>CM062817.1:950854841-951361678 GCA_031772625.1 Pinus tabuliformis
TATTTTTGTTCAAGTTGTTGGAATTATTATGTGTGTGCTTCTAACTGGGTCTTAACTGTGCAGGGATAGATCAAGGAGGGAAATGCTTGGAAAAGGTCAGGAAGGCTCAGAGAGGGTCTAAGGAATCCCTAACATCCTTTCAGAGAAGTTCACAAAGTTTAGATGCCTGGCAATCGTGTTCACAAGCTTCTACAGGAAGTATGCAGGGGTTCTACAGGATGTTCATAATTTCTACAGGAAGTTTTGTAATTCCTACAGGATGTTCTGCAATAGGATTTTTGGGTGATGGATGAGTGGAAGAGGGTATATGGATGGACAGGGAGGTAGGATGGGAGCTTGTGATGGCTTATGGATAGAGAGATGAGATGAGGAGGGGGTGTGCAAAGATGGTTGGTCTAGAGGAGGTTAGAGGAAATGGAAGGCCGAAAAGGTAAAGTCACGTGGGTGATAGAAGAGTTAGGAGGCAAGTGGTCTAACTGAGAGATGAGTGGATGGCCCAGGCACGGCTGAGAAGGATAAGGGAGTGAGGGAGTAGTACTGCACAGTGTAAATGAAACAAATCATCCATGTCTTGCACATAACCGAAATTTCATCAACTTATTCTAACTGTTTTTATGGAACCACAGAACAACAACGTGATTTTGTAAGGAAACTCTTGCATGGTAGTGAAGCAAAGATTCATTCCACAATATCTGAACGCATGGGCGCTGCTACAACCGAGAACATTGCATCAAAGCTTGCATGAACATGTAAAACAATGTTTTTGGTGGGTGGCACGGTCTGCAATTCCAGTCCCTAAACAGAGGTGGAAGGGAGTGTGCAGTCAACCCTTTTTGGAACTCCGATTAACTCCAATCTCCTTACTCTAATCTAAACTACTGAAAGCAACTTTGTTCATAAAACTAACCTACTTAACCACACCCAGAAATTCAACTCAGCAAACTGTGTTTCCAAATGCATGTAAAGGAAAAGAAATACAATGCTGAAAGAAAGGTAACGATGCAAAGGAAGGAGGCCTATTGCTCTCAGGTTGGGCCCAACCCCGAGAGCTATGGCTCCTCTAAGAACTCAAAACTGAACTCAAATCTGCCTGCTTTTCATTAAAAGATAATAGTCATAAGTCAAATAACATGCCAAAAATGGCTTACAAAGAGCAAAACAGATCTATCAGCTCGTAGTTCAGAATATGCAACAAGGTTTCAAAAGTCCCCATCGAAGGCTACAACCTCATCATTTATACATTACGAGGGCCAAGCTGGCCTCCTAAATTAGTGGGGTTTGGCTGACCAAACTAAGAGTAATCTTCCCCTTCCTCAAAATCTGTTTGGCTGCCTTCTAGCTTGGTGGTGGTGGCTGTTGGAGCTTGGAGTTAGGGGTGAAGATCACGAGGAAGGCCATTCAATGTTGTGGACAACCTTCCTACAAAATCTCGATCCCATCTTGGTTGTCTCCTAGCCCTCATCTACGTGGTTTTGCTCCATTAAATGTCAAAAAACCTGAAATAAACATGTGTTAGCCACCTAGGAATAGTGACTGCCCTCATTCATACAAACGACATAAATATACTAAAAAATGATGCATAAGTTATGAAAAATGAAGGGTTGAGCAAGGGTAGTTAGGCCAAATGAGCCCAAAATGTTACCAAATTTGGGCCTCATCATCACCCCCCAGCTAAAATGATTGCTCATCCTTGAGCAACTAATCCAGCTCCTCATCCTTCATTGCCTTTACTGCCACCCTCACATCCCAAGCTTCTGCAGTAGTGTCCTCCTTACTGACATGGAACCCAGCCTTTCTTTCCACCTCTTCCCACTGTTCATGCTCATCTTTCTCTGTGCTGCCTTCCATCAATCCTAACAGGAGAGGTGGGCTTCGCTTGAGGCCAATCCAGCTGGCCTGGAGGTTTTGCATGGATTTCTTATAAAGGGGCACCCGTACTAGAGCTTCCCTCATTCGAGTTGGAGTATGATATTCTCTAATTTTTAGATTGTGGGCCAATGTATTCCATCGGTGGGTGCAAGCTTGAACACAGTTATCCCCTAACAGTCTCTCCATATCCTCGAAATGCGCTATGGCCTGGGCATGCTAATCCATATATTTCAATGAAGCTTGAGGGTCGGTGTATAAGTGTTGGTGTGCTGATATTAATGCAGTTGGATCCCCTGGTTCTGCTCTAATTAGTAATGGCTCATTCAGCTCTCGGTTCATGACCGCTTTGGCTTCTGCTGCTCTTTTGTCTTCATGGTTCAACCATGAGGCAAATGCCATTAACTGCATATCCCCTAAGACCATGTTGGGATCCCATGAAGTCACATTAGGAAGGGACAAATTATGGAGGTAGAACTCCGATAGTTTGGCCTTATCCTCTGATGAACTGGTATTGCATAATTCAGTGAACTGCTGCAGGTCTTGGAGCTGAGTGATGCCCCTTTGCGCCAAGGTATTGATTTGAAATTGTAGCCATTGGTCTCTCAGGTACAGGCCATAGGATTTGGCCGGCTATCTGCATTGTATAGCATCCATGGCCCAACTGGCCATGCAGGCCAATTGTGCCTCTTTCTGCTGCAGCTGTTGTTCGAGAACTTGCACCTCAATTTGCGCTTGCAGTTTTGTTTCCTGTAGATGCGTGGTTGGCTCCCCAAGACCGATTTGCAATTCCTTTCTACCTTGCTGTTCTGCTGTGATGTGCCCTGAGGATGTGCCTGTTCCTCTCCTGAGCTCCTGTAGCCGCAATCTAAGTTTTTCGTTTTCTTCCTGTAGGAACACCCGCTGGCAATTTGCCACGTGTTTAGCCATAGCTAATTCCCTTCTTGCCTCCTTGAGTTGCTCCTCCAAGGGGCCTATGTCCGCCACACCTTTTGGTTTGGCTATTTTCATCCACGTGTGTGTTCGTACTCTCTCTTCCTCCAATGCAAAGAACAGTGGCATAGTG
Organism: Pinus tabuliformis; assembly: GCA_031772625.1. Lineage (NCBI taxonomy): Eukaryota > Viridiplantae > Streptophyta > Pinopsida > Pinales > Pinaceae > Pinus > Pinus tabuliformis. Next base: position 950,857,774 of record CM062817.1, read on the forward strand.
AATTTCTGTGGTATAATTTTGCCAGCTTCTAAGAAGCTATAATATGAGCTCAAACTTGGCTGAGGGCTAGGCTCCGGAATATGCTCTTTCTCTTCCTCTCTTGGTGGCTCTACTTCATCCTCCCTCGGTGGTGATGAGGGTGCTTCTCCTTCCATCCTCGCCATTTCCTTAAGCCGGGCGAAGGTTTCTTGTAGAGCAGCCTCAGCATCCTGTAGCCGGGCTTTTGAAGCCAATTGGTCTAACCTTTCTTTCTAATTAGTTGTTTTCGGGCTCCCCCTCTCATAGGTGACTGATATCTTTGAGGGGGACCTCTCCCTGGGCGAAGTAGGGGCATCCTCTATAGTGATTGGGCTGCTGGATGGAGGCTGTGGCTTGCCTGTTTTTATTCTCACACTTCTCCGAGCTTTAAAATATAGAGGGGCCTCCCTCTTTCTCTTTTCCTTTGGCTTAGGAGGTGTACTGAGGGCGGCCAGCACGGCTGCTGCCTCCCTTGCAAGAATGTCGGCTTTCTTTTCCTTGGGTTTTCCTTTCTCAGGGCTTCCTGTAGAAGGCCCTTTTTCAGCTGATTTCTGGCTTCCTGTAGAAGCCGGTTTTGGTTTTCCTGTAGAAACAGGTGGCAAAGCTTTAGTTTGATTTGCTGAGGGTGTTTTGCTTTTTGACTTGGTCGAGGCTGCTGTCGAGGTGCCTTTGCTGACGTGGACCTGCTCAGTCTTGTCCACCCTGCTTTGTAATCTTTTCTCTCTGGGCGTTAATATGGGTGTGTCCTCCTTCTCTTTGGCACCCTTTTTCTCTTGTTTCTCCTTTTGCTCTGTCTTCGGTGCTTTGGCCGTGGGTCTCTGGCCTTTTTCTTTCTTCCCTGCGGGTACTCACTCCTTCTCCTCGCTGCTAGAGGAACCAAGCTCTTCAGTATACATTTTTATATCACCATCCTTAGTCAAATTTCGGAAGGCTTCCCATGAGAGAGGGACTTTGTATGTGTGGAGTGCATCCTCCACGAGGAGCTTAATGAGCCCGTGATGAGCTACCTGGTCTGGTGTGCCTTCTCTCAACTTGGTGGCACATTCAGTCATAGACTGCAGTAGAAAGTAGGGAATACTTAATTTGTTCTCTACAGGTAGGTCCATCTGATGCCTTAATTTTGTGAGTAGCCGAAAATGGTACCCATACACAATGCTAAACCGACCTTCGCAGGTGATGTATTTCATGATTTGGAGGCTGACTTCGCTCCAAAGTGGCAGTAAGCTAGTTCTACGAACCCCGTTCTTATCTTCTGAGAACTGCTCCTCTGGTGGAAAGAATTCCTTCTTAGCCTTTTGGCCTAATTTCCTCTCTTCTTTGTCCCATGATACCCCCATTGGGAGCTCGGTAACTCGGCTGATGAACTGTGGGGTGAGTCTGAGACTCAAACCCCTGAAATTGACGGTGGCTAATGTCTTTGATTTTGGCTTCAGAGACGCAAGAACTCCTCTACCACCTCATCATCATACCCTTGCAATTTGTCGCAGAACGAAATCCATTGCGCGCGAGTGAACAGTTCTACCACCTCAGGGTTTTCTCTTAGTTTCTTTGAGTCGGTTGGTTCCTTTCTGATGAACCCACCCGGCATGGTGAAAAACTGCTACGTTAGCTGGAGGTGGCGGATGCGAAAAAACTAGCCTTTTGGGACAGAGCGTAGAATTACGCCTCTGCCACACATACAATTTACGAAGACTATCTCCAGATGAGCCTTAACAGGGCTTAATTACAAATCATATCCTCTAGGAAACCTTACATACATTTCGACGACAATTCATGCAAACGGCAGACAACACTTGCAATTCTTTTATGAGAAGACTGTAGAACGTCGACTCCGCCACCCTTAAAACCAATTGCATGGGAGGAAAGGTTCAGGCTTACCTTTTTAATTCGCCACCTTTGACTTGAAGAGCCCAATTTTCCTCGTGGCAATGAGCTTCCTGTAGTGGAGCTTTCCTGTAGAAGAAGCGCACGGGTTCTGGAGAACACTGCAGTGGTTCTGCGCCCTCTGTGCTACTATCATACGTTCGAACAGGCCGAAGACTTGGAGTGTCGAGCTTCAGAGGAATCCGGATCCTCACTCGACTTCGAAACGGCTGATGATAAATGCGTGGGGTAGCGATCTAGCCGATAGATTTGAATCCGGCGGAATCTGTGGCGCAGGGGTGAGCTGTCCCTGCCGGACCATTGGACGACGTCACTTAATCATTCTACTGCAAGTTCCCTGACTGCTGCATCATTCTCCGCAGATCTGCTGCCGTCATTTCTGTTAAAACGTGCTTCTCCCCGACTGGATGGCTCTCACGTGTCCACTACCCGTTCTTCTTGCCACGACCACCTTTTACACATCCGACTAGCCCATCTGACTGGTCGATGTGGCCAGTCGAATGGCCATACGACTGCTCAACCCATTCATTTCATACTTGCAAATATTTCAAAGTAGTATTCATGTAATTCGACGAAAGAAAGGGCGAGGCACTTACCCGTGCGGCCGCGACATGATTTTATAGGCTTCAGGATGACGATGACTAGATTTGCTTGCTGCTGCTTAATTGCACAGGCCCGGAGGTTCCTCTTCGCAGGCTGCTGATGATGAAGCTTGTGACTCGGCTGCACGCGCCCGCTTTATTATTGCATGTTGAAGGCGATTGAATGGTGTACACTCTAGTTGGCTGAACTGCTACGGGATTCCTGTAGGATGTCCTGTAGCAGCTTTTCCTCCTCAGGTGCATGCTGAACGGTGAAGACAGTGGCATCATGATCACGCTCACAAGGCCCTTGGATAGCTGTGATGAGTATTGCATGGCATCTTGGCATCTTTTGTCATTTAGTAATCGCTTCCTCTTGATAATCTAATGATCTATTTTGATTGCGCAGGTACTTCTATTGCATGTCAACTGGGGTGGTAGAAGGAGGTGACAGCAGTGTGTGGTGGAGAAAATAGTAGCTTGCATGCCTCCATGTCAAACCTTGGTCGTTAGATCTCCCCACACAATTAGTTCTGGGCCGTCCAAAACTTCTACAGGAAGTTTCCTGTAGAAATACAGAACTTCCTGTAGAAAGTCTGCAGCTCCCTGTAGAAGACTAAGCTGTGATGAAATCGTGCCCATACCTTGGAGAAGATGAGTTTTTCCGGAGGAGGTGCTAGTGAGGTCACCTGGTAGCATGATAAGGACCCTTGACTTTGAGTTGAGAGACCTCCTCTCCTTCATAGAATACCTACAACCTGCATGCATTGCCACATTGTGAACTTGTTGTCCCTGTTTTTTTTGTTTATTGTTTTTTTTTTTCTTTTTTTTTTTTTTTTTGAAAGACAGCAGGGGTACCTCAATGAGGTTTTCACCCTTGCCATCTGCCTTAAGCGCCTCAGAGAGGTTTTTAGTCAAGGATCTTTTCAAATCTCTTTCTTTTTTTTTGTTTTTGAAAGACAGCAGGGGCGCCTCAATGAGGTTTTCACCCCTACCATCTGCCTTGGGAGCCTCAGAAAGGTTTTCACCCAAGGATCTTTATTTTTTTTATTTTTATTTTTTATTTTTTAATTTTTTTAAGATCTTTCAGGGTATGCCCAAAACAGAGGCAGAACCGTTCTCTATGACCAACACTGATTTCTCCACAATTTTGATGAACTCTTGTCTTGAGAGAGGTTTCCTGTAGATCTTCAGTCGATGCCCATTGACAAGCATGGGGATGGCCTCCTCATCAATGGTCTGAATAAGAACAGATCCATTGTCATGACATTTTTCCACTGCATATGGTCCCAGCCATCTGGTTCTCAGCTTCCCCTTGAAATCTTTATGCCTGGAATCATACAACAGCGCCCAATCTCCTGGCTGAAATTGCTTGTCATTGAGGTGTTGGTCATGCCACACCTTTCTCTGAAGTTGAACCACTTCTGAGTGAAGGAGGGCCTGCATTCGGTGCTCGTCCAATCCATTCAGCTGCAATAACCTTTCTTGTTGGGCATGGCTGAGATCTAGGTCTAGCTGAGCTGCCATCCTCAAAGTGTTGTATTCAAATTCAATTGACAGCAAAGCTCTATTCCCATAGACCAGCTCATAAGGTGTGAAGCCGGTTGTGGCCTTCCAAGTGGTGTTGTAAGCCCATGTGGCCTCAACGAGGCGATCTTCCGAATCTTTCCTGCTGCTGCTCACCACCTTAGTCAAGATCCCTTCCAATGCTCTATTGGTGACTTCCACCTGCCCATTTGCTTGAGGATGATAGGGGGTGGAAGTCCTATGCTTGATTTTGTGATGAGCTAGTAGGTCTTCAATTAAGTTGGAGGTGAACTGGCTTCATTGATCAGTGACTAGCTCTCTTGGGTAGCCAAATTTGTAGAAGATGTTTTCTCTTAAGAACTCAGCCACCTTTTCTTCTGTCACTGCTTTGATTGCCTTAGTTTCTTCCCACTTTGTCAGGTAGTCGGTGCACACAATGATGTAAGACCTTTGCCTCGAAGGAGGGTTGATTGGACCCACAAAATCCATACCCCACTTCTCAAATGGCTCAAGAGTCACTTGAGGTTGGAGAGGCATCTCATCCCTTTGAGTCGGTTTCCCCATTCTTTGGCATCGGTCACATTGGCTGATATACCTTCTGACATCTTGATGAAGTGTGGGCCAATAGTAGCCTACCTGCAGGATTTTGAAGACAGTCCTCTTTGCTGCAAAATGTCTTGCACAAGGCCCATCATGACAGGTGAGGAGGATATCAAAGACTTCCTCCTCCCTTACACAATGCCTTAAGATCTGATCAGGGCCAAGCTTGAACAGGTTGCCCTCGATCCAAGTGAATGAGGCACTTTTTCTGATGATTCCGCTCTTCTCTCTTGAGGATAGGTGCGGAGGGAACTGTGCTGAAACAAGGTAGTTTGCTATATCAGCAAACCATGGAGAGAGTACTGAAATAGAAAACAGATGTTCATCGAGCATCTGGTCATCCACTGTTCCATCCTCATGTGCAGATAAATCCAATCTAGATAAAAAGTTAGCAACAACATTTTCTTTACCTGGTTTGTCAACGATAGTCAAATCAAACTGCTGCAACAAAAGTAACCATCTAATAATACGAGCATTCACATCTGGTTTATTCACTAAATATCTAATTGCAGCATGATCAGTATGTACAAATGTTTGATAGCAAGTGATATAATGTCGGAACTTGTTCAGTGCATGGACCATAGCCAAGAATTCTTTCTCAGTTACAGTGTAATTCAGTTCTGCTTTGGATAAGTTTTTGCTAACAAAGTAAATGGCATACAAAAGTTTTTGTTCAACTTGTCCTAAGGCTGCCCCTATGGCTTTGTTCGAGGCATCAATGTGGATGTGGAAAGGTAGGGCCCAATTTGAACCTCCCAAGATTGGGGCAGACACCAACTTGTCCTTTAATTCATTCAGATCCCTCTGACAATCGTCAGTCCATTTAAACTCCACATCTTTTGCCAAGAGGCCAAACAATGGCGAGGCTAGCTTGCTGAAGTCTTTAATGAATCTCTTTTAATACCCTGCTAATCCTAAGAAACTCCGAACATCCCTTACCTTTTGAGGAGGTGGAACCTTCTTGATGAGAGCAATTTTGTTAGGATCCAACTGTAACCCTTGGCCAGAAATGGTATGGCCTAGCACGGTCCCTTCAGTCATCAAGAATTCACATTTTTTCAGGACTAAGGGACATGTTCATCTCAATGCATTTGGTTAGGACTTTTCCCAAATTGGACAATGCTTCCTGGAAGTTGGAACCATAAGGAGTGAAGTCATCCATATAGATTTCCACCGCATCATGGACCAGCTCAGAAAAGATGCTCAAGACGGCTCTCTGGAAGGTGGCAGGAGCATTGCATAGTCCAAAGGGAAGAACTCGGTAAGCAAAGGTACCCCAAGGACAAGTGAAGGTGTTCTTATCTTGGTCTTCCGGGCTGATTTGGATTTGGTTGTACCCGCTAAACCCATCTAGGAAAGAGAAAAACTTCTTTCTTGCCAGTCCATCCAACACTTGATCTATGAAAGGTAGAGGAAAATGGTCTTTCTTGGTAGCTTTGTTCAGTTCTCGGTAGTCCACACAAATTCTCCACTTCCCATTTTTCTTGGGAACCAACACCAGAGGGGACACCCATTCGCTATCTGAGATGGGGTAAATGAATCCGACATCCAACAGTTTTTGCAATTCTTCCTTGACGATGTCCTTAAGGGCTGGATTCATTCTCCTCTGGGGTTGCCTAATCGGTTTACAATCCTCTTTGATGTAGATGTGATGGGTACAGGCCAAAGGATGGACTCCTTTCATCTCCTTATAGCTCCAAGCAAAAGCATCTAGATGACTGGCCAACAGACTACACAGCTCCTTTTCCTGGCAAGGAGATAGGGAGGAGCTGATCTTCAACGTTCTCTGAGGGCCCAACTCCACATTTTTGACTTTGAGAGTGACAGGGTTGGTCGCACAAAGGTCCACTAAGGTGCTGGCTTGGGCATCCTCCACCAATTCCTCTAAGGACAGTGCACTGGGAGGTGGATTCTGGATCAAGGTCTCAATCAAATCATCCTCGGTTGGGGGGTCTTCCCTAGTGGTGTCTAGGGTGCACAAAGGTGCTGAGCACACCTCATCCTCTTCTCCTTCCTCCAACCAAAGTGGTAAGTCATGCTCTAATGAGGGTTGGGCAGGAGGGTATAGGACTAGCTGCTTGGACATGAGACCATTTTTGATGGTCATGTTTCCTGCACGGCAGCTTATGTAAGCATCTACAGTGGCTAACCAAGGCCTTCCCAAAATAAGAGGATATCTAGTAAGCTTTGCCTTTGGTCGCAGAACCAAGAAATCTACGGGGTATTCCCAAGAGTCAACAGAGACCAAGACATCCTCCACAATCCCTTCGGGAGTCACGGTGGAGCGATCTGCTAGTGGTAGGACTGTCGAGGTCCTCCTCAAGGAACCCTGAAGGTTGAGTTTGAACATGGTATCTCTGGTCATCACATTAATGGCAGCCCCCAGATCAATCAAGGTGTGAGGTATGATGGTGCCATTGATTTGGACATCTACTACAGGACTCCCAGGATCTAGATACTTTGGGCAGATGAATTGTCCCAACATAAGGTCAGACAGTTGTCCTATGACATTGATGGTTGAAGCATCTCTCTTCCGCCTGCCTGGGTGTCTGAACCACCTTTCCTTAACCAGTTTGTTGTATATTGGTACATCTTTGATGGCTTGGAGAAGTGGTATTTTCACACACAACTGTTTGAGCTCTCCCAGAAGCTCATCCTCCTCTGGGTTGGGTTGTGTGGTGGTCGTTAGTCTCTCAGGAAAGGGTGGAATAGCCTTTGGTTCACTTTTCTGTTTGTCTTCCTCGTCCTCTGGGGGAGGAGGTTGGCGATCCGGAAGAGTCTTTCCAGACCGTAGATTGATCTCCGGGATCTCCACAGCATAGGTAGGGCATGATGTTTCCCCAGTATATACCTACTGGGCTTGTCTGTTGTTGGGGTTCGGGTTCGGTTGAGCAGGCATTTGAGGTTGCCTTGGAGGAGGAGGAGGTAATGGTTGTGGTTGAACTGGTGGTGGAGGCAAAATGGCGAGAGGAGTGTTGTACTGGGGCCTCCACCCCAATTGAGGTGCATTCCATTGAGGCTGTGGCTGGGCATGTGAGTGATACGAATGAGTAGTGGGTTGAGTATGGTACTGAGGTGGGTAAGACCATGGAGGAGGCATAGACCAGGAAGGATGAGCAGGGGGACCCTAGGAAGGCATAGCAGTAGATTGGTTGGGGCTGTAATAAGCTTGGGGTGCCCCTTGCATCCCCTGCTGGTAAGGTCTAGGTCCTTGTGGCCTCCTTTGGTTGAGGAAATAGAGAGGTTCGGTGGGGGATTCTGTCCCTTGATACATGGCTTTAAGCCCAGGTAATGTTGGACATTGGTTTGTGGGGTGGTCCTCCTCACAAACAAAACATACTTCAACCGAATGTAATGGGCATTCGTTCTTAGGGTGTTTCCTTGTACACCTAGGGTAGAAGATAGCCAAGGCCCTCTCAGCTTCTTCCTTCTTCTGCTGGATCCTGAATGTATCAAGTTGCATGGCAATGGTCTGTCTCACCTCACTCTTGAGATCTTCTAATTGATTTGCAAAGTCATGTTTGGAGAAAGGAATACCAGCTGAGAGGAGGTTTCCTCTACCTCGTTTCCGGGCTACCCTAGAGTGGTTTCTAAACACAGTCTTTATGTCCTCATAAGGCAGTTGGTAAATATCTCCTCCAGCTAACATGTGAAGGGTATCTAAGTGGTCTTCAGGGACTCCTGGGAGCAGGACCAACTTGAGGGATTCAGGGTCAAGTGTGCACCTGGCCCTTTTATATCTAAGTTGGAACCTTTCCTCGTAATCCTCTAAGGACTCATCATTTCCCATGGTCATCCGAATGATTTCTCCCTTGGTTTCCTTGGACCTAAAGTAGTCCCAGTACTTGGTATTGAAATCTTGCTGCATCTGAGCCCAAGTGGTGATATTGTTCCCAGGTAATCCCATGAACCAGCGTAATGCTGCATCCTTAAGGGTTGAGGGGAAGAGTTTCAGCTTCTGCTCATCTTCAGTATAGTCATAGGTTCGACAAAGGATAGCAAACTCAAACAGGAAAGTATCAGGATCTTCAGTAGTCAGTCCATGGAAGTGAGGTAAAGCAGAAGGGCTTATGTTCTTCATTTTCATGTCTCCATTGGTCTCTTGGATGGGAAAGGCACCTTCTATTCTCTCATCTTCTCCCCTATTGTCAGCCATAGCTTCAGATGGAATGGTCTCTAACTCTTCTTCTGCTATAGGATCTTCGTATATCTCAGGAGGTTCACCTATAGGTTCTTCTGTATCACTGTCACCAAAGAAGAGAGAATGGTGACTCAGTGATGTGGTGGGGGTGTTGGGTAAAAATTTGCCTGTTTTGTCTCGATTCCTACGAGGCATGAAATGGAAAGACTTTTGATTGCTTTTGTTTTTTTTCTCTGGTACTTACAAAAACTAAAACAGATTGATCTACAACTAACTATCTTGCTGAAATGAAAATGCCGAATTGAAATGAAAGCAGGAAAGAACTAGTCTACTTTGCTCAAATGAAATTGCAGGAATGGAAATGCTAGTCTACGCTTGCAGAATTGAAATGCTAATCTACGCTTGCAAAAATGAAATTGCGGAATTGAAATGTTAATCTACGAAAGCAGGAAATGTCTATGCTACTTTTGCAGAATGGAAATGAAATAAACTACTTGGCAGAAGGTGAGAGTAGGAAAATAGAAGAAAAGCAACAATTACTAATACTCTGACGCTTCCCCGGCAATGGCGCCAAAAAGATGGTGGGCTCCAGTATTGTAGCAATAATGCTACAACTCCTGGAGCTTCCTTCTCTAATTTTATCAACCCGGTAGTTCGTAACAAACTTGGAAGCGAAGGTGTTGTATGCACAAGTACTAGCTCTTGTCGCAGCTGTCACTTGGTCAGCTGGCACAAGTCCGCTAGGGCTCAAGCCAACTTCTATGAGCTCTCAAAAGAAGCTTTTTAACCGATGAACGAAAGCTATCTCAAAGGAAATTAACCTACTGTAGGAAGGAACTGAAAGCCAACAAGAAATGAAAACCCTAGCAAACCATAATCCTACCAGCTAGTCCTACTGATGCAAAGGTGGGAATGCAAACTACTGAAAGAGGTGCCATTACTTCTAGGAAGGTGAGATGCATGTGTCTAGACTACTTTGATCTAAAGAAAGCATATTTTTGTATTTTTGTTCAAGTTGTTGGAATTATTATGTGTGTGCTTCTAACTGGGTCTTGACTGTGCAAGGATAGATCAAGGAGGGAAATGCTTGGAAAAGGTCAGGAAAGCTCAGAGAGGGTCTAAGGAATCCCTAACATCCTTTCAGAGAAGTTCACAAAGTTTAGATGCTTGGCAACTGTGTTCATAAGCTTCTACAGGAAGTCTGCAGGGGTTCTACAGGATGTTCAGAATTTCTACAGGAAGTTCAGTAATTCCTACAGGATGTTCTGCAATAGGATTTTTGGGTGATGGATGAGTGGAAGAGGCTATATGGATGGACAGGGAGGTAGGATGGGAGCTTGTGATGGCTTATGGACAGAGAGATGAGATGAGGAGGGGGTGTGCAAAGCTGGTTTGTCTAGAGGATGTTAGAGGAAATGGAAGGCCGAAAAGGTAGAGTCACGTGAGTGATAGAAGAGTTAGGAGGCAAGTGGTCTAACTGAGAGATGAGTGGATGGCCTAGGCATGGCTTAGAAGGATAAGGGACTGAGGGAGTAGTACTGCACAGTGTAAATGAAACAAATCATCCATGTCTTGCACATAACCGAAATTTCATCAACATATTCTAATTGTTTTTATGGAACCACAGAACAGCAACGTGATTTTGTAAGGAAACTCTTGCATGGTACTGAGGCAAAGATTCATTCCACAAGATCTGAATGCATGGACGCTGCTACAACCGAGAACATTGCATCAAAGCTTGCATGAACATGTAAAACAATGTTTTTGGTGGGTGGCACGGTCTGCAATTCCAGTCCCTAAACAGAGGTGGAAGGGAGTGTGCAGTCAACCCTTTTTGGAACTCTGATTAACTCCAATCTCCTTACTCTAATCTAAACTACTGAAAGCAACTTTGTTCATAAAACTAACCTACTTAACCACACCAAGAAATTCAACTCAGCAAAATGTGTTTCCAAATGCATGTAAAGGAAAAGAAATACAATGCTGAAAGAAAGGTAACAATACAAAGGAAGGAGGCCTATTGCTCTCAGGTTGGGCCCAACCCCGAGAGCTATGGCTCCTCTAAGAACTTAGAACTGAACTCAAATATGCCTGCTTTTCATTAAAAGATAATAGTCATAAGTCAAATAACATGCCAAAAATGGCTTACAAAGAGCAAAACAGAGCTATCAGCTCGTAGTTCAGAATATGCAACAAGGTTTCAAAAGTCCCCATCGAAGGCTACAACCTCATCATTTATACATTACGAGGGCCAAGCTGGCCTCCTAAATTAGTGGGGTTTGGCTGACCAAACTAAGAGTAATCTACTGCTTCCTCAAAATCCATTTGGCTGCCTTCTAGCTCGGTGGTGGTGGCTGTTGGAGCTCGTAGTTGGGGGTGAAGATCACGAGGAAGGCCATTCAATGTTGTGGACAACCTTCCTACAAAATATCGATCCCATCTTGGCTGTCTCCTAGCCCTCATCTGTGTGGTTTTGCTCCATTAAATGTCAAAAAACCTGAAATAAACATGTGTTAGCCACCTAGGAATAGTGACTGCCCTCATTCGTACAAATGACATAAATATACTAAAAAATGATGCATAAGTTATGAAAAATGAAGGGTTGAGCAAGGTTAGTTAGGCCAAATGAGCCCAAAATGTTACCAAATTTGGGGTTCATCAATCATTCAGGAAGTAAAGGAAAGGATCACATTCTTGAGGAGTTTAAGAAATTCAAGGTGCGCACATTTGATGGGGATATGAAGAAGGAAAAGGATTTAGAAGCCTGGTTGTTGGGAAGGAAGAAATTTTTGAGAATACATAACGATTATGAGAATATGAAAGTTATAGTTTCCACCTATAGTATGAAGGGAAAAAACAACATATGGTGGGAGGATTTGGATAATTTTGGAGGTATTCATTAGGGAAATTTTGAGGTCTAAAATGGGCCTTCTAAGGAAATTATAAAATAATAGTGGAAATAATAAAATAATATTAGATTACATCATCAATGTTTAGAGGAAAAAAAAGAAAAAAACTATTTTTTCAACTCGTATTTTCAACTTATATCCCTATAGGATTACTCAAATTTCGATTAGGAACACTTTTTGGAAGCATAATTTGATTCCTCATCGAAGGAGTACCCATGTTGGATACTTTCGATGGACCCTGCTACACGCAAAATGAGAAATACTTGGAAAATGTGATTACAATCACATTTTTTCCTGTATTTCTTAATTTTCATGTAGAAGGGTCCATCAAAAGTATGCAACATGGGTAATCCATGGATGAGGAATTAAATTTTGCATCCAATGAGTACTCCCGCTAAAAATTTGAGTAAAACCTTAGGGAAATAAGTTGGAAATACGAGTTGAAAAAGTAGTTGTATTATTTTTATTATTTTTATTGTTTTTACTTTTTTAATCCAATAATGGTGAATCATCCCCCATGGTTGACATGATCATCTTGAATCCTATTGTTTCTTATAAAGTTTATTTTGGTTGTACAATTTTCTTGGGAGCCCCAAATTTTAGACCTCAAGATTCCCCTAACAGTTGTAAGAGAATTTACTTGGGATGAGTTTGAAAAACTCTTTAGAGAGCAATAGTTCTCTGAGCATTGTTGTGATAGTAAGGCAAGAGAGTTCTATAAACTCAAAATGGGTCAGTTAATTAGTGATGAGTATGTCACCAATTTTTTATAACTATTGAGGTATGTGCCATATCTCAAGGATGAAAAAGCCAAAATTTAGAGATTCGTGAGCAGATTGCCTATGTCATTTAGGGATAAAATTGAGTTGTTGCAACCTTGAATCCTGAAAGAAGTTATCAAGAAGCTAACACATTGTTATGAGAAAGAAAATGGCGAGTTTGATATTAATATTAGTTGGTAAGCTAAAAGAAGCACTAGACATAAGAAGAATTGCCCCAACAAAAGCTCAGAAAGGAATGGAGGTAAGAACCCAACTTATGCAACACAATTTCAGTAGAAAGAAAATGTTGTTGATAAGAAAAATGTGCAAAAGCCGATGTCAACACAAACCAAGTTCGAAGGCCAAGAGCCACTCAAGTGTGGGACTTTGGTGCGAACCATAGGACGCAAGATTTTCCACATATGAATGATGTCCGCCCAAATATTTACAATGCTCAGGAGGTGACCATAGTGGGCGAAGTAGCTTGAAGTATGTCAATAGTCTACACATCATTGGAAAAATGATGAGCATATCAGCAGGAATCCATCATCGAGATGGAAGCTAAGCTAGAAGAGAAAATCATTTCTATTTTAATTGATCCAAGTTCTAATTATACTTATTTGAGCTCAAATATTGTTGAGAAGTGTGGGTTAGAAAAGGAATTGCTTGAAGAACCTAAGATGGTTTGATTACCAACTGAGATAATGATCTAGGTGGATATTGGTGACCACTCGCATATTGCACTTGGACCCTCATCATTGTTTCTTTTCAGTTTCCTTAATTATAGCACAAATTAGTATTTTTGGTAGTTTTTGGAGCCCTCAACTTCTCGTGCCGTTTTGAGGCACTAAAAGTTATTTTTAGGGACAACAAAGAGACCAGAAAATTCCCAATCTAGTTAGCAAGATTTGTTTCAGCCTCCTCTTTGATATCTTTGAAACGAGATATTATGATAGCCAAACAAAGATCATATGCCAAAGTTACGACCCAGGAAGTTGATGTACCAATTTACCAAAACAGGGCCCACAGTTTTGGCGCTTCATCTCCTAAGGTTAGGTTTTTGGATGTTTACAGTTTTCTCTTGTTTCTCAATAACAAGTAGGCCTTTGAGCGTCATTGTAACACAGTTCAGAGGCATATAGCCACCACATATCTTCTTATAGACAATTGATGAGCCCCAAAAATGGATAATTATATGGGCTCATTCAACCTACTGATTTGACTTAATCCACAATTCTCATTAGTTTACTGCATGCTTTTGATTTTATTTATGCTAATAGAGTGAACTGGGTTAGTCATTATGCCAACAAGTCTAATGTGTGCTTTGTGTAGCCTTTTTGGTCAATTTGGAGACAAAATCAAAGGTTTAAATGAGCACTTGGCAGCCAAATTTGTGGGAGAACAAGGGAGAGGATTTGTAGGAAGGTGTCCCCCTAATTTATGGGCCTTTACCTCGAATTCGCCACCATCAGCTTGGAGTTCAAGGGCCACCAAATTAATTAGCACAAGGGCAACCAAGCAAGTCAAGTAGGACTGCTGTTAACTACAAGTTTTGGGCAGTCGAGTCCCTAAAGTTTAGGAGGACTGTTAGGGTCCTCAATTTGTATAAATAAGAAGGCTTAGGGCCTCATTTTGGTTAGCTAGTAGTTAGCCACTTTATAGTAATTTTTGTATTCATTTTGTAGTCAGTTTGTAGTTCGATTTTTAGGCAGTAGATTAGCTTTGCTTTCAGCACATTTTCAAGTTCTCCTTATGGACAGTTTTTGGAATGTAACATTTCTTTTGATCAATAAAGATGAATCCAGCTTTGCACCAACTCTAAATCTCTCTTAGGAGGTTGCAGCTCTTGGGGTTGGGCCCATCTCAAGTGCCCAGTACCTCCTTTGTTTAATTTCATGTGTCTTTGCTACATTCTTAGAATAAAATCTGCTATTTAGATTTAAATCTTGTTTTGTTATTTAGGTTGTCTTTGATGAGTAAAATAAATTTTCATGCTCAGATTTAGTTGATCAGTTGCTAACAGAAAAAGCTTCAAGAAAACGACCATCAAACATCTGTGGTTTCACCTCTCCCTCAGTGGGATCAGGAGCTATGACTAGGATGACTTTGCTGCCCACAAAAACACTGATTTTTCTTTGCCATGCAATCACTAGTGTTTGATTTTCATGTGTAGAAGTTGGTTACAAGTTCAGAATTTCATTTTCTTAGTTGCATGATTTAGAATACATGGTTTCATAGCAGGTCACACTTTCGTTCATTCTCTTTACTTGGAGCTAGCATATTAGGTCAACGTAACTAGGTCTTTGAATTTACAAGTCTTTGTTGGTTCAGATTGGAAAAACGACTTGCAGAGCACCTATACCACTCCTTCATCTACTTATTCTCCATCAGCACCATCCACACCACCCTCTACTCAGAATCCTTACCTCACGTTTGCCACATTTTCTCACATAACCCTAGTTTTTGTACATCATTGTTTAAGCCTTCTTTGAGCCAACTTAGCTATCTACACCTTCTCACCACTCCATCCACCAGTCCCTGGGCCACTTCAGACCCCTATTCTACCTCCATATCCATTCATGCATCTTCCCTCACTCACCCATCCTCCAAAATCCAATTTTAAAACATCCTGTAGAAATTTCTGAACATCCTGTAAAAATTCCTGAAACATCCTGTAGAACCCCTGCAGACTTCCTGTAGAAGCTCGCGAATGAGGTTTCATGATAGCCAAACTCTGTGAAACTCTCTGGAACGGTGTTAGGGACCCCTTAGGCCCTCTCTGAACCTTCCCGACCTCTTCCAAGCATTTCCTCTCGCCAATCCACCTATGCACAGTCACAAACATTTAAAAGCACATGCATGATAATTCTAATAACTTATTCAAAAATACAAAAAAGATGTTTTCTTCAGGTAGAGGTAGTCTAGACACATGTATTTTACCTTCATATAAATAATGGCATCCCTTCCAGTAGTTTTCATTCTCTCCTTTACATCAGTAAGGCTAGTTGGTAGAATTAGGGTTTGCTAGGGTTTGCGTTACTTTTTGGCTTTCAGTTTCTTTCCGCAAGTAGATTAGCTTCCTTTGAGTTAGCTTTCATCCATCAGTTAAAAATCTTCTTCTAAGAGCTCATAGAAGTTGGCTTAAGCCCCTAGTGGACTTGTGCCAGCTGACCAAGTGACAGCTGCGACAAGTGCTAGTACTTGTGCATACAGCACCGTCGCTTCCAAGTTTGTTACGAACTACCGGGTTGATAAAAGTAAAGAAGGGAGTCCCAGGAGTTGCAGCATTATTGCTACAATACTGGAGCCCACCAACAATCCATCATCGCTTGAGCTATTTTATTCCCATTTTTTGTATGTAAGCATATTTCATTTCTTTGATATTAATGAAATGAAGTTTTATTTTTGTTGCATCTCCGTGTTTATGTGTATATCTCTATTTTTTTGCATTCCTACATAAGTCTGAATCAGTGGTATTAGAGCAGTATTCTCTTTCTCTATTTTTCATTACATATTCCTATCGAGGTTAGGGTATAAGGAGTTAGGGCTTGAACTAGTTGAACCTTTGCGAGAATAACCTCGTAAACCTTGGCGACCTCCCATGGTAGAAGAAAAGGAAGATGGGGGGGCATGACATCCTTTCAAACTATTTCTCAAAGAAGCCCACGAGCAAAAAGGAATTTGATGATGGATAAATTTTCTTAGATCCTTCAATGGCTACCTACAGGGGAGGCATCTTCATCCAACAACCACTCTGAAGGTGGCACTCCTTCTAAGGTACAAGTTAACTTTGACATTCCCATATTTGAAGGACATGTAGATGCAGATGTCATAGATAGATCATTAAATATGTTGGAAGGACATTTTTTAGTTCATGACTTTTCCAATCAGGAAAAAATTACTTTTCCACTCCTCAAAGTTGCCCCACATTTCAAGTAGTTGTGGGAAACCTACTATGAAAAAAAGGAGGAGAGGAAATCCTCATTGTTATCGGTCGCACCGACTTGGAATTATTTTCGAGAAACCATCAAGGAACAATATTACCCTATTGGGAGCTATGAATATAAATACACAAACTGGACCATGTTGTGATAGGGAAGGGACCAAGATGTCCCAGAGTGCATAAATGTTTTCCATATCCTTCGTATGAAGTTGGGTATCAAGTATTTTGAGTGGCATTTGCTACTCAAGTACCATAGCTTTCTACACAAGTACATCTAGGATGAGATGGATTTCCTCCACATATCTTCACTTGGTGTCACTTATCGATACAATATGAATATTGTGCATAAATTTAAAGAGCAGAAGAAAGACTTTGGATATGCAAATCTGAAGCAAGGGGAAAGCACCCCCAAACTGCAAAACAAAGGGCAAAGCCAAGGCGAGGCGACCTAGGACAACACATTGAAGCCACAAGAAAAGAACAACACCACTAAGATATAGAAGGACACAGGGAAATGATGTGAGTTCCATAAGAGCCCCACTCACAACACAAGTTTCAAGCTAAGCAGTCACTGGTGGTCGAGCTGAAAGTTCCCGAATCCGATGCATGTTCTGACTCTGATTCATAAACCGACAATGTGAATGAAAAAGGGAAGCATATTATTGATGCAGAACCTAGTTACACCATTCCACCATGAAGATCTGGAAGGATGAGCCCAGAGATCTAGAGGAGGGGGAGCAACTGTTCCACACACAAATGTGGGTGAAGGGTTCATCGTTGCAGTTCATTATCGACAGTAGGAACCAAAAGAAACTCATTTCAGTAGAGGTTGTGAAGCGATTGGGCCTACCGAACACATCACACCAATAACAATACACCATAAAGTAGCTTTACCAAGGGCAAGTTCTCTGTGTGAGCCAACAGTGTTGCCTTCAATACAACATCAAACCCTTCATAGATGAAATATTGTATGATGTTTCTCCTCTTGAATTTTCTGATGTTTTATTAGGCCAATCATACTTGTGGAAGTGGCATGGTTTTTATGATTCTAGGCCTCGCACTATTATTATTCATTTGGGTAATAATTTGTACAGGATACCTAGGGTAGCATTGCCTATCGTCGTTTCTTTGATCACTATGAAAAATGTAGTAAGATCATTTCCTAGACCGGGATTTTTTTTTGTTATGGTTCACCCTCAGAGAAAGAAGAAGATTGTGGCCATGACATCCATGTAAGGTTCCTCCGCATGGAAATAGAAAATCGATGATTTTGTAGAGGAGTACAAGGCCATATTCACCTCACCCACAACAGTACTACTACATTGTCAGGTCAAGCACTCAATCAATCTGACTGCAGGCACGACGCTACCCAATGGACCAATCTATCAATGCTATGTTCTAGAGAATGATGAAATCAAGAGGCATATTCAAGAGAAGGGAAAATTTTAAGGATGGATATCTATTTCAAATTTTAGAAACCTTGGCGAATCTTAGTAATCTAAAATATAAAAATTGTAAAATGTTGGATGATATTTTTGTAAAAATATTTAAAATTCTAAGTATATTATATTAGTCTATATAATAACTTGGATATTTTTAAGGTAAAATAATTTCATAATATAAAATTTGGGTGAATTATTTTTAGAAAAAATGGAAATTGGAATATATTTTTTTCTAAAAAAAAGTATAGAAAATTAGTCCACCTGCGAATATTAGCCCCTAAAATTTTCCCTGTTCAAGAGTGGTTGCAGAAAGGGAACATTAGGCCAAGTTCATCACCATGTGGGAGCCCAATCGTGTTGGTACAGAAGAAGGAAGGGACCTGGAGACTCTATATTGACTATTGGGCAATGAAGAAGATCACTGTCTGGAATAGGTAACCAATCCCATAGATTGATGACCTTCTAGAACAACTTAAGGGGGCCAAATATTTCAGAAATATTTAATTGAAGTCCGATTATCACAAGGTATCGATTGAACCCTCTGATGTGTGGAAGATTGCCTTCAAATACAAGGATGGCCTTTATGAATGGTTGGTCATGCCTTTTGGGTTGATGAATGCCCTCGGAACCTTCATGAGGCTGATGGACGACATCTTGCCACCCTTCGCCAACTATTTCGTGGTGGTGTATTTGGGTGACATTTTGATCTTCATCCAGAGTTTGGAAAAACACCTCCACCATATTGTGACAGGTCCTCTAAACCCTGCAGCAACACAAGTTGTGTGCCAATTTAGAGAAATGAACTTTTGGTATGACCCAAGTTCCATATCTAGGGTACATTATTGATGAGAAATGTGTGCATGTGGACCCAACCAAGATATAAGTCATTCAGGATTGACCAGCCGCAACCACTCTAACAGAGCTTCACAGCTTTATGCGTCTTGCCAACTTCTACCACAGGTTCATGTTGGGGTTATCTCATATCACTTGGCCTTTGATTCAAGTCACCAAAGGAGGAGTGAAAACAAAGTTATTTTGGTTTGAATCCCAATAGAAGGAATTTTCCAATTTGAAGCATTGCCTATTCTCTGCACGAGTGCTCACATTGCCAAACCTGGAGCAACCATTTAAGATTGAGACAGATGGCTATGACTATGTTATTGTTAGGATGGGGTCCTGTGGGTCAATTTTGGGGTTAAAATAACCCAATTTTTGATGTATTTTTTGTAATCAATGTAAAGTCTCCGTGATTTCTGGATGTGGAGCGCGCAGAGAATTAGGAGTCAAAGGGGTTTTAGCCCCTTGTTTATGTAAAGTTTGAGTCAGTTTTGAGATCCACCCATGGTCCATAGATCATGGGATTGTATGTAAAAGGCTACAAATAGGTGTGTCTTAGAGAGTCTAAGGCAGTTTAGAATATATCTTGGATGTAATGGGTCAATATAAGAGAAGTGATAGTGCAGAGAAGTGGGTCAGTTAGGAGAAGAAAGGCTCTGCAACTGAGTGCGTAGAGGCCTAGGTCAAGTCCGCAGCTGAGTGCGTGGACCCCTGCAGCTGAGTGTGCAGGGTAGTTTTGAGTCTGTAAATCTGAATTGAAGATAAATAAAGAAAGTTACCAAAGAAATCATGTGTATATCTATTTATCTTCGTTTACTTCTGGTTACGATATATGGTGTGGATGAATAATGCTTTTATGAAATATTGATCTAATGATTCACGATTCTCTTGAATAACTCTTAATAAATGTACACAATGCACGTGAAGTACTTTCGCGATGAGTGTGATGAATTCTATTATGTTTATTAAATAACTTATGTAGATATGCTTGAAAACAAATTTAGGATTGTTCTCTAATGCGTGTAAGTGGATAAATCAACTATTAAGGGTCTATATAGGCTGATCGTAGACCTTTGCGAAGGTTTGAAAGATGTTTTAGTAGATTTGTAGTACCAAGCCCTAAGGGCTTATCGATCTATGTGAAGGTAGATATGCGGTGCTAAAAGACATCACACTTGTCTCTAGATGCAGAAACTTGGTTCTTGCATCCCCCCATACTGCTGCGGGTGAGACTGCAGCCTGCGCTACGCAAGTTGCTGCCAAAAGGGCTAGTAGTGTAGGGATTTGGTGGTTGGCACAAATAACTCTGAACCTGGGTGAAGACCCCATAAGCCAACAAATTGTTTCATTGCCGGGACACAATGCAGGCACAAAGTTCACGACTAGAGTCAGAAGTTGAAGAAGCATGTAGGATAGTACCTGATCCTCATGTCCCTGAGGATGCATGGCTAGAAGAAAAGATTAGGAAATTAGCCATTAGTGTGCACAAAGCCAATGCAGAGGTTAGCCGAGTTCAGTTTGAATTGAATATGAAAATCATCAAGCTATAGTTGAAGTTGCAGCCCATGACTTCGCCTGAGGTCTGGGAGTAGTACAAAGCCACCATAAGAGAAGGAATGGTGACCCTGGATTCTAGATTCACTGACTGTTTGACATTATTTGGAAAAGACATGGAGTTGGTAACAAATATGCAGGAGGATCCAAACCTAGAGACACTAAATACAGATATCAGGGAGATGCAATGACAATATGACGAAGTTAGGGAAACAGCGCGCTCCATCACACTAGCAGAGCACCTTGCAAAACTATAGGAGGGGAAGCAACTCCTCGCAGAGATAGACATGGCACAGAAGAATGAGGCCTTGCTTAAGGCTAGGCTACAGCCTTGGTTAGAGGAGGCTTATTAGGTCACGACCACTATTCAGGATAAGATAAGGGCTTGCAACAGATGCCATAGATAATGAGGTTGATTGCAGAGCGACCAACTATAGAGAAGTTAGTTGAGGAGGTTAAGCAGGCAACCACTCAGGGCACTGCTGAAGTTACCGTGATCCAGGTATAGCTGGGGGATCTTCACAGCAAAATAGTAGTGCCAACTGAGTGACTAGAGGGTGAGTCACGATCTTTGTGTTGGGGGCCTGTTTGGATGGGGTCCCCCGGGTCAGTTTTGGGTTTAAGGTAACCCAAGTTTTGATGTATTTTTTGTAAGTAATGTAAAGTATCCATGATTTGTGGATGCAGAGTGCGTAGAGGATTAGGATTCAAAGGGTTTTTAGCCCATTCTTTATGTAAAGTTTGATTTGGTTTCGATATTCACCCATGGTTCACGGACCATGGAATTGTATGTAAAAGACTATAAATAAGTGTGTCTTAGAGAGTCTAAGGCATGTTAGAAGATATCTTGGATGTAATGGGTCAATAGAAGAGAATTGATAGCGCAGAGAAGTGGGTCAGTTAGGAGAAGAAAGGCTCTACAGTTCAGTGCGCAGAGGCCTAGGTAGATTCTGTAGCTGAGTGCGCAGACCCCTACAGCTGAGTGTGCAGGGTATTTTTGAATCTGTAAAGCTAAATTGAAGATAAATAAAGAAAGTTACAGAAGAAATCTTATGTATATATGTTTATCTATTTTTACTTATGTTTACAATATATTCTGTGGATGAATAATGTATTTATGAAATATTGATCTAATGATGTGCGATTCTCTTGAATAAGTCTTAATAAATGTATGAAATGCATGTTAAGTACTTTCATGAAGACTATGATGAATTTTGTTATGTTTACTAAATAACTTAAGTAGATCTGCGCGAACACTAATTTAGGATTGTTCTCTAATATGCGTAAGTGGATAAATAAATCATTAAGGGTCTGCAAAGGCTGATCATAGACCTTTGCGAAGGTCTGAAGGTTGTTTTAGTACAGTTACAATACCGCGCCCTAAGGTCTTATCGATCTTTGTGAAGTCATATCTGAGGCACTAAAAGACATCACACTCATCTCTAGATGTAGAAAATTGGTTCTTGCATCGCCCCACACTGATTCGGGTGAGACTGCAACCTGCAATATGTGGACTTCTGCCAAAAGGGCCAGTAGTGTAGGGATTTGTTGGTTGGAACAACTAACTCTAAACTTGGGTCAGGACCCCCTAAGCCAACTGTTATTGGTGTAGTTCTTACTCAGCAAGGGCATCCAGCGACATATCATAGTGAGACACTTTTCGAGATAGTCCAGAAGTATCCCCCATATGGTAAAGAGATGTATTCCATTGTGCAGGCCTGGCAACAATCGAAGCATTACATTTTGGGTAAAGGAATGGTCATCCACATAGACCACTGACCTGTGCAGTTCATACACACAAGGGATGTTGCAGAATGGTTGCCATAAGAAATGGTCCACATACCTGCAACAATTATATTTGAGCATTAAGTACAAGAAGGGCAGAACCAACAATGTTGCAGACTGCCTCAACACACCACCGGTCATGGCACTGACGACTGTGCTCAACTCTTATGGGCACAAGACTGTGGGATGGTCACATATTTACAAGAGCGATCATGAATTCGACAACACATACCAAACACTCTTGGAAGGCAAGCAAGTTCCAAATTTTCACCTCCACGATGTATTATTATGCCACCTGGGACACCTCTATGTTCCTTCAAGTGAGCATGCCAAGATTATTTAAGAGGCGCACTACAGTCGGGTCACTGGACATTTCATAGTAGAGAAAACAATTGCAGTGTTGCAGAAGTATTTCTATTGGTTGAACCTTCGAAAAGATGTTGGGAAGTACATCAGATCCTACACTGCCTATGCCATTGCCAAACTGACCATCAAGAATAAAGGCCTATATACTTGTCTCCCTACTCCTAGTCCACCTTGGGAATCCATTTCCATGAACTACATGTCATGTCTTCCTTCTACTAAGCATGGAAATGACTGCATTTTCATGGTCGTCGACAAATTCTCTAAGATGGCCATTATGGCAGCCTGCAAGAAGAGTATCATAGGATAAGTCACTACTAATATCTTCTTTGAATGAGTGTGGGTATATTTTGGGATCCCATAATCCATTATCTCAGATCAGGATAACAAGTTCCTAGGTACGTTTTGGTCAAGTCTCTGGTCATTGTTGGATACCAAGCTCACTAAGTCCATAACCTTCCACCCCCAAAATGATGGCCAGACAAAGGTAGTCAAAAGGATGATTGTATGTGTTCTGTGTATGTACAAATCGAAGCCTCCATGCACATGGGATGAACGGCTCCCCTATGTCAAGAACAACTATGACGGAGCTCTACATAACTCAATTGTCTGTAGCCCATTTCAGGTGGGGTTGGGATTCCAGCAACTATGTCCCATTGATGTGGCCATACCATTTGTAGCTACTCAGGTAGATTCGGCTCATGTCTAGTCTGAAGATGACAATGCTCACAACTTCATTGAAAAAATTCAGCACATTCGCTAGCAGGTCCATGACATATTGGACATATCCAATGCTAAGTACAAGCAGCATCATGATCAGCATTGAGTGCCACACAAGTTCCAGGTGGGCAACAAACTTTGGTTACATTTGCAGAAGGAGTGCCTCACTGCCCCCCACCATAATCTTCTCCCGCTCTGATATGGGCCTGACACCAACCCTAAGGCTGTAGAAGAAAATCATTTCGAGCTCATCATTCCACCATTCCGTGGCCTACACCTAATATTGAATGTGGACTGCCTTCAACCATACTTTCCACCAGTACTAGACACATCAGACATTGTAGAAAAACTCACACCAATAGAGTTAAACACATACTACATGGAATAGGCCACAACTGATCAGATCATGGACACAAAGATCAAGAACACTCGCTAGCAGAAGATCAAACTGTATCGGGTTTTCAAATATAGCTTACTCCACAACCAAGGAAAGTGGCTCACCAGGGACTAATTTAAACATACATTTCCCCAGAGCATGGAGGCACTCAACGTAATGGGGACCATTGCTTTCTAAGGGCGAAGGACTGATCCAGGTGGATACCGGTGAAAACCTAGCTATTCCACTTGGACCCTGTTGGGTCCCTATAATACTAGTGATTACCCCATTACTATTATAGTTATACCCCTTATTTATATTGTTGTGCCCCCATTACCCCCATATTGTTATTAATGTGCCCATAGAATCCCTCTATTTTTATTTTTGTGGCTTTATATTAATATTGTTAGGTCGGCCGGATTATATTGTGACTCCATAGACTCCTATATATAGAAAGGAGGTTTTGTCATTTGTATCATCCAAGAATTGTTCATTTATGTAATGTAAAGGAGGTTGCCCGCTCGAAGAGGCTGAATTCTAAGGCGTTGATCTATCTTTTCTATCTTTTCTTGAGCTGGTTACATAACATTTGGTATCAGAGCTTTGGATTTTAGGGTTTCGCTGCTCCAAACAAGTCATCGTGGAATTTTCGCTATAATGTTTTTTTTCTGTGACGTTTCAGAAGTCGCAAAAAAAACCCATTTGAGAAGAAATCACGCTGAACCTTGGGTCCAAATTTCAGAGCTTTTCACGTGATATTTTCGGAGATATGATCTCCGGAAGTTGATCTTTTTGCAGACTCCTAAATTACACTCAAAACAGGTGACCTGGGGAAAATCGTCATAACTTTCTTTCTGAGCATCAGATTGAAATTTCGTAAGAAGGTCACTGCAGGAGATTGTGCATAACTCTTTCCTGGAGAATCCAATTTGGTTCAAACTAGTGGCATTGGAAAGAGGACATAGAAGGCTACTACAGGTCACAATTTCAGAACTGGATGATTCGAAATTACAGAGATACATCAGATTCAATATCAGGCTTCTACAAAGTAAAAAAAGGTGTGTAGTTTTTATTTTTTATTTTTGCATAAGCTTGGTTTGAAGGAATTCAAAGGGCATAGTAAAGCATTATTATCGGTAACTGATGCCCCAAGGAAAGAAAATGCAAACACCTAGTAAGGAACCTGAAAGCTCTAGCATGACTCATGAAGAAGAGGAAGAAATGCTACATGATATATCAAAATTACAAGAACAAGTGCAACAAATGTCACGCTCACAAAAGCTAACAGATGCTAAGATAAATGGCGTGGAATCTAAGATAAAGGGCATGGAAGCTAAGATGGATGATCTGAAGACAGATTTGAGGACAGATTTGAAGACAGACATGGCAGATTTGAAGACAGATTTGACAAATTTTCTACAAGAAATACTTACTAATGGTGAAAAGGTTGTAAAGGAAACTCATGATGTGAACAAAAGAAATGTTAATCATGATTCCATAGACTCTAATGTTGGATCGAAGACCCACCATATTCCAAAAATCGATATGAGGAAGTTTGATGGCAAGGATCCCGCCACATGGATATTACAGATGGAGCAATTCTTCGATCTCAATAATGTGCAAAACACACAAAAGGTATGTATGGCAACTTTATATTTGGAACCAAATCAGTTTGTATGGTATCAATGGCTTTGCTCTCGTAAACAATTTATCACTTGGGCAATTTTTACGGAAGAATTGATAGCACATTATGAGGATACAAAAAGCAACACTTTTTTTAGCCAATTGATAAGTCTCAAACAAAAGGGTTCAATAATGGAGCACATTGAGGAGTTCCAAAAATTGAACATAAGGGTAAAAGATATTCCAGAGGAGCATAGGATTGATGTGTTCATAGGGTCTTTAAAGGATAATATCCAACATGATGTTCGCCTTTGGGAACCTGATTCATTAGAGAAGGCATTCAGGTTAGCAAGAAAAATGGAAAGCAAAATTATGGCAACCAGGAAGCATACCATTCACAACTATAAAGACGGAAGTGTTGTTGCCCCTAGTCTTCCACAACCTATAAGGTTGACACCACAACAATTGGAAGGAAAAAGAGCAAAAGGGCTTTGTTACAGTTGTGATAGCAAATACACTAAAGGTCATAAGTGTGCTGAGAAGAAATTATTCTACATAGATTGTGAAGAGGAAGAAGAAAAGGAGCAAGAAAGGTCAAAAGAAGAGGATATACTCCAAGAACAAAGCCTAGATGAAGAACAAATAAATCCGACCATATCTTGTAATGCATTGGCGGGAATTACCACTCCTCAAACCATCAAGATAGAAGGACAAATCAAGAAGAAAAAGGTAATAGTGTTGATTGATTCAGGAAGCACCCACAATTTTATTCATTGTAGGGTAGCAAAAGAATTGAATTGCTTCCTATATCCAGCACCAGAGTGTCAAGTGATGATTGCAAATGGAGGAACAATAAATTGCTTTGGAAAGTGCCATAATATCAAGCTATCCATGGGAGAATATGTATTGACTAGCCCAATGCTTTCCATTCCAATGGGAGGTGCTGATGTTGTACTAGGAGTCCAATGGCTACAATCCTTGGGTACAATAGCTTTTAATTTTCAAGAACTTTTCATCAAATTTTCTGTGGAAGGAAAGGAAGTTGAATTAAGGGGTATTGCAGGGAAACCAGGAAAGATAATCAGCTCTAATGGTATGACAAAGCTTCTAAAAAGGAGCAAAGGGGTGTAATTGCACAATTATGTTCGCTAGATGTTTCCACATTAGAATCATCTATTTCTCCAGATCTCCAAAAAGTCCTGGACAATCATTCCAAGGTATTTGAGACTCCCAAAGGTCTCCCACCTATGCGTGATCATGATCATGCTATTCATCTGATTCCAGGAAGTGTTCCTCCAAACATCAGGCCGTACAGATATCCCTATGTCCAAAAAAGTGAAATTGAACGTATGGTTGCAGAAATGCTAGAGGCTGGTATAATTCAACCGAGTCAAAGTTCTTTCTCTACTCCAGTAGTATTGGTGCACAAGAAGGATGGATCATGGCGCATGTGTCTGGATTATAGGGAGCTCAACAAGCTCACTATTAAAGATAAGTTCCCCATTCCTGTCATTGATGAATTACTGGATGAATTGCATGGATCAATTTACTTCACCAAGTTGGATCTTCGTTCAGGATATCATCAAATCAGAATGAAGATTGAAGACATTCCGAAAACGACATTTAGAACTCATGAGGGTCATTATGAATTTTTGGTCATGCCTTTTGGCCTTACCAATGCACCTTCAACATTTCAAGGTTTGATGAATTCAATTTTCAAACCATTCCTTAGAAAATTTGTGTTAGTATTTTTTGATGATATACTTATCTACAGCAAGTCTTGGAAGGATCATGTTGAACATGTTGACAGGGTGCTACAACTATTGGAGGAGAAACAATTATATGCCAAAAGATCCAAATGTTTCTTTGGAGTCCAGGAGGTGGAATATTTGGGTCATATTGTATCTCATGAAGGAGTTAAGGTAGACCCTAGCAAAATTAAAGCCATTAAGGAATGGAAAATCCCCACATCCATAAAGCATTTGCGAGGATTTCTTGGGTTGACAGGGTATTATCGCAAGTTTGTTAAGAATTATGGGAGAATAGCAGCACCTCTAACAACATTATTGAAGAAAGATGCATTTTCATGGACTCCGGAAGCAACAAAGGCCTTTGAACATCTTAAAGAGGCAATGTGCCAAGCACCGGTCTTAGCTACACCGGACTTCACAAAAACCTTTATTGTGGAATGTGATGCTTCAGGAAATGGAATTGGTGTTGTTCTAATGCAAGATGAAAGACCCATTGCTTTTGAAAGTCGTCCAATCAAGGGAAAGTTTTTAAGCAAAGCTATTTATGAGAAGGAAATGTTGGCAATACTCCATGCACTTAAGAAATGGCGACCCTACCTAATGGGAAGACACTTCAAGGTAAAAACGGATCATGATAGCCTTAAATACTTTTTAGAACAAAGATTATCCTCTGAAGAGCAACAAAAGTGGGTCACAAAGATGTTGGGTTATGACTTTGAAATCATCTACAAAAAAGGGAAGCAAAATGTGGTGGCAGATGCACTCTCAAGAAAGGATGAGGATGTGGAAGCATTGTTGTGCGCTATTTCTATTATCCAACCAGATTGGATAAATGAAGCAAGGGAGGAATGGAAGAATGACGAAGAAGTGTGGGCACTTATTCGAAAGCTACAACAAGATTCCAGTACGTCTGATACATTTAGCTGGAAAAATGATTCGTTATGGTACAAAGATCGCTTATACCTCTGTAAGAATTCCCAGCTAAAACAAAAGATTCTTATGGAATTGCACACTTCTCCCTTAGGAGGGCACTCAGGATTTTTAAAAACTTACCACAGGGTTAAGAAGGAATTTTTTTGGGATGGCCTTAAATCAGATATTCAAAAGTTTGTGGCAGAATGTTTGGTTTTCCAACAAAATAAAGTTGAAACAATTAAGACACCAGGTCTATTACAACCTTTATCCATTCCAAGCCAACGTTGGGAGGAGGTTTCAATGGATTTTATCACAGGTTTACCCAAGTCTGAGGGAAAGAGTGTCATCATGGTGGTAGTTGACAGACTTACCAAGTATGCACACTTTTGTGCATTATCACATCCATTTAAAGCCAGTACAGTTTCTACTGCATTTATGGAAACAATTCAAAAGCTACATGGAAACCCAAAGATTATTGTAAGTGACAGAGATCCCATTTTCACTGGAAATTTTTGGACACAATTATTTTCTTGTCTTGGTACTCAGTTAGCTCATAGCTCATCTTATCATCCTCAATCTGATGGGAAAACTGAGATAGTAAACAAATGTTTGGAAGGATATCTTCGTTGCTTTGTATCTGATAAACAGACACAATGGGTCAAATGGTTGCCTCTGGCTGAATGGTGGTATAACACTTCCTTTCATACAGCAACAAAAATGACCCCATTTATGGCACTTTATGGGTATCAACCACCATCCATCACATCATATTTAAGAGAAAATTCTAAGGTTCAGGCAGTGGAACATCACATCGAACATCAAAAACAAGTCCTCCAACTCTTAAAGGATAACCTCGTGTTGGCACAGAATAGAATGAAACAACAGGCAGATCAACATCGCAGTGAAAGAAGTTTTGATGTAGGTGATTGGGTATTCCTACGGCTACAACCATATAAGAAAATGTCCCTCAAGCAAGCTAAGAAGGATAATAAATTATCACCAAAGTATTATGGTCCGTACAAGGTGTTGCAAAAGATTGGTACTATGGCATACAAATTGGAGCTTCCTGCAACTTCTCGATTGCACCCAGTTTTCCATGTTTCATGTTTAAAGAAGGTTATAGGCGACAAGCTCCCAGTTCAAACAATATTGCCAGAACTTGACGAGGAAGGAAAAATTATATTGGAACCATAAGCAGTTATAGAAACAATAACTCGACAGCTACGAAATAGATCAATTTCAGAGTACCTTATCAAGTGGAAGAACTTATCCGCTGAAGATTCCACATGGGAGGATGAGAATTTTATGCAGAAGTATCCAGAACTACTCAAGCGTTGAGGACAACACTTTTTTGAAGGAGAGGGGCATGTTGGGTCCCTATAATACTAGTGATTACCCCATTACTATTGTAGTTATACCCCTTATTTATAATTGTTGTGCCCCCATTACCCCCATATTGTTATTAATGTGCCCATAGAATCCCTCTATTGTTATTTTTGTGGCTTTATATTATTATTGTTAGGTCTGCTGGATTATATTGTGACTCCATAGACTCCTATATATATAAAGGAGGTTTTGTCATTTGTATCATCCAAGAATTGTTAATTTATGTAATGTAAAGGAGGTTGCCCCCTCAAAGAGGCTGAATTCTAAGGCGTTGATCTATCTTTTCTATCTTTTCTTGAGCTGGTTACATAACAGACCCCCATCATTGTTCCTTT
Organism: Pinus tabuliformis; assembly: GCA_031772625.1. Taxonomy (NCBI): domain Eukaryota; kingdom Viridiplantae; phylum Streptophyta; class Pinopsida; order Pinales; family Pinaceae; genus Pinus; species Pinus tabuliformis. The sequence continues at coordinate 950,887,225 of CM062817.1, forward strand.
TCAATTTCCTTAATTCTAGCACACCTTACTATTTTTGGCATTTTTTCAGGTCCTAAACTTCCAAAGCCGTTTTGAGGGACTAAAATATGGTTTTAAGGAAAACTGAGAGATTGGAAAAGTCCCATTTTTGTTAATTAAGTTTTTTTGGCCTTCTCTTTGAGATATCTGAAATGAGGTATCATGATAGCCAAGCAGAGATCGTATTCCAAAGTTACAACCTCGAGAAGTTGATTTACCAATTTACCCAAATGGGGCTCACAATTTTGGCGTTTCATCTCCTAGGGTCAAGTTTTTGGATGTTTAGGGTTTTCTTTTATATCTCAATAATAAATAGGCCTTTTAGACTCACTGCAACATAGTTCAAAGGCATGTAGCCACCACATCTCTTCTCAGAGATAAGCTACCATTGCTCGAGCTAGTTTATTTGCATTTTTGTATGTAAGTATCTTTCAGTTATTTGATATTAATGAAATGAAGTTTTATTTCTGATGCATCTCTGTGTTTATGTGTATATATGCATTTTGTTGTGTTCCTTCATAAGTCTGGATCAGATAAATGGAAGAATCGACCATTGGATAATGTCATGTGCCTTTGAACTCAGTTTTGTTCCCACACAAGCCCATTTGAATGTATTGTGATTAGGTATATATGGCATATTGATGGGCATGGAGGGGTTGTGTTAGGGTCCTATAGTCTAGAGATCATAGTGATTTCTTATCTAACTATTCCATTTTGGAGGTCTATTTGTGAATTTTATCCTATGAATCATTAGGTGTCATAACCTAAAGGTTTCTATGTTAAAGCATGTGTGGGTGTCATAGGCTATCATCCCTCATTTTAAAGATTCATGTCGTAAAGGGGTTTTTGAAACTAAAGTTGAGTTTTGTAAAAGTTTGGAGTGTAGAACCTATGAGAAGGTTATAAAGTCATAATTTCCAAATGTGTAATCATGGAGGAACAAAGAAACCATTGAGGGTTCAAGGGGTCATTTCATGGGGTTCATCCATCATTAGTCAAAGTCATGTTAGTCAGATCCATGTTAATTATAATTGTTATGGTTTTGGTTAGTGGTCTTTACTTATCATAATTAATCATCATTGGAAGTTATCCCCCATGTCATTTCACTTTTCCTCCACTCAATCATTCACCCTATTGACATGGAACACACCATAGGGAGGAATTAATTTCATTTTTTTTTAAACTGCGGTCATTTCTACTCTATTGCATCCCGCGCCTTGAGAAAATTTTCAAAGCTTGTAAAGGGTCTAAAGTTAGTTTGGGAAACTCAATTGAAATAAGGTCAATGCATAACTGCTATGCAAACTTCCCATGCTACCCAACTATTGTGCATGGGGTTCAAAGTCTTCACTAAGGCTTGTGCCAGTTTGTTTCCCATTATCCTTATTTTTCATGATGTCTGAGATGAGAATATTTCTCCCTAGCTGTTTTTTAAATTAAAAAATTTGTCAAGTGATGATAGAGAGTGTCTGTGCATATATATGCTCCACATTCACTGTGCAAGGTCTATATGCCTTTCATCATTATTTGAAATATCCATTTCACTGTTTTGAGGATATGTGTAATGTATTTGACCTAAAATTTAACCTAAGCTTCAATTCGCACTATTGGAAATTGATCATAGTCTCTCAACTAAGGTTGCTCATTGTTTTGACACATTTTAGATTTAATATATTGTTCATTGTTGCTTTCCCAAAAACCCAAAGCCATTTCGATCTTATTTGAAACCGTTGTGAACTTTCTAAATTGCCACATTCCATTTTAATGTCACCTAATCCTTGTACGTTTCCTTGTCACTCTCTTCTGTCCACATTTTTTACCCAGAATTGGTTTTGAAAATGTGTTCAATAATCTACATTACCAGATGGAAAACCCTGGGAATGAAAGGAAAACCAAGGGAGGAGAAGTGGTCTAGTTTGAACCCAGAAGTTTAGAGATGATCAATGTTGACCCATCCATTCGAGAAACATTTGAAAAAAGATGATGTATGGTGTTTTGTGAAACAATTCAAACCTATGGTAACCATTTCCAAGTGGCCAACTTATTTTCCCTTAGTCTCAAAGAAAACCAGGTGAAGTTTGGGGATTTGGAGTTTATAGCTTCAGAGGAAATCGTTTCCCAAGCCATATGGATACCATTACTAGGTGAAATTTTGTTTAAAGGCATGGAAATTGATCCATCACATTAAAAAGAATTTGTGAAACCTCTATATAGAGGGAAATATCAACCTACATTTCCAAGAAGTTATCTACTAAACCACCACTGCAAACTTCTAAAAGTAATACAGAGGTATTTCACTAGTGAAGGCCATTTAGTAGAGTATACCAATACCATATCAGGCTTCTCATGCACTTCATAGGGAAAGAAAGACTTAACTTACCTCATTACCTCTCCAAAATCTTGGGAAAAATGGAAGAAAAGGTTCATTCCAAGGGAGAGAAACAATTGTCTGGCTTTTTCCACTTTGCATTGATTAAATTACTGGTCTTGAATGAGTTCCAGAAGAGTAAGAGGTATTTGAAGGCTTTCTTGTTACCCTTAGGTTTTTTGGTCCATTCAAACATCTCCAAAGCCAAGAAGGCCTTCCCTCAGTAGGCACAAATGAAGAAACACTTGCAACTAAAGAATCTATCAGTAGGCTTGAAGTTGAGAAGATAGAGAACTCATTGAAGGATAAGAGAGCAGCAGTCAAAAGGAAATGTAGGGTGCCACAAGCTGACCAAGAAGAAACATAGTTTCTCTACAAACCAAGAACCACGTCAGCTACAAATAAAATGATTGAGGAACCCACCTCTAAAGAGAAAATTGAGCCACATGATGATGCACTAGAGCAATTACAGGAAGGTGGTAAAGAATTTGGAGAAGATATCCAGGAGGCTCCCATCAAGGACAAGGATATGAAAATCATAGAGTTACAGGACACCCTTGAAAAATATCATTCCATGCTGGCTTATTTACGAAAGGAAAACATGGAGCTTAGACACAAATCTGCGGAGGTAGCTACATATAGTGAAGGTGAATCATCCAGAAAGCCTTCTAAACCTACAACCTAGGAAAATAGAAAGCAAGTGATTGAGGTGGAGGAGTTAAATGTAATAGAACAGTCAAGGAGACCCAGAATGAGATCAATAGCTAAGAGGGAAGAAAAAATGAAAGAGACCCTTCCAACAACAAAAAATTTAGAGTTTGATGAATGAAAGAGTATCAAAAAATGTTTGAGAAAATTAAGCACTACCAACATCAGGTTAATGAGGCGCTAGAAAGGAATGAAAGGTATAAAGAGGAACTTTATGTTGAAGTCTTGGAAGCCCTTGATGTGCTTGAAAAGGCCAAGGTGGTTTGGAAGTGGACTCTACCTGTACACCTATAGTTGAAGAGCTAATACAAAAGGAATTTGATCATGAGGAGAAGGTTAAGACTGATGAGAGAAAAGCTAGCCATGTCTAGAAAAGAACTCCAAAAAATAAAGCAGTCATCTAGCAAGAAGGGAACAGTTACAAAGAAATCCATGGAATCCAAACCATCATCTAGCAAGAAAAGGAGGTGGTACCCTTGAAACCTTGGCTGAGGCTTCCGAAAACTAAGGTGGAATAAGAAGGTCGTGTTCGTGTTGCCATTTTTGAAATTTTTGAACTTATATTCTCTGTTTCTTTTTGCTGGAGGCTAAATTTGTGTGACTAAGGGCTTGTTATGTAGTGAAATACTGTCATATTTTGATGAAAATGTGGATATTTTGGTTGATTGGAAATTTTTTAGGTGCTATAAGGTTGGATGAGATGATTAGCATATCACTCCAATAAGTTTGGAGCAGGAGCTGGCAATACAATTTCAAAATCGTTTTTTTGTTGTGTAAGTGGTAAGCAGTCAGTTGGGAGGTATGCAAAGGCTAAAGGGAATATCTAAGGGGTCCTAAACCAATACAACACCATTTCAAGCGCACCCATTAACTCAGATTTGTCTAGAATTATCTACAACCATGTCAATCTTGAAGGTATATTTCACACTGTTGAACAACTGTTGCACAAGTTTATCAGTTAGGGCTATTCTAGAAGTTTTTTTTGTGGTCGTATAAGCGTATATAAGTTAGTTTAATAGATAATCCTGAACATGATGTTTCTAAACTTTTGTAAGCTTTAAAACAATGATGTTTCCAAATTATGATAGCTTCTATATTGTAGGTTTCTTCTTTTCTACAAATACATTGTATTTAGCCTGTTTTACTCCAGTGTAGTGAACTTGACCACCTAGAGTGGTAATTTCAAATTCCATTTTGTATTTAATGATGAAATAAGATGAAAAAGGGGTTCTGGGTTGGTAGTTGTATTTGGGGAGAAGACTACTGCCATTTTCTATAGTTTTTTTAGAATATTAATACAAATCCAGTTGTAGAAGTACAAATTGGTTTTTACCAGAGATTCAAATACATGGTGCTTTGATCTATGTCCCTCTTCTTATGTGAATGTGTATTATTTCTTTGTTTACCATATTATCTTTGAAATATTTTGAATGTATGAATTGTATTGTTTGGAATTCATCCATTGTAAGGTGCTCCATCACATGCAGTTTAAGTGTTATTCCATTTTGTTATGATTATATGTTCAAAATTATTTCCAAGATAAATGTTTTATTTAGAATAATCCTCGTCTTATTCTTTCCTGCTAAAGTCATATCAAATATTTATTCTTTTCTAGATGCCTTTGGTATTATGGACTATTAGTCTTATTCCTCCCATACATAATAATCATCTTTTTCACTGATAAGCACTATTAATATGGCCTCTAATGTCTAAACATATTTACCAGTCACTGGTTTGATCATTAACACTCAATGTTTGTCTTCATTTCCCAACGACACTCCTTTCAAAATCATACCAGCACAAAATTTTATCGAAAAGCCCATCCTTTCCCCAAGATATAGCCATTGTTATTCATTGAAACTAGTCTCTTGTGACTGAGTTTAAAGAGAATACCCTCTCTGGAGTTGGAAGGGTTAGTTTCCAATTCCGCAAGTGATTTTCGGTTACCCCTATGATCCTTCTTTCATCCTCGAGGTTAATTACAAGGTGCTAACATGTTGTACTTACAATAGAACAAGGTGGACTACTATGAAATATCAAATGAATGCATAGGTGAGTAAGGAACACAAAGAATGTTGCAGGGTAGGAAAAATACCATTTCATTGAGGTTAATTAAGTCTATGCAAGCCAAATGTAGAAGTATAAAAGGATGCATGTTATGCATGAGAATTTTCCAACGATTCGAAAAAATCACTCAGAAATATAAGACAAGAAAATTGAATTACTACAAAAGTACCCTATTTTGTAGCAGTACACAAATGTCTTTCCATTGGACATTCCTAGATTACGTCCTCATAGAAAGATAAATTTCTCTATTGAGCTAGTACCTGGAGCAGCAGCAACGTCTAAATATCCATATAGGATTAGCACCACTTAATTGGTTGAGTTGAAATTGCAACTAAACGAAATAATTGACAAAGGTTACAAAATTTCTTGTGTGTTCCGATGGGGAACACTAGTATTGTTTATAAAGAAGAAAGATGGAACCCTTAGATTATGCATTGATTACATGAAATTGAATAAGGTGACCATCAATATTAGGTACCCATTACCAAAGATTCATGATATATTTGATCAATTGAGAGGAGAAATAGTTTTTTCCAAAAATTAATTAAGGGAAGGCTACCATTAAGTAAGGACCAAGGAGGAAGGCATTCATAAATCCACTTTTAGGACAAGATATAGGCAATATGAGTTTCTAGTGGTACCCTCTAGGCTTACCAATGCCCCTACCACATTCATGAGCTTGATGAATGATGTCTTACATCCTTAGTTGGACAAGTTTTTCATCGTGCTTGTTGATGAAATCTTGGTATATTCACAGATAGAAGAATAGCGTGAGAAACATCTCTATGAAGTGTTAAAATTATTGAGAGAGCATAAGCTCTATGAAAAGCTTATAAAGTGTGACTTCTTCTAGTCATAGACATATTACTTAGGGCATATCGTTTCCAAGGAAGGAATCTCAATGGATCCTAAAAATATCAAGGCCATAATAGACTGGCCAACTCCAAAGAATGTGGATGAAACCTAGATCATTCATAGGATTGATAGGATATTACATGAGATTTATTAGAATTTCTCCAAGATAGGTCATCCCATTACAACCTTGCAAAGGAAATGAAAAATATTTGAGTGTATTACATAATGTGTATAAAGATTTGAGTAATTAAAATAGTTTCTCACCATTTCACAAGTGATGAGAATTATGGATCCTGATAAGGAGATCATGGTGTGCACAGATGCCTACAAATAGGGACTCAGTCGAGTCTTGATGCAGGAATGGAAATTCATATGCTATGAGTCCAGAGTGTTGAATGTGCATCAGGTGAATTATGTGAAACATGATTTAGAATTGGCTACCATCATTCATGACTTAAAAATGTGGAGGCATTACCTCCTTGGTAGGCAATTTACGCTTATGACAGACCATAAAGGGCTCAAATATTTGTTTGGTAAAACAAAGTTCAATGAGAGGCAAGAAATATGATTGACCATGCTCAGTGAATTCGACTTTGAAATTAAGTATATTAAAGGTAAAGTGAAAAAGGTCACTGAGGGTTTCAGAAGAATAATCCAAGTAAATCACTTGGAAGTTGTAAGTTCCTACATGATAGATGTGATAGAAAGAGTCAAAAGTGCTAGACCAAAAGATGAGAAATATCAAAAAGTGAAAGAAAAGTTGTTGCAAAGTGGTGAGGATGAAGAATATCACCTGACTGACGACGGCCTAATCAGGTTCAAAGGCAGAAATTATGTGCCTAATAGTGATGAAGTCAAAAAGTTGATAATGAAAAATTATATGTCAAAACTAATTTAGGCCTCTTGGGTGTCAAAAGACCCTTACAATCATTAAAAATAACTACTATTGGCCGTATTTGAATAAGGAGGTGGTTGAATTTGTGGAAAGTTGCATTGGAATGCCATAAAGTGAAGCTTGAGTGAAAGCGTCTGGCAGGATTGTTGCAACCCATCCCTATTCCAGAATGGGAGTGGGAGGTAATTTCTATTGATTTCATTACAGGATTTCCTAAAACATCCAAGAAACATGATGCAATCAAGGTAGTGGTAGATAAGTTGAGCAAGGTAAGTAATTTTGTAGTAATCAAATCCACTAATTCTTCTAGTGACCTTGCACAAGTTTTCATAAAGGAGAGTATGAGACTACATCGCATTCCCAAGAATATTGTGTTATGTAGAATTTACAACTGCAGATAGAAGTATCTTCCCTAGACATAGTGGACTGGTCTATAACAATAGAAACAAAAGAATATAAAGTTTCCCTTAGAGAAATTGAAGAATGGAAAGAGGGTTACTTGGAATTTGTCGCAATCTTTACTCTCCTCTTGGCTTGTAATCTTCAATCGTAGCTCTGATTACTATAATTAGAACATTTACATATAATCAACACAAGCGAAATATATACGACATATATGTAGCATAATCCAATTACTCTATTCAATGGATCAACAAAGCATTGAAATACATGAATGTAAACATAAGATAACACATATAACAAAACCTTATTCTCCTTGTATTAATAGAAATGGAGAGAGTTTACAACTAAGTATATAAGTTGATCTTGTAGATATCTCACTAAGTTGACTTGTCCTTCCTTGTCACAAAGCACACCTCTATGTCACCCTAAAGCATGAAAATAAAAACTCTTTTAGATTCAAGGGAATAGCATGAGGGCATGATTAGTCTCAAAAAGCCAACCCTGATGTTGTAGATGGCATTAAATTTATAGGAGAGGGAGGTAGTTTAGGAATTCTTGTCCATTTACCAATCTAGGATTGATATCCATTTAAGAGGGGAAGATGAGCTCAAGGGATAAGAGGTGCAATCTCCAAGGTAGGATCAAATAATATTCAAATTTCTTATCCAAGGTAAATGGTTAAACAAAATCTGGAAGCTTATGGAAGATGAAGCTTCGAGATTCTTTTTCATTTTCCTGAATTTCTAGAATCAGGGCACCCCTAGGAAGGGATAACCTACAGTTGATCAGAGCAGGTGTAGAAGGGAGCAACCTATTGCTTAATGCATGTCCCTAAAGCGCCAGGGTGCATTAGGCTTTAAAAGTACTGAAATGAGGCAATTATGCTAAAAAACCTAGGGATTTGGGAGAGTCATGCTTAGGGATTTGTGTAGGGATGATGACAATGTGTTCATGGATGATGATTGATCTAGTTTGCAGACCTATTTCGCAAATGCAACAAAATATCCTATAACAGATTTCCCCCTAAAGTGAAAAGTTAGAAATGACAATTGATGATTGAAGTGCTTTACCTTATGACAATTCCAGATCAAGAACAACTAGTCAAGATCATCATCTATTACAATACATTTTCATCATGATATATTTTTTGAGGGAGACATACCCATACTCAGTAGATAAGCTAACATTATATGTACAATGATCAACAAGTCATGTCCATTGACGACAAAATGTGGACTCGTGATTGGATGAATGTTTGTATGATCATGGCCATGATAATTTGTGATATTGCATTAATCATGAAATAGTAGCCCAAAATGATGAAACTATATCCGGGGTCTTCTATATCGTTCACATGATCACATAATGTATGAGTCTAACCATGCAAATAAATGAGACAAAGTTTAACATGGTAGACACCATTTGATTATTGGCCAGTGATGTAAGTTATTAATAGATGTGAGAGAAACCATCAATGATGTTAATGGATCTCAAGGTACTACAGTACAATCAGTATGGTGTGAATAAATGATTTCGTGTTGAACACCACGCATAATATTTTGGTTGAAGGAAAATGATGAAAACCTGTCACCGAGAGTGAGGAAACTTTCCGTTGACATATGCTAAGTCCCAAGGTACCAAAGGGAGTTCCTAAGTCATCTTCCTAGATAATGAGATGATATAGAAAGGAAGCAACCCATCGTAGGAGGGCCTTGATGTGTCCCTAAACAATGACACAAAACTGTTATGATGATTTGAGATAGAATGATGATGATATGTAACTGGTTAAGGAATGTCAGACATGGACTGAAGGCTTAAGATTATCATAACAAATATCCACTGAATGACTTCTCTTCAACATACCGATGATACTGAATGGAGTTGGCAGCATTAACCCAAAACCAAAAGAAGAGGCTTTGACATGGTATGATAAACCAAAATACAATCATATTTCCTAATCCCACAACCACAGAGATGAAGTGGAAGATTATCATGTTCAAGAGTGACTCACTTCCATTACAAAGAGAAATTCCCTATTTTCCCAATTTCCCCAACCATTTCTTGTCACTACCTCTTTATTTTTCACAAGCTTCAGGAGGATAGCATATGCTTGATCTCTAAGTTGATTCTTAACATGAATCCCTCTAAGTATTTTTAATGATCCATGAGAAGGAGTGGTTCGGTCCTGTCATGCTTGAAAATTCCATCATTGTTTGATGTTTTTACAAGTCCATCGAAGGTAAAATTTTACGTCTTTTTCATGTTTAGAGAGTTGAAAAAGAGGCAAAAAAAGAAAACTCCAAAGGCTCCTTTTTGTAATTAGTCCCTTGAGCCCAAAAAGGTAGAAAATGATACCCAAGAGAAACTCTTAACCATGATCATCTAAGGTATTCCTTTTTTCTAAGTAGTTTATCCCAATCCATAAAGGGTTAAACTTATATTGAGTAAACATATTTTCATATACTTTAAAGAGTTCAAAAAGACAAGTGCTCGATAATGTTTCCATATTTTGGGAGTATGAAAAGAGTTGAAAGAGGACTCCAAGATCTAGGGGATCAGTTTAGTGCTAAAAATCAAAAGTGTTCAAAAGTGCTTGAAACTCTTATCAGTGCATAGATCTTGGTGATTTGAATCAAATGCAACTTCAATCGTTCAAAATCAATATCGTATGCTCCCAATATCGTGTTTTGATAGAATTTTGTACACTGACTAGGCATGTGACTAGGTAGGGTGATCGTATTTTTATTGGCCAATGTTTTTTTGCCATGTGTCTCAATTTGGTTGGTCGAATTTTCTTGAGTTTTAATTGGCTCATAATTTTATTTTAATATTATTGGTAGTTGACAGTGTGTTGGGGTGGACCAATGGGGGAGACCCATTTGGGCCAATTCGAGGCTGACACATTGTTATAGACATTTTTGGGCACTGAAACCCCAATCATATATGTCCATAAACCAAGGGCTCTTGAGTCCCTAAAAGTGTTGTTTCATGCCCTAAAGGAACAAGGTCAGCTAATTACATCATCTTCGAGAAGTTCTCCATAGGAAACTGCTCAGAACTGGTCAAAACTGGACCATACAGGTTGCTCAGTGCTAAGGGTACGATGCATCTCACCTACCCAGTGTAAAAGGTGTGATGCATACTAGAAAGCCCTTCTGTAGGGTGCGATGGGCGAGAATGGACAAATGGCAGAGACAGTTTACGAGGTGGATGATCATAGAATCTTCTAGAAACTTCTCCTGTGACACTTGCCTCTCTAAATTCGCCCAGGGATGAGTAAGAGATCATAAATCTCCAAGTGGAATCAAGAACTATCAGAGAGAAGACACTAATCAAAATCCCAGAAGCTGACTCACCTCCCTGTAATCATCTATATATGGATCCCTCATCCTAGAGATCCAGAGGCTAGAATTTTGTATCTTGTAAGGATGTGCTATTGGTTTTCTGGTGGAATATCATAGTCTTGGCTGATCTAAGCTTTTCATGAGGTGAAGAAGGCTTCCATGCTAGGAGGATGACACTGGTTCAAAACAATGGGTTGTAATCCTCTCTTGTAATCTTCATATTAATAAAGCTATTCAAGTTTTCCTCCACATTCTTGTATGTTTGATAGTATATGCATTTGTGTGGTCAATATATATCTGGTCCTATGTTGTTTATGATTGTAGATCTCTGCACTTTGAAGGAATTATGCTACTTTGATTTTATAGGTACTCTTTGAAGTGGAGTGGTCAACGAAGAAGCGGCAAAGACTAGTCGGTGAGGAGAAGGAACAAGCAAAGAACCGAGCAAAGGATTGAGGTTGGTATTCTTCGATCTTCTCCTATCTACTTCTCATAAAGGAAAGCAAAAGTAACTTTAATCTGTTTGTTTCTAAGATAGCTACCCGTCGTAGTGGGACTAGCAGCTCTGCATAGACACTAGATTTCCCGATAACAAAATGGTGACTCCACTGGGGAGCGAATAGATTCTGGATTTAAGACCTCTGTGGTACATTATTTTCGAATTAGTCACCGGAGATTCCACAGTAAGAACATTTTTCTGCCAACGTTTCAAATCCCAACCAGGATCCATCATCAGGACAACTTGAATGCTTGATAGAAGAAGAGCAGATTTTTAGGGTTTAAATAGAAATGAGGAGAGAAAAGAGGGGAAGGTCGGCTCTCAAATTTTTTTTTTTTAATTTTTTTTTTCTCTCCTCATTTCTATTTAAACCCTAAAAATCTGCTCTTCTTCTATCAAGCATTCAAGTTGTCCTCATGATGGATCCAGGTTGGGATTTGAAACATTGGCAGAAAAATGTTCTTACTGTGGAATCTCCGGTGACTAATTCGAAAAAAAAAAAAAAAGGTGAATAGATTGTTTGCTTGTCTATATTTGTTTGTTTTATAAACTTACAGACAAAGCCTGAAGTTAAGCCAGCTAGCCTTCGAAATGCATTTTCTATGCAAGTGCAAAGTAGATCAATGTTGCTTTAGTCTATCTCTAGGTTTTATTTATAAACTAAACAATCAATTTTCAAACATCCTAATTGCCCTAGTGGTGGCTCTAGTAACCTCATTAGATCAACCCCTGTGATTTCTATTTACTGACTATCATTAGCTCGGCCTAAATCCCTGAAACAAGCTACAAACTGTGACGAAGAACCAAGTTGAAATCTTGTCCCTGGACCATCGCACTTTCTCCTCTTGGGAATCTGGATGCATCACACCTCCATGTGCAGTAGGTGTGCTGCATCGCACTTTCCCTGTGTTGCAGGTGCGCTGATCAGATAAGACCTATTCTGCTCTCAGATTTTGGTTTCTGTGTTCACTCTCTTCAGCTTTATTCAAGAGTTTTGTTGTCTGTGATCAGTATACCACTGTGGAAAATCCCTTCCTTTGCATGATTCTACCTACATAGTACAAATAATTGTGAATGTTTTTATGTATTGTGTGCCATTTACAGTTCTCTTTTACAGAAAGTAACGTAATCAAACTGTCATCTTTTGATTTGGAAGTGTCGCAAGTGTTTTTTTTAGTCAAAGAAAAGAATTCTATTGTTCTTGATGGTCGATTATACAGTTACTCTTGTATTTGATTTGAATTAATATTTTTTCAAGTGGAAAAAGCAGTTTTCAGTTCAAAGTCGCAAAGTGTTGTCATTATCTTCCTTTCGTTTTTGAAGAGAAATCTGTTAGTACTGTCGCTTTGAAAAGATAATTCAGATTTGCACTTAGCATTCTTCTTGTCATTCACACATAAGAAGGCTGAAAACAAATACATGCATGTGCATTTGCATTTAGACTGCTTGTTGGTTTGATTTAGGACAGTGCATCTAGTGTGTGCTCTCTGCTCTATGTTGAAAGAATATCATCTCTCTTTCCTTAGTAGCTAGGATTTTCATTGCAAAAAGAATATTAAACGATTGTCAATCATCTTAGCATTTTAGGAATTGTATATCGACATCACGCGGTGAACCTGAAAGTAAAATTTCTTAAGAAAGATCAAATATAAAATAAATTCAATGAACATAAAAACGCTTTGGAACCTAAGGCACAACATCTAGAAGTCTAGGCTAGAGACGTATTCCAGCGTCGTACAGCCTGGTAACTATCGCTCTCATTGTTGGTTGGGTGATTCATCCTCTTTGAGATGACAAATGCCAGTACAGACTTGTGCTCCCACGTACCGTCGAGTATATATTGGGAGACCACAATAGGCGATATCGTTTATCCATAGGAAGCCGTGTCTGCCACCCTATCGATCGCAATGCACTGAACACAGCACTCGGGAAGATTGACTACCGTACCATAAAAAGTATTATACAGTTTGCGATTGGTTTGGTAATCCCTCTGTCTAGATTTCTAGAGTAGTCTCTTTCGATCCTTTTCATACTCCTTAAAGGAAAAGGTCCATCTGAGCACTTGTCACTTCAGGCTCATTAAAAATCGAAGGTGACTAGAGCCATCTTTTGTCTTTTCTCAACTCTTAAAAATTGAAAAAGCAAGTTGTGTCAAAGCATCTAAAATTTATTTTAATCGGAATAATATCACTATTCCCGCGTTGGTCTTAGGTTGAGGAAAATCGAGTCCACCAACCAAGGATTTCCTCTTAGAGGAAATCCTAGTCCTTTCTCCTCTTGGGGAGATGTTGGTTCACCTCATATGGCCACATTGTCGCTTCCAGGATTGACGATTGGCTTGCTAATATGGCTCTTCTCAACCTCCCTTGTTCAGAACACCATGATTCTTGAACAATCGAGTCAGCAACTAGATGATACTAAAGTTACCCACCAACATTGTACTTCGTCTGATCCTCCCTCTCCTCCTTCCTCTTCCCTTGATGAAGCTGGTAAAGCCAAAAATCAAGTAACTAAGAAGGAGAAGAAGGGGAAAGAGAAGAAAGAGAAGAAGAAGAAGGAGCCAAAGGCAAAAAGGGGTAACCGTGCATCGTCTAGTGAAAATGCACACACTGCACTGTCCAAGCCTAAATCTCCATGTGTTATTTGCAAAGGAGACCACTATCATCGAGATTGTCCTTGCATCCCTTGTATCTTAAGGGACTGGTCTCCTCGTTTGCACAATCCGGTGTCATCAACCTCTGAAGATCATGTTGAAAGTACACTATCAACTAGTGAAAGCGAAGCATTTGGATAGAAAAGGAAATGTAAATTTCCTTGTAAACTGTCTGAAGGCGATCACGTCGTCCACCGCTGTCCCTTCCTAGATGAAGCTAAAAGAGTCTTGGATAACCATCCTACTTCACCACTACGGCTTCCTCCTGGATATAAGAAACTCTTGCCAAGTCGATCACTAGTGGAAAATCTGACTGACACACCATTGTAGTCAGTCGAAGCATCTACCATTGAAGATAAACCCACTGAATCCATACCAGACAAAAGTCAAAAGGTTGAGGCAACAGTCGACCCGGTCTTGTCTTTAGAAGGTCCATCTTCAGATGATACAATCACTGAAGAGAATGAGAATGACACCGTTCAAATTCTTTTCGTAAACACAGACTTCGATCAGCATGGGGGCAATCTACCCGTTCCTTTACCATAGGAATGAATTTTGTCAGAGTCATATCGGCCATCTATTCGGTCCCACCTCCAAGCAACCTAGTTGTTTCCTTTAATTGGAATCTACTAGGCAGACCTTGTTTACCAGCTAATGTACCATTCTGAATCATTGTACAAGCTTACAAAATGTTCATGTTCGGTACCATCATAGATGAAGGGGCTTGTGTGACTATCCTTTCCTCAACTTCTTAGAAAGCGCTTGGTTCGCAATCGCTTCTGCCTGAGATGAGAAATCTAACAGGCTTCGACAAAGGAACCACTCGACTGTTAGGGATCCTCCCCAATGTGCCCATAACGTTGAGAAGGAAAATCATTTATATGAATGTAATGGTAGTCCAAGGACCTCTAGACTATAATCTACTCCTTGGGCGTGACTATATTTATTGCGTGGGAACCATTGTCTCCTCACTCTTTCAAGAAATGTGTTTTCCGTATGAAGGCCGAGTGGTCCAGCTCATAGACCAGCTTTTGTTCCCCAACTCACACATAGCTAATAGTCAAATTCCATCCCTAAATTGTCTTTTCATGCAAGGAATGTCTCATCAATCTCTAGTTCATCCACCTGAAGAAAGCGAGTAATTCAGGGGACATGACTGAAACCCAGGGGACATGCACCCTGGTCTTCTTCGGCAGGGAAACTTCAGGTATAGGGTAGGTTTCCGCGAAGGATATATGATTGGTTCGACACCCGTCCGTATAGAAAGAGGGAGTTAGAATGGAATAAGATACCTCCATTAAAAGGTAGGCCTTTCTCGATAGAACAAATGTTTTGTCTGCAAATTGAAGGGTAACCTGGAATCTCTACCTCGCTACACCTGGGGGCATGCAAACCTCTTGTGTGTGAGTGAGGAGAGACCAACATAACGCTAAATCTATGGTTCCGTTGACTTCAACCGCCTAATTCAGGTGAGTGGTCAAATCGACCGTTCGTCTTTAGAGGGGCCAAATGGCACCGACAAAGTAAAGGAAAAATTTTCCTACCTAACGTTGGTAGTGATCTTGGTAGTTAAGTAGAGGAGCGTACTTGGTCGTTCCTAGCTTGCATACGAGAGGCAATGGAGCAAAGATTTGAAAGATGCAAGCTCCATAAAAATGGAATCTATCGATGAGATGTCCTTATTATACGACTGGCACAAGAAATTTTTATGTGAAGTTCAAGCTCGTTAAAAATTAAACCTAAGCAATGAGAAAATGTTTCCCCAGAGTTTAAGCTCATTAAAAAATGAACCGATCTCCGGTAAATAACCATTGTGAATGCATTATCATCAGCTCTTGAGCCTTGCTCATGGTCTCATCATCACCTCCACTTTGTTTTAGGCAATCATATGCCTCCATTTGATTGTTTACCCTTTTTTAGGAATAGCTGTGAAGAGTGATCTTGTTAGCCATCCTTGTGACACTGTCGTGATTGGAAAATTCCAAACCTTTCCTGGAATCAGATACTACCAGGAATTATCACTTGTTCCTAAGAAAAAGAGTCTCCTTTAAGCCCTTTTCCTCTGATTCGTAAAATATGAAAATATTTCCGGGCAGTTGGCCTCTCTAGCTCGTTAAAGCTACTGGGAGTGCTATCCCTCCTCTAGATTTTAATATTTTTGGACCTGAGGGATTATTACACAAAATGATCGAGTGCTTGTTTTGTTCGCCTCGTTAAAATTATCAAAAATTCATCCCTTTCGTATTATTTTATACTTTTTCGGAATAAAGTGATTATATGACGAAAAAGGATTATTGGAGTTTCCTTTACATCCCTTTCAGACTCTCTAAAATTGAAAAGGACCGAGTTATCTTTGTTGTTAAACTTGTTAAAACCAATAGCGACAAACTTGTCCATATAGACAAGAACGAGTTTCACTGCCGCTAGGCTTGTTAAAACATAGCGACAGGTTTGCCCGAAGGGAAAATTATAGAACAAGCATGTGTTATCCTCCTCAAGCTTGATAAAAATAAAGAGGTACTGGTCAACAATGGCTGGGGAAAAATTGGGAAGAAAACTTGAAGAAACTTTATTGGTAGCAAAGTCGCTCTTGAACATGACACTTTCACTCCATGTCTGAGTCGGGTTGGGTTATTCTGTTCACTGGTCATATTACCATTGGTCCATCGTACCATCCATCTTTGGGGTTAATGCTACCAATCCATTTCAAGTGTCGCCGATATGTTCAAGAGAAGTCGATCAGAGAATTCACCAACCCATGTTGTGTCTCATCCACTGAAATACCTTTACGCTTCATTCTTTCATGACTGCCACCCTAAACCCTGTATCATCAGATCGTTTTCACCTCCAAAAGTCATTTGCTCCATTCCGTGTCATAGATGTGGGATTCATTAAGGCCCTCCTATGACGGGTCACTTCTTGTCGACATCAGCTCATTATCCAAGAAGTCGACCTAGGAACAACCCTTTCAGTACTTTGAAGCTTTCATGCCTCAATGGCAAGTTTCTCACTTTCGGCGATAGGTTTACATCAATGGCCTTCGACCGAGAGATTTTGCATGGTGTTCGACGCCAAGTCCCATTTTCACACCACGCAAATTGTACTACCGTACCTTGGGGGTCATTATCATTATCGGTGATTCCTCTCGCACCTATTAACAGCTTACATCATTGGCTGGTAATCAGGCGATGTCTTTCCATGTTCGAATCCAGAACATTTTTCACATGGATCGACTTGTACTTCGAGAAACGATTGGACGAGTTTGAAGACCCCGGATCTAGTTTCATCCATCCGAGCTGTGATATATTCAGGAAAATAAAGACATCAAATGTACATCATTGCTGCACAGATGATCATCCGAATCAAAGGATGATGGCTCTATAATAATCATCAGTCTGCCACACAGACGGTTGTCTGTCCTCTGTACATGAAAATGAATTTATAAAGTTGAGCATGGGAATGCCTGCCTCAGCTAGATCATGAAAATATTATGAAGATAATGTATTTTATTGTATTTTATTACAGGTCGCCTTCTAGTTCGAAAAACCTTGGATCCTCATGATAAAGCATTTCACCCGACATCAAAAGATTAACAACCTCATGCTTTAGGGGGCAACTGTTATAGACATTTTTAGGCACTGCAACCCCAATCATATATCTCCATAAACCAAGGTCTCCTAAGTCCCTAAAAGTGTTGTTTCATGCCCTAAAGGAACAAGGTCAGTCGATTACATCATCTCCCAGAAGTTCTCCACAGGAAACTGCTCAGAACTGGTCAAAACTGGACCATACAGGTTGCTCAGTGCTAAGGGTGCGATGCATCTCACCTGCCTAGTGTAAAAGGTACGATGCATATTGGAAATCCCTTCTGTAGGGTGCGATGGGTGAGAATGGACAAATGGAAGAGACAATTTGCGAGGTGGATGATCATAGAATCTTCTAGAAACTTCTCCTGTGACACTTTCCTCTCTAAATTCGCCCAGGGATGAGTAAGAGATCATCAATCTCCAAGTGGAATCAAGAAGTATCAGAGAGAAGACACTAATCAAATTCCAGAAGCTTACTCACCTCCCTTCAATCATCTATATATGGATCCCTCATCCTAGAGATCCAGAGGATGGAATTTTGTATCTTGTAAGGACGTGTTGTTGGTTTTCTGGTGGAATATCATAGTGTTGGCTGATCTAAGCTTTTCATGAGGTGAAGAAGGGCTTTCATTTTGGGAGGATGACACTAGGTCAGAACAATGGGTTGTAATCCTCTCATCTAATCTTCATATTAATAAAGCTATTCAAGTTTTCCTCCACATTATTGTATGTTTAATAGTATATGCATTTGCGTGGTCAATATATATCTGGTCCTATGTTGTTTATGATTGTAGATCTCTGCACTTTGAAGGTATTATGCTGCTTTGACTTTACAAGTACTCTTTGAAGCAAAGTGGTCAAGGGAGAAGCGGAAAAGACCAGTCGGTGAGGAGAAGGAATGAGCAAAGAACCGAGCGAAGGATTGAGGTTGGTATTCTTTGATCTTCTCCTATCTACTTCTCATAAAGGAAAGCGAAAGTAACTTTAATCTATTTGTTTCTAAGATAGCTACCTGTCTTAGTGGGACTAGTAGCTCTATATAAAACTAGATTTCCCGATAACACACATGGCCTCCACTGATAGGTCAAATTTTTTTTAAGGGACCAAGTTTCCCATGAGATTTGAACCAGCGACCAAGCATCGAGCAACACAACCACCTACCACCTCACCACACCATAGTTTCTAACCATATGGTTCTCGGCTTATAGTTAAACAATAGCATAAATGTGTTTTGGAGTTAGTGTCGGGACTAAGCCTTAGCCCTAGTCCCTATGCCCTCGAAACCAAGTGGCGAGACCAATGGCCAGGGCTTAGCCCCGTCCTTGTGGTTATAGCCCATCACATAACACATAATAAGTGGAACCATGGCAAGAGTTGGAATGGGGGCGAGCCCCTAGGGGGTCAGCCCTAGGCCATATGCAGCCCCATGCAACCACAGGCAGACTTAGCAGAGGGGCCAGCCCCAAGGCATATGCACCCTATATGACCATAGTTGCTGGAAAATGGCATGAACCCAAAATATCAGCACCCGATGCAATCACATGTGCACTAATATGACCAAGATTCTAGGTGTTGGGGGCCCGATTGGCGGGGGCTGGCGGTTAGCCCCATCCCCTCGGCACATGGGCCCCATAAGACCACATTTTTTGGAAGCTGGGCATCAGTGGACAAGATAACTATCTAGCAGTTTCACCCATCGAGTGGGATTGTAGGACACATTTACGTGTAGGTTCCAGGTTTGGGGCACTCAAGCCAAGTTTGGACTAGCTATGGAAATTGAAACATAATTGGTAAAAAACATAACTTTCTTAGTTTTTGACCAAATGGCATGTAGAAAGAACCCATGGGGGGTTTTTTGACAGTTTTGGATCCATTAGAGACATTTTTTTTGCATTTTGTGTATTTTAAATCCATGAAAACACAAAATTCAACATTTAATGAAAGAGAGGCCCTACATTGGAAGCTGGACCAGGAGATGTAGCCAAGAAGAGGGGTGAACTCCTTTATCATGTTTGTTTTTTGTGTTTCTGATATGGTATTTTTTCTATATTTTGGCTGCTAATTAAGTTTATAAATCATTTTTTTATGTGTTTTTAGACTTGATCCATTTCCCAAAATACATAAAAAATTCACTTGGAGTTTGTATATCACATTCACATTTCAATTGAAAATCATTTTGGTATTAGAGCATCAGGTAATTGTGAAGGTTTGATTTTCTTTGCAAGTGTTTTTATGATGGTTACAAGGTTGAAGCTTAAAAGAGGAGAAGGAGAACATGTGGAGCCAAGATCTCAAATTATCTCAAGGAGAAAACTCACACCTCAAGCTTCAATAGTCATGGCACATGAAGAAGGTCCTGAAGGGATGTCTGAAGATGAAAGAACTTTCATAAAGGATTTGTTTGAGATGTCTGAAATGGTAAAGGCTCTTTATGAAGAGAGGAATTCAAGGTTGTATGAAGAGAGCTCAAAAAATCCAAAAGGAGACGGAGGAAAAGGAGATAAACCTCCAAAAGGAAATGGAGGAAATGGTGAAAAAACACCACCTTCACCTCCATTCTCATCATTATCTTCTTCTACTTCTTCAACCCTTTCACAAACACCTCCAAATTATCCAAAGGGCATGGTAAAACTCCTTTGTTAAATCTTGATATTAAGTTTGAATTTCCTATTTATGATGGAGAGGTAAATTTAGATAAATTGGCTAATTGGGTTCGTCAGATTGAAGTGTATTCCAAGATACAAAGAATCAAGGATGGTGAGACGAAAATTCATCGTGCTTCTCTTAGATTGGAAGGTGCAATACTTATTTGGTACGAACCCAAAACTCAAGAGGACATGAAGAAACATCGTAAGTTTTTGTCCTCTTGGAATGATTTTGTTGTTTCAATAAGAAAGAAGTTTTGTCCATTAGCATACATGCAAAAAGCTATCATGGATTGGCAAAAATTTAGGCAAGCTATGGGGCAAAATGTGCAAATCTATACTCAAGAATTTAGGAAAAGTTATCTGATTTTAGGTACAGATTTATCCTCTCAAGATACGTTGCCCAAATAAAATGGAGTTTTAGATAGTTACTTGAGACACACCATTCTCATGTTTAACCCTAGAAAACTAGATAAAGTTTGTGTACAGGGAACTCATTTAGAAACAAGAGGGAAAAATGTTTATCAAGAAACTAGTGAGAATTCATTCAAGTTTGGAGAAAAAGGAAAAGGTAAGTTTAAAGGAAAGGATAAAAAGAATGCTTCAGTCAAGAAACAAGGAGAAAAAGTCACATGTAAACATTGTTTTAAAGAAGGTCATGATGAAGACCATTGCTGGAAACTTCATCCTTAGATGAGACCCAAAAATTTTAATAACAAGGAGAAACAAAAGATTGCTACAACTACATAACAAGATCTATATCTAATTCTATAGATGAAACAAAAATCACAGCCATGGGATTGAAAGGTAGGGATTCAATTGCAAGTACTATTTCGTCTAGCAAACCCATTGAAACTCAAAATGAAAGAGAAAGAATAGAGTTGTTCCATATCAGAATCATCAAAAAACATAACAAGGTAGATACTTCGTTTGATAATGGTTCACAAGAAAACCTCATTTCATAAGACATTGCCATGAAACTAAATTTGGAAACAATTCCTCATCCTAAACCTTATCTTTTGGGTTGGGTATGTAACAATGCCAAGTTGCAAGTGAAAAGAAAATGCGTATTGAGATTTTCCATCACTGCAAATTTTATTGATGAGGTAGAACTTGATGTGGTACCACTTGACATTTGTGGGATTGTTTTGGGAAGCACATACTTATATGATAGGAAGGCCATCTTTCATCTTCGTGAGAACAAGTATCACTTGTTTAAACATGGGATTGAGTACATTGTCAGAGCACATAGAAAGAAGTCGAATTTATCTCTTATGAATCTTGGACAAATGAAGAGGTTTATAAATGCTAGTTAGAATTTCAGATTGTTGATGATTAAAGATAAAGATGTTGAGGAATATAAATCCTTTGAAGGATATGAATTAAGTTTGAAATATGATTTCATTGAGGTTTCTAATCCATGTGATAATATGTTTTAGGAGTTTAACATGTTTCCTCCTAAAAGAGGAAAACAATATAAAGTGCAATTGCAGGAGGATGCATCATTGTTGAACATTGGTATGAACAAGATGTCAGTGTTAAAGAATGAAAGGGTCAAAAAGAAAATGAAAAAGATATTTGACAAAGAGGAAATTAGTTCTAAATACCTTCTTGTAATTTTCATAATTTTTTGGCCTTGAAGAGGGATGGCACATGGTGATGGCTATCACATTTGGTAAAGAGTCAAGCCAAGTGAAAAGCTAGAAATGCTAAGGATTTTTATGACTACAATGTTCAAGGTGAAGTGAACTTGAAATTGAATAAGTCTCCTTTGATTGAAGACATAGGAGATAATGTTCATATTTCTTTAACATAAGTTTCCTCTTCTAAACATCTTGAAGAATTGCAGCAAGGTCCTATCCTTGATAGAGAAACGAGAACTTCAAGAAGAAGGAATGGGAAGCATCTTCATATGGGGTTCCAAGGTACAAATTCAATAAAAGACAAATGGATTGAGAAGGGAAGGTTGAGGGAACTGTACCCTCATCTATTTGTTGACTAAAAATGATCTTTTGGAGGTCCATAAGCTTCTAGTTGGGAGGAGTGATCCAGGGGATCAGTTTATTTATAAAAATTAAAAGTGTTAAAATGTTCTCGAAACCTATACTAGTGCATAGATCTTGGTGAATTGAATCCAACACAGCTTGAATCAATATCATATGCTCTCGATATTGCGTTCTGATTAAATTCCTAAACATAAACATTTTTAAAGTTGGGTTGCAGGTATGCCTAGTCAGCAGTCCATATGTTGACTAGGCATGTGACTGGGCAGGGTGATTGTATTTTTATTGGCCAATGGTTTTTTTCCATGTGTCTCAATCTGGATGGGCAGATTTTCTTGAGTTTTTATTGGTTGTTAATTTTATTTTAATATTATTTATGGGCAAATGTGTATTAGGGTGGACCAATGGAGGAGAGCCATGTGGACCAATTGGAGGCTGCCACATGGCCTCGAGTGAAAGTTCAAAAATTTGTTAATGGGCCAAGCTACCCAAGGGATTCAAACCAATGACCAAGCATCGAGCACCGAAACCACCTACCATTGCACCACACCAGAGTTTCTTAACCATATGGTTCTCGAATTATAGTTAAAGCATAGCAAAAATGTGTTTTAGAGTTGGGGTTGGGTCTAAGCCCCAACCTTGGTCCCCATGCCCTTGAAATTAAGGGGCAGGACCAAGGGCCAGGGATTAGCCCCAACCTTCTGGTCATAGCCCATGACATAACACATAGCAAACAGAACTATGGTGAGAGTTGGATTGGGGGCTAGCCCCTAGGGGGTCAACCTAGGTCCATATACAACCCTATGCAACCACAAGCAGAGTCAGCAGAGAGCCCATCACCTAGTGTGAGGAGCGGGGGCCAGCCCCAGGGCACATGCATCCTATATGACTACAGTCTGCAGAAAATGGCATGCCCCTGCAATCTCAACACCGGAGCAGTCATATGTGCACTAATATGACCATGATGCCAATTGTTGGGGTTATGGTCGATGAGGGTGGGTGGTTAGCCATAGCCTCTGGTCACGTGGCCCCCATATGACCACATTTTTCAGAAACTGGGGTTAGTGGACAAGTTAATTTCCTGGAAATTTCGCTCGTTGAGTGGGATTATAGGCCAAGTTTTCATGATAGTTCTGGGTTTGGGGTGCCCAAGCGAGGTTTGGGTTGAATTATAGGATGACTAGCTATGGAAATTGGAAAAAAAGCTGGTAGCAAGCATAAATTTCTCATATTTTGGCCAAATGAGGTGCAGAAAGAACCCAAATGCAAGTTTTTGACAGTTCTGTATCCATTGGAGACATTTATTTTACATTATGAGCATTGTAAATCAATGAAAACACAAATTTTAGCACTTAATGAAGGAGGTCATGCATTGGAAGCTGGACCAGGAGATGTAGCCTAGAATAGGGGTGAACTCCTTTATCATGTTTGTTGTTATGTGTTTATGGTGTGGTGTTTTGTCTCTATTTTGGATGCTAACAAATTTTAAAAATAATTTGCTTATTTGTTTTGTAACTTGATCTATTACCCAAAATACATAAAAAAAAAATCACTTGAAATTTGTATATCACCTTCAAGTTTAATTTACAGATCACTTGAAGGGGCTCCTTTTTCGTAAGTTTATAGTGCCTGAAAAAAGTGATAAAAGTGTGCTCTTTGGCCAAAATTATCTTTTTCCGCTCAAAACATGATAACATTTGTTAAACAACTATCACCCTGCTCAAAAAACCACCAAAAAGATCAAAAATACCTATTTCATAATAAAAATGAGTCATATTTATGCCAAAAAATTGAAACACTAATTAAATGATTATGAAAATGACCATAAATAAACAAAAGGTAATTTATTTTTACCATTACACATTTTACCTCTTGGTGTATAGCTCTGAGTGATTTTTTCCCCTAGTCTTCTATAGCTAATTATGATCAATCTGGTGGACCATTTCAGGTGCCCTCACTTTCAAGTAGGAGCTTTAAACTTCCTCTTCCCATTTTGTGATTTAATGCAAGTTTTTTCAATGTTAAGGGCCTTAGGGCTCTAAATTCTTGCCCTAGAATCAGCACACCCCCAACAAATAGAAATGAGCACTAAACTAGGATGAAATACACTAGGGAGAGCATTGTTGTGCACTATCTCCCCTTAAGGAGGTGCGCAGGGTGCATTTCCCATTTTTTTTCCTAATTCCACTCAATTCTTTATTTTTTTTGTGGGAGATTGCTTCTAATTAATATTCTTCTGATGTTTTAGGTTTCTACTGTAAAAAATGGATTTAATATGCTAGGAAAGAGACCATGAGAAACAAGATATGAATGTAGAAAATGATCTGACCACTATCCAGGCATTAAGGAATTATGGGCTAGTGAAATTGTTTTAGCTTCTTGGTATGAGGCAACAGATGGAGTTGTTAGAGTATCATTTGCGAGCATGGGACGTTTAGGCACAAAAAATCAGACTTGGACCACATATGATCGAACTACAGGTGGAAGATATATATTTCTTGACTGGTTTATCTAGCATAGGTGCCCCCATTTCTTTATCAGGTTTGAGGAGGGATGGAGAGATAGTCAAAGATTACATCAGCACACATTGGAGACACTGATCCCAATGGACCAAGGATAGGAAGATCAATAAACAATATGTGGTTTGATTTCCTTTATGGACGGTCTTTTCAATAATTGCTAGATTGGTTGACAATTCTACACTACATTTGATTAATAGGTCATATATGTAGTAACTTCGAGCGAGTTCCATTACTATGACCGGAACATATATCACTCAAGCTCATAGTTCCAAGAGTCCCATGGATAAGGAGGTGGGCGGATCTCATGTCCAGACATGCAAGTCCATCATCGATGAGTTTCACCCTTGTCCTCCTTAGATGGTTGCACATGCAACTCGTTATTATAGAGAATTATCCATATGCAGGGATGGGTATCCGTGGAGGCCCAAAGATCATGCTTCCGGATGGTGAGTGATGGGGTGCCATAGGTAAAACAAAAAACATTTTGACCATTTTTTGATTTTAATTTTTACAATTGTTTTTGTGATTTTTGAAGTATCCAAAACTAAACTATTTATTTGTACATGCAAATATTGGACCCATACGACTTGTGGGTTCTTCTTATCTTTAGTGTGCAGGAGACCCACAACAAGAACCAATGACAATACAAGTTGTTGTAGTAGGACGAGAAGTACTACAAGGTCTCAATGTGGCTGAGACCCTTGCAAAGGTTGAGTTCCACATGGAGGGGTTAACCCATGGCATAGTTGAGACCATGGTCGACCAGCTACCTATGAGACTAAAACACCATACTATTTGCATGCCTGGCTCTATTAGTTGACTACTGTGCAAGATAGCTCACACATTGGTGTGTTACCATGACCACTATGATTAGACTACTAGGAGGCTTATAGCCATATTTTGACTGCATGTGTATTTTTTGATATAATAGGTCATGTGGCCATATGTGTCTCAGGAACAAATTTTGTAAAACCAAACTTTGATACATATACAACTATATTCAGTGTTTCTTATTTATCTATTATCACTTTCAATGTATGTGATGTGTATTGAATTTTATTTACAGGTTTTACAAATGTCTATCTAAAACATGATTAGCCAATGCATCTATCAATGTATTTAGATTTCTATAAATATGTTAATATTGGATGAAATCAAAATATCTTTCCATAAGTAGAACCCTTAAGAAAATGGAAAACGTAGTTGGACTTCTAACTGAATAGACATTAGTAAACTATAGTACTACAAGTTGTGAGTCAGGTTTGATAAGTATACAGTGGATACCATGTGAAATAGCATCAGACAATAGCTTGATCACTGCGCTATACTCAGTGATGTTATTGGTAGAGATACCAATACAAATTCCCTTTAAGCTCACTAACTTGCCATTTGGAGCAAATATAGCCCATGGTGGGGAAGAAAGTTTATGAGTATTACAACTAGCACCATTAGCATAACCAACATATAGTTCAAGGGATGTCTACATCTACAAACCAAATATAAACAGGATTAACAAAAACAGTAGGAAACTCTAAAGGGAACACATTGAAGATACACTCAATACACCTATATACAACATGTAAATAATGCACTATGCAAAAAAATCAAACATAGTATTTATTAAGGTACAACCCATTTCTAGGTTGCACCAGGGGAATTCCCTTGAAATCAACAAGCTCATAGGCCCCTTTAGAAAGAACACATTTTACAATGTATGGACCTAGCCACATTGGCTCAAACTTTCCTGATCCTAATTTATCAGACCCTTGATCATATAATAAGAAATGTCTCCTTCCAAGAAGACACAAGGCTTGACACTCTTTTCATATTATGCCTTGATACATTACTTATGGGCTTCATTAGCCATGGAAACATCACACCAAGTTTCATCAAAGTGCGTTAGATGTAAGAGACATTCCTCTTTCGTGGGAGTGGTAGGTAGAAGTTTTACAACGAGTTTGAGATATATAATTTCACATTCAAATCAAACTCTTGCTGGATGACAATCCATTTCGATTATTTTTACCCTAGCAATTGGCACGACAAGGTGTACGACATCAGATTGCAATTAGAAACAACCATAGTCTTACGAAGCAGGATATAGTGACGAAACCTTTGGACAACTTAGATAGCCACCAAAGCTAACATTTTGATGTGAGTATACTCTATCTTGCTATCATTGAGATTCCAACTCAAGTAATAAATATGATGCTTAGTCCCTATATTTTCCTCCTAGACAAATACCATAGAGATTGTAATAATTGTAGCAGCGAGATACAAGAAATAATTGCCTTGGTAATCTGGGGGATATAACAACAATGCCTAAATGAGAAAATGTTTCAAGGCATCAAACACCTTTTTGTTAGTGTCATCCCAATGGAAGGGATCCCCTTTATCTAATAGGCAGTAAATCCTTTAGTCAATTTGGCGTAGTTAGGGATGAATATCTGTAGAAAGTTAGAATTCTCTTGGAGTAGTTGAAGTTGAAGGAGGGAAGAAGGAGCAGGAAGATCTAGGATTGACTGCACTTTCAATGGATAAATGTGAATTCCATGCTTGAATACAACGAATCCGATAAGTTGATTGAAACTAACACAAAACACACATTTGTGTGGATTGATTCAAATGTTATAGTGTCTACAATGTAAAAAGATGGCACTGAGATAAATTGGGTGATCAGGCTGATGTTTTGAGTGAGTAGGGAAATCATCCAAATATGGTTGCACAATATGTTTGATGTCATGGAAGGTATAATTCATTTCCCTCTGAAACATCACCCCAATGTTTTTCAGCTTGAAAGGAATATTTTTATATGCAAATGTGCCCCAAGGACAAATGACTGTATTTTTAGGTTGTTATGTTGGGAGAATGTTGATATGATTATATCTAGAGAAATCATCTATACAAGGAAATATTTCACAACCAAGACAATTATAAACAATCTAGTCAATGAATGAGGTAGGATAATTTTCCTTTAGACAAACGCGATTGATATCCCAATAATCAATGCACAAAATAATTGTTCCTTGTTTCTTCATGAGAGGAACAATGTTAGACACCCAATCAACTAAAGTTACTAGGTAGATGAAGCCAACACATAAAATTTTCTCCACTTCAACTTTGATACAAGTAGCCTTCTTCGAATGGACCAAACAGAGGCATTGTTCAACTGGTTTAACATCATAATATGTTTTAATTTCATGCACAATGATGTTTGGGTCGATAACTGGTATCTCTTTGCAAGGCCAGGAAAAAATGTCTCTAAACTCCTGGAATAGGGATTTATAGGTTTGATCTCATCCAGAGAGAAAGACGCACTGATATGTACATTTTTTATAATGTCAGGTTTGATTGAAATATCAAGTGGAATAGTCTTGTCAATATTCGATAAGTTCTTCTAAGTGTCGACATCATGGATGGATACAAAATTTTCATAAAAATCAAAGATATTGGGTCGATAAAATTCACTAAGATTATCCTCGAAGGAATCTAGCACGGAGGAACGATGGTGATGATTATCCCATAACACATCGTCTTGCATCATGATTTCCATGATGCTCTCATTGGTAGAAAACATACAAGAGAAAGGATCAAAGTATGTGCCAAATCCAAGATGATCAACCCAACTGATCGGAGAGGAGGGACTAGAATGCACCACAAAAGCGAGATAAATGGCTTCATAATTGAGCTTAATGGGGTTGAGAGACATATAGTCACAACAGGTGTAAATATCATCTTGATATGACACTATCTTAGGATGAGATGGAGTAGTACATGAAGATATCATGTTGACCTGGGCAATTGGAGTTGTTGGGATGGAATTATGGAAAAGGAGGAGGAAGCGAAAAATTTCCCATTAGGGAAGAACCTTTAAGTAGTCCCACCCTGACATGATGATAGGGATGTGGGGTTTCACCCACAAGAGGTACACTTCTAGTAGCTTGAGAATTGGTGGAAGAGAAAGTGAGTTGATTGATGGCTACTATACTTCCCTTATGAGGAAAAGTGTTCATTTTGAAATATGTTGAAACAACAGTAGCCATGGACTAGACCCATGTACGACCCAGTATAATATTATAATCCAACGGTCTGTCAAAAACTTCAAATTATATGGATACATTATTGCCGCCTAATTATACTTGTAAGGAAATCAAAATACCCCAAGACTTATAGGTTCTTCCATAAAAAGCATTCAAAGTGGTTGGTTAATGACTTAATTGGGGAGAAGCAATGACCTTGCAATAGGATAACGACATAATACAGGTGAAGGCTGCGTTGTCCACAATGGAGTGGTGAATATTCTTACCATGAATGACAACCTATATCATGAAAGCTAATTAAGTTGTAAGTCGAGGTATATAGTTCCCATGGTTAAAGTATACTAAGTTGGCATTTTGAGGGATCAATACATCCAATTGCAGAAATAAAGGACTTCTTCTGGGCAAGACATGTTTACAACACCTCAAGAGTGGACATAGATAAAGGAGATTGTATTAAATCCTCAACTATTTTATAATTCTGAATGGCTCTTGCACGAGGGTTGACAAAAGATTTACGGATAATTCCTTTCACAGTCTTAATCGTCAATTTAGTAGGAATCACATTTGGAGTAGGATTTGGTGGAGATGCAGAAGAATTGGTAGGTTGATCAGTAGCCTAACTATTCGAGGGATTTTCATTACCATAGTCCTTACACTACAAGAAAAAAGGTCATTGGTGAGGGTCATGCTTGTGACTGACCTTTAAGGTTTGTCACCAATGTCACATATGGTGACGGTTTTAAAAAAAGCATTGTTGTAAGTGTATATAGTGATGGTCCTTTAAGATTTGTCACCAAAGCCATTTTCAATGACACTTTTGGTGAGGGTCGTCAAAGACCCGTCACTAATTCTCTCTTGGGTGACACTTCTAGTGACGGTCTTTTATTGGCCATCGCTAATGATATTTCTCGTTACTTTTGGTGACAGTCAATAAATGTTCATCATCATTAATCATTCTAATGAGTTTTTGATGACACTTCGTGCCTGTGACAGACCTTTAAAGTCTGTCACCAATGTCACATATGGTGACGATCCTTAAAAAATTGTTGTTGTAAGTATATATAGTGATGGTCCTTTAAGTTTTTTCACCAAAGCCATTTTCAATGACACTTTTGGTGAGGGTCGTTAATGGCCCATCACTAATTCTCTCTTTGGTGATGCTTTTGGTGAGGGTCATTAAAGGCCCATCACTAATTCTCTTTTTGGTGACACTTCTAGTGATGATGTTTTATTGACCCTCACCAATGCTCTTTTTGGTTACTCTTGGTGGAGGTAAAAAAATGTTCATCATCATTAATCATTCTAATGAGTTTTTGATGAAGCTATGTACATGCTACTATATTTTTGTCAAAAGATAATGATTTAATACCATCCTTGTGGAGTCTTTTTCATTATGTGTCCAAGGTCATAGTGGTTATAATAGTCAGTCAATTTGTTAAGAAGTAATTAGTGTGTATCATTTCCCTCAAGTCATAAGAATATAGTTTTCATATGAGTCAACACGTGATTCATTTCTATTAGGTTTATTATCTAGCAAATTTCATTTAAATAAAGTTCCACTAGCGTGTGTAGGAACTATATTATTTAATACATAATCAAGCTTTGTCAATTCTATTAATGATAGATACCTAGCACTCCTCAACACTCATGGCACACCTTAACATGCTTTGGAACAATACACTAACATTCCTTGGTGCCTTGCATGTCTTGGAACATATTTATACTTGGAACATATTTGTAACTAGAACATCATGCCATGAGTAGGATGCCTAAGAACATGTTGGCATGCACTAGCATAGCATAGAACTTCCCTATCATGAGTTGGCATGCCCTGTAGTCCCTAGCATGCCCTAGAACACCTTGGCATAATATTGCATTGATAAACATTAGGACTTGGCACACATTCGCACTTGGCATGTATTGGAACATATTATTAGTGTGCCTAGCATGCCCCTTTTGAAAAAGATAAAGTCCTGACTTATTAACCCTCTTATGTGTTCATTTCCTTGCATTTTAACTTGGTTATTCCTTTTGTTGCCTTGAAACTCCTTGACACATATTGGCATACTCTGGCACCATGCACATCCTAGCATGTCTTAGCACCTGACATGCCTTGGAACTATTTGGCACATGTTAGCACACCCCGGAACTACCTATCACACTATAGCACTTCTTGACATTCCCTGATATTCCCTGTCATGCCTTACTCGTGCGTAGCATATATTGTCACTACCTCCTTCGCATGACAGCTAGCACTCACTCACACTCCCTAACAAACCCTCATATTCATTCACTTCCATGCATTTTGACCTATTGATCCCTTATGTTTTCGTAGTACTCCCTAACACTCCTCAGCATGCATTGGCACTCTCTAGCACACTCGATATGATCTGCTAGTTCATAGCATGCATCACACTCCCTGACGCACATTGGCACTTGGCAAGTCTTAGCATGTTTGGCATGTTTCCTTAAAATTATTTGAGATCAATTATTAGAAACTAGATGATAAGAAACAAAGGAATATTTGGCACTTAGAATGCATTAACACTTGGCACTTAGCACTTAGTTTTGGTGTGCCTAGCATGCTCCTCATGGAAAAGGTAAATGGATGACTTATTAACCCTATTATGTGCTCATTCCATTGTATTTTAACTTATTCCTCCCTTTTTTTGCCTTGACAGTCCCTAGCATGCATTATCACACTTGTGTACATGTTGGCTTGCCTTAGTACTTGTCACATTTTATCTTGTTTGCCATGTCTTCGTATTATCTGACACATGTTAGCATGCTCTAGAATTGCCTAACACACCTTGGCAGTCATGACCTCACAACTAGCGTTACATTTTTCCATGACTTGGGAACCTTACATTCACTAGAACACCTTGGCACTCCTTGGTTGTCATGCTCTCTGTTATCCCCCACAATGTCCCAGGCTGATGAGGAGATCGACAGAGGTAACCACAGACCAATATTTCAGTTTTGTAGCTAGCCCTACCAAACCAGAGAGGGCTCTCTCTATGAATTCAAAACTAATATATGATTGGAATGTAAATGATTTTAGGCTAGATAGTTAGGCTCAGGTGGGTTTTGGAAAATTTAGGGTTCTGTTACTGGATAAGGGAGAAAAACCAGGTAGCTAGGTCAGAGGATCAAAGGGTTACAACAACAAAGATATAAAGGATAAAGGTAGCATTAATTTTGTGATGGATCTTAGGGTTTGTCAGTGTAGTGTAGTGTTTATAAGAAGCAAAAGGTCTTAATGAGCATGCAACATGAATTCATTAAACAAGAAAAAAGATAACAAATAATGATTTTTCCATCAAAACATACCTTTATGCAAAAAATTTTGTTTATAAACTGTAAGGAAAACCATTGAAGAATTGATGAATGGAAAGAGAATATGAATATCTTTCATATAAAGCTATAACGGAGAAAAAATAACATCACAAACTTACTGCACATGCGTTCCTAGATAATAGTTGCAAACTTTGTCCTTTGATTTACAGAAAATGTCAAAGTACAAGCTACAATAGTTCTCTCCTCTGAAATCCATCCAATTATATCACTGAGAAACTGATACATAAAGGCCAAAACAACATCTCCCCTTTCTCAGTGGTCAAATCCATGACTCTAGGAACTATTCCATGAGATGTTCTAACCAAACCCTAATGTTTAGTGAAGTTAAAAACAACTTCTACAATTAACTTTGACTCCAACCTCTCTCATAAATGAGGTCAAATTTACATAAAAACAACTTACAAATACTAACCACCCATTATTTACATTTACTTTTACCCCTCACATTCATCTACTTCACCCTTTTGACTTTTACCAAAGTCAAACTAGGAATTACAAAAAATTACACAGTGAAAATTTTACAAAAATCTTAGAAATTTCCGGGTGTGCAGTGAGTTGTTGGAGGCCATTTTTGAGTGCCTTTTTGAAGTCCAAATCTAGATTTGAAGCCTCTTATGTAAATATGGGAGAGTGCATATGTCTTTAGAGTATTTTCTCACTCAAAATGACCCATTTTGGGTGAGATATGGCCATTCTCCCAAACTGTCTCCAGGTGCGTAATGAAATGGAAAAAAAAGGGCAAAAAGGTGATTTTTGGCCTCCTTTTTGTAAATTTCTAAAAAGTTGAGCCCCAGACCAGGAAAGTGGGAAAATGGGTTTTGTAAGGGGGTCATAATATTTCTGAAAATGTTTATTTTCCATCATTTGGAGCCCTGAGGAAGAAGCACAGCATGAGCTCGCTACGCTCCTAAGACAGAAAATTGCCAAAAAATTTCAAGTCTACACGAGTCTGCACCAAAATACAAAATCTTCTCCAAATCCTCCCAAAATTTGTTTAGAGATGACTGATGAGGTATTTTATGTAATAATGGATGCATCAGCAAGAAAACCTAACTTACCCTTCTCCTCTTGGCTGATTAGGGTTTCCTTGAGTTTTTCCTTCAATTGCTTGATTTTGACCTTGGCAACTTGATTCCTTGTGTAATAATGGATGGAAATTTTCTTTTGAAACTTGTTATCCATGTTGGCCTTCTCAAGGAGCTTCTAAAGGTGGAAATTTACGTTTTCAAGCCAAAACTCAATGTCCTCATTTATTTCCATGGCAATCCTCTCTTCAAAGGTCAATTCTTCCATTGGTGGCTTTTGTTCTCTTTCCCTTTGAAGTGCCTTCCTAGGACCCATTGTCCTTGGTCTCTTCCTTGCCACATGTCCTTCATGATGCTCAATGTCCTCATGGTCCACCACTACCTTTCCTTTCATCTTTTGTTTCTTGGCTTTGAATTTTTGTCTCCACAAATAGTTGTTTTGCCTTAAGTTGATTGTTTTCTTGCTTAAGGAATGAAATGATGAATTTGGCCCTTTCCAAATTTTCCTTGAGCTCCATGATCTAAGAATCCTTCTCTTTGATGACTTGTTGCAGCTTTTAATGCTCATCATGTGCCTCCAAGTCAACTAGGTCAAAGTTATGCTCAATGGGATCCTCATCATGCAAAGAAGCCTCATGATATGATGGTGATCCATGTTCTGCTGATGTAGTAGGCTTGGCCCCTTCCTCAATTTCAGGAGAAAACACAAGGATTTTGCCTCTATGATATGTATTGGTCACTTTAGGCCTAGGTTCCTTGGAAACCTCATCATGTTTTCTTGATGACCCCACCTCCATGGGTTGTACTGACATGGTTTGGTGTTGGCTTGGTTAAGTTGTTATATGTGTTTTCAAGGCTGCCTCAATGAAGGTGTCCCATGTCATGTTATTCTCTTTCAACTGATGGAGTACTATAACCTTTATCAGGCTATCGTGAAAGAGGTCGGGATAATGCACTTTTCCTTTTAATTACACCCTTTCATACATTTTGGTTAGGCTCCTATACAAGTAGCTGGACAAATTTAGAGTGGCAGTTGTAAAGTGCATGAGAAGTCTTATGTGGTATTGATATAGCCTAGAAAATCTACCCTCACATGTGAAGGACTTCATGATAGCCTTCATCAATGGTGCATATCTCTCCAAAAAGTATCTAAATGGGAAAACATATGAGTGAGCTCATTTGTATTGGGATTTC
This sequence comes from Pinus tabuliformis, assembly GCA_031772625.1. Classification (NCBI taxonomy): domain Eukaryota; kingdom Viridiplantae; phylum Streptophyta; class Pinopsida; order Pinales; family Pinaceae; genus Pinus; species Pinus tabuliformis. Next base: position 950,921,407 of record CM062817.1, read on the forward strand.
AACTAGGTTTTGTACTCTTCTAGATCTAGGTTCATGCCTTTGAAATAGCTTTCACCATGGTTTGGTATGCATGTAGCTTGAGATATGGAATCCATTGAAAAAAATAAATCATTCCCTATAAAGGTGACCTTTTCTTCCTTGAAGGTGAGCAAAAATATACCTATGAGATGCTCATGGTAACCTACTTCTTGCACTCGTTGACAAAACCCTAAACAATTGACATCTTCAAAGAATTTCATGACAAATGGGGAGGACGTGATTTCATTGTAATTAGAGGGCTCAAACCTCAGTATCTTCCCCCATTGTTGTACTTCCTCTTCTCTGATGGTGATGATTCAGGTTCCATACTTCAAACCCTAGGTGAAAGGTAAGCAAAAACAGTGAAATATTCTATTGCAAGGGAATGAGGTGGTATGATGGACTTAGGAATTGCCTAAATTTGTAAGGAAATTTAGGAGTGTAGAAAATGATGTCAGTGAGTAGGGGAAAAGGAATGTTAGGAAATGAGTTAGGGGAGGGGGTGGAAAAGGCCAAAAAACAGGCCTATCCTAGAAAGAGATAGGTTAATTTAGGGTTTAGAGGAAAATGATAGAAAATAATGGGATAAGGTTTTGTGATGGATGGAAATGGTGTATTAGCTGCAAACAGAGGTGTAGGGACAAGGAATCTAGGGTTTAGGGAAATAAATTACCATTCAACGATCCCTTGACGGCGTTGGACTTGCTAACATGTCAAGGGGATGTCCTCAATATGAAGTCCCAATTGTTCAGTTGAGCCTCTATGGAGTCCAAGGTAGTCGGGGCCTCTATGTGGCCCTGGTAGCGATCTAGAGATATGGGTGCCTTTGCATCAGAGTGGCGACTCTCAGTCAACCGAGCTTGAGCTAGGTATGTCCTGTGGTAGATGATTCTCCATACGGTAACTGACTCCTCCTCTACGGGCACAACCTCACTACTGCGGCATGCAACCGACTCCTCCTTTTCCTGTTACATGAACCTGGCTGCCTAGAGCAACCCTCTACACCAATCGAATATGAATAAACATAGAAAAACATGGGTTACCTCCCCTGCATCGAAGTTCTCAGATTTTCTAGTGCAATTCCCATGCACCTCCCCACTATCTGCCGCCGAGCTAGGTGGCACATTTCATGTCATGAAGGTAGACCAAACACTACTAGGGAAGAGCCACACCCCATGTTCTCCACCTAATTGCAGCTCGAGAGGAGCAATTCCTCGCCAGAAGAAGATCTAGAGTGAGGCAAGGGAAGCAAGAGCCCACCACCCACTCACACCATCCCTGGGACTACAATTCCCATCGTTGTAGTTTTTCCTGTGCTCTCTTAGATCCCACAGCCAAAGAGCTTGCCAGTTCCAGTCCCCCACATAGCCTTCAATCCTGAACCCATCCTGCACAGTTGTCCCAAGCCTCTGCCTGATCTAGGACGCCAATACCTCACTTCTCTCCCTCACCCAACACTCCCTCCTCATCGCCCGCCCTATGCAAATGACCACCCTACTGTCTCCTTCCTGCATTAAGTAACACTCGTGGGAGAGCCAGACTCCCAATAGCAATTAAGTTGGCCTTGCTATGCATGGAGTCCCAACTAGCTCCATGCTCCAATCTGCAGCCACCTTTCTCCTTGATTGGACACCCCCATCGGGGTCTTTTAGATCCTTATGTATATGCATTTCCCTAGGGTCCAGGTCTGCCTTGGTGAGAGGCTTTGACCAAGCTGCCTTGAAGTTTTTACGCAGTGGATTTTCCCCACAGTTGGCCAGCCAGTCTATGACTTTATTGCCTTCATGGAGTACATAACTCGTACTGATGTATTCGAAGTTTGTCAGGGCTTGTTAGATGCGAGAAAGTTGAGATTCCAATCTCCAGCTCCTTGCCACCTTCTAGGGGGAAGATCCATTGATAATCCTTTGTACCATATCTATGATGAGGACTGAGTCCCCCACTATTCCGATTCTTCGATATTGAAGGTTGGAGGCCAGGCTCAGTCCCACTTCCAATCCTGTTAGCTCAACCACATTATTCATTTTTATACCATAGAAGCCAGAGTAAGCTACCCTTGGGGAGCCTACTGAGTCACGAATGATGCCGCTGAAACCTATCAGTCCAGGATTACCCTCGGAAGCCCCATTGAAATTAAGCTAGAGGAAGCTATGAATGGGTGGGAGGAATGAAGAGGGGGAGCGGGCAAAGGAAGTTTCGATATAGGCGCGATTAGGTAGATCAAAGAAAGTGAGAGGTTCAGATGGACAAGAATCTAGGCTTTCGATGGGTCAAGGTTCCAGTCATCAGGGGGCCATGATTTAGAAAGGATGGATTCCTAGATATTTGACATCGTCAAGCTCCGTATGTGCACGCTAGATGGAGTTTTTCCATTAAACAAGACCTGGTTCCTTTTTCTCCAAGTGTTCCATGAAATTAGACCTAATGTTAACCATGAGGCCTCGTTCACCACCAGATTGGAGAATTGGTTAGTCTGCTAGTTCTCAAAGAGATCGTGGATGTCATCTAGATGGGTATCTATTGGGCTAAATAGGTTGGAGATATGATTCCAAACTTCACATGTTATGGGGCAGTCTCCAAAGAGATGGGAAAGGGATTCTTCCACTTGCTTGCACAGGATACATATTGACGGGCCAACAAAACCCCTTTTTGGAGGCGATTCCAGGTAAGAATCTACTTGTGGCCCACTAGCTAGAGGAAGTGAGCAACCTTGGGCCATAGGTTGCTTCTCCAGATGTGTCACCAGAAGAGGTGATTCGATTGAGCTTGACCATTAGCCTGGATGAGATAGGCTTCTTTCACTTAAAAGGTTCTTGTCGTAGAATGACCCCATCTTAGTTTTTCCATCTCATGGGATATATGGACCCAACGTTGAGAGAGATAAGTCCCTAGGCATGCACTAACCTCCTGTGAGATCGTTCTTGGCCAATCAACACCGTATGTCCATCTCTGTCATCCGTGGTGTTCCACATCTTCCATCGAGTAATCCGATACGCAGAGGGTCGAGATTGAGTGGAAGAGGGGTATCAAGTTAGAAAGTGACTGATCTTGAGCAAGTCGGGGGAGATTCTTCCAAGAGTCCTGCTAGAAGAGGGAGGATTTCCCATTCCTTACTTCCAAAAAGTAGTCTAAAATTATATCATTGTTATTATTAGTGCGATTCCATATTGTAGATCTAGTGCTTGTAAGAGGTTCGCGAAGGCAGGCTTCCTTCAATTTTCCTTGTCCATATTTCTGAGACCAAATCATCTTCCAGAGTTCATTCCCTCCTTGTATCGACCTCTGCCAGAGCTTTGCTCTAAGGGTGTCACTCAAGACATCGAGATCACGTAAACTGAGCCCTCCTATGGTCTTTGGGCGATAAAGTTTATGGCAGGATACTAATGGCCACTTCCATTCCATGGTTTCCCCACTCCAAAGGATCTTCTAAACGCAACAGCCAACTCGACATAAATGCTCTTAGGGGCCAGGAGGGCAGATAGTTAATATAATGACATAGCTTGCAGAGCATATTTCACCAGGGTGGTCCTCCTTGTCAGGTTGAGAACACGGAAGGTCCAGGTCGATAATTTTTGGAGAGATTATTGCAGAGGTATTTCTAGGGGGAAATGTGGAGGGGTTGACAATGAGAGGGACCCAAAAATATTTAGAAGGGAGATATCTAATTGAAAAACCCATAGCTCAAGCAAGACAAGCTTGGATGGGCTTAGGAGTGTGAAAGAAATAACCCTTGGTCCCTGTCACACACTATTATTCATTGATTTTTGTGCATTTGAAACTAGTTCTCCCTTGTGTTTCCTTGGCACTCCTAAACACTTTCTGGCATGCATTTTCACACCTTGGCACCTGACACATCTTGGAATGCTTCCCTGGACTCTAGAAATCCTTAGCACTGCCTAGCATACCTTGTCACTCCCGCCTTAGCACACCCTAAATGAACTGAAACTTCATGTGACAAACTCTTATTCATTCATTTCCATGCATTGATTTGACCTAGTTCTCCCTTGTGTTTCGCTAGAACTCCCTAACACTTCCTAGCACATGTTGGCACACCCTGACACTTGGCACATCTTGGACGCATGCTGCCCAAACACTCTAGCATGCCTGAGAAATGCCTAGCATACCATGTCACTCCATCCTTACCACACCTTGACCTCATTGACACTCCCTGTCACTCACTCTTATTCATTCGTTTTCATGAATTTTGACCTAGTGCTCCATTGTGTTTCCCTAGCAATCACTATCACTCCTTACCACACATGCACACACCTTGGAACTTGGTACATCTTGGCATGTTTCCCTAGCACTGTAGCATACCTTGGAACTTCATAACTTACCTTGTCACTCCCTTTTTAACACAATTGAAACTTGCTAACACTCCATATCACACACTCTTATTCATTCATGTCAATGCAATTGAAACAGGTGCTCCCTTGTGTTTCCTTGGCACTCTCTAACACTCCTTAGCATGTGTTGATGCCACACCCTAACACTTGCCACATATTGGAATTCATTAACACTTGGGATGTATTGGCATGTATTGGCATGCCTAACATTCCTTGAAATTGTCTACCATGTGTTAGCACTTCTTGGCATTCCTTGGCACACCTTTTCACTCCCTAGTTTTCATGCCCTTATAGATAGCCTTACTTTTTTTGTGACTAGGTAATCAAACCAAGTCATTGAGAAATAGTGTTTCTCCTAATCCAAAGTCTCCCTTTATCTAAAACTGCTTTGTCTAGCCCCTTATCAAAATTGTAGGCTTGCCTCCTGCAAGTCCTATTATAAAATTCTCCTAACACACTTGGTCCTTGGGACACCTGAAATTCACCGACACTTACTGGAACACACTCTTATTTGTTCATTTACATGCATTTTTACCTAGTTCTGCCTTGTGATTCCCTGACACTCCCCAACACTCATCGAAATGCATTGGCACTATCTAGAATTTGTTAGCACACCTTTTCATTCCTTGGCATGCCCTGACACTCCTTAGCTATCATGCCCTCGCAACTACCCTTACTTTATTTCGCAAGTTGAGAACCCAAACAAATCTTGCCTCGACTACAACAACTTGACGAAGTTATAGTTACTACAACTAGACTATTCTTTGTTCACCTAATAACTTCCTATAACTCCTCTTACAATACTCATGTAGAATATAAAATCATACAACCTAACAAGTTACGAAGACAAGACTCACATCCAACTATGGTCATAAAACAACTAAGCAACATAGTTTACATTTTGACGTGTTAGTACGTCTAACAATCCCTTACCACTATGTGGCACATGGTACCATTCCCTGCATTCCTTAACATGCTTTGGAACTCCCTAGCACATCCTAGCACTCCATAACACCTATCATACTTAGAACTCACTGACACTCCACATCACACTCTTATTCATTCATTTCCATGCATTTGAAACTAGTGCTCCCTTGTGTTTCCATCACACTTGGCCCTAACAAATGCTAGAATGTGTTGGCACCACACCTTGATGCCTGACAAATATTTGCATGCCTTAGAGCTTAGCATGTATTGGCATGAAAAACATGCCTTGGAACTATCTAGCATGTGTTAGTACTTCATGGAATTCCCTGGAACACCTTGGCACTCCCTAGTTGTCATGCCCTCATATATAGACTTACATTTTTTGCAACTTGGGAACCCAACCAAGTCATTGGAAAAACAATGTTGTGCCCAACCCAAAGTCTCCCTTTCTCTGCAATTTATTTTTCCACACCTTATCACAACCATAGGCATACATCCTGCAAGTCCTATTCCAAACTTCTCCTAAAACACTTCATCCTTGGGAAACCTAGAATTTGTTAACAGTTTTTTACACACACTCTTATTCGTTCATTTCGAAGCATTTTAACCTAGTTCCCTTTTGTGTTCCCTTAGAAGTACCTAACACTCCTCAACTTGAATTGACATTTTCTGACATGTGTTAGTATGCATTTTCATTCCTTGGCATGTCTTGACCCTCTCTAGCTATCCTTCCCTCACACTACCCTTAAGTTTTTTTATACTTGGGGACCCAACCAAGTCCTACCTCGACTGTAAAAACTTGACCAAGTTACAAGTACGACAACTATACTATGTCGTGTTCACCTAAGAACTACCTATAAATCATCTCAAGCTAATCATTTCCAATCTCAACTCACCCCACTTAGCAAGTTACCAAGCCAAGTCTCATGTCCAACAGTGGCCATAAAACAGCTAAGCAACATAGTTTACATTTTGACATGCCATAGAACGTTGTACGTCTAACAATCCCTTGGCGCTATGTGGCACATGTTAGCATCCCCTACATTACTTCAAATTCTTTGGCACTTCCTAGCACACCCTACCACTCCTTGACATGACTTGGAACTCTACCAAGCCTTGGCACTTGCTAGGATATAACCTTGTCACTCTCTCCTTAACACACTTGGAACTCACTGACACTACCTATCACACACTCTCATATGTTAATTTCCATTAATTTTGAACTAATTCTCTCTTCTTTTTCCATAGCGCTCCCTAACACTCCCTGGCACGCATTGGAACACCATGGAACCTAGAACATCTTGGCATGTCGCCTTTGAACTCTAACATTCCTTGACACTATCTAACATACCTTGTCACTCCCTCCTTAGCACACCTAGAACTCAATGACACTCCCTATCACACACTCTTATTGATTCATTTCCATGCATTTGAAACTAACGCTCCCTTGTGTTTCCTAGCACTCCATAACACTCCCTGGCATGCATTAGCATGCCCTAGAACCTAACACATCTTGGCATGTTTCTTTGACCTCTAACATGCCTTAACACTGCCTAACAGACCTTGTCACTCCCATTTTAGCACACTTGGACCCCATTCACACTTCCTAGCACAAACTCTTATTCGTTCATTTGCATGCAATAATTTGACCTAGTGTTCTCTTGTGTTTCCTTGGCACTCCCTAACACTTCCTAGCACATGTTGGCACACCCTGGCACCTGGCACATCTTGGGCGCATGTCACCCTACCACTCTAGCATGACTTAGTGATGCCTAACATACCATGTCACTCACTCCTTAGCACACCTAGAACTCATTGAAACTCCCTATCACACACTCTTATTCATTTATTTCCATGCATTTTTACCTAGTCCTCCCTTGTGTTTCCCTATCACTCACTAACACTTCCTAGCACATGTTGGCACACCTTGGATGCATGGCACCCTAGCACTCTAGCATGACTTAGCGTTGCCTAGCATACCATGTCACTCCCTCCTTAGAACACATGGAACTCAATGACACTCCCTGTCACACAGTCTTATTCATTCATTTCCATGCATTTTGACCTAGTTCTCCCTTGTGTTTCCCTGACACTCCCTAACACTCCTTAGCATGCATTGGCACACCTTGGCACTTGGCACATCTTGGTATGCTTCCCTATCACTCTAGCATGCCTTGACACTACCTAACATACCTTGTCACTCCCTCCTTAGCACACCTGGAACTTGTTGACACTTCATTTCCATGCATTCGAAACTAGTGCTCCCTTGTGCTTCCTTGATACTTGGCCCTCACACTCCCTATCATGCATTCGTGCCACACCCTGGCACCTAACACATATTGGCATGCCTTAGAACTTGACTTGTCTTGGCATGCCTATCATGCCTTGGAACTATCTAGCATGTGTTAGTACTTTCTAGCTTTCCTTGGAACACCTTGGTACTCCCTAGCTATCATGCCCTCATAGATAACGTTACTTTTTTTGCGACTTGGGAACCAACCAAGTCATTGGAAAAACAATGTTGTGCCCAACCCAAAGTCTCTGTTTGTCTAAAACTTCTTTGTCTAGGCCCTTATTGTAACCATAGGCTTTCCTCCTACAAGTATTATTCTGACCTTATTCTAACACACTTTCCTTGAGACACTTGGAATTCGTTGACACTCCTTGGCACACACTCTTATTCGTTCATTTCCATGCATTTTTACCTAGTTCTCCCTTGTGATGTTATGGCACTCCCTAACACTCCTCAACATGCATTACCACTGTCTCACATGCGTTAGCATTCCTTTTCATTCCTTGGCATGCCCTGACACTCCTTAGCTTTCATTCCCTTACAACTACCCTTAACTTTTTTTGGAACTTGGGAACCTAATCAAGTCTCGCCTCGACTACAACAACTTGACCAAGTTACAACTACTACAACTAGACTATGACTTATTCACATAAGAACTGACTATAGATCATCTTAGGCTACTACGAATGTATTCTTGGACCATTACAATGTTTTATATTATTATACTTCCTTTTAAAAAACCTCCTTTTCTCTTCGGGGTTAATTTTTCTTGAGTGAACATTCAAATCGTTGCTAATGATTTTTTTCAAGACCTTATATGAAATATTGCACAATGACACTAAATGGCATGTATCAAAACCAACAAGATCCATTTATTTTTGTAATAGTGTAAGACATGATGCGTTTATCACCTCATTTGTAGATGCCCCATTTATTATGAGATTCAAGGGATGTTCTATTGTCTTTATCCACATAAATGCTTTAAATAACCTCACATTAGCCATGAGTGGTGAGTCGAGGGGTGAATGTGTGAAACTATTAAAATTACATCATGTTTAATTTTCTTTTACATCGTGAGGTTGTTCTCGAGTAAGGTTGATGCATCATCACAAGGGAGCATGACACATTTTTGTGGGGGAGCGATTAAAGTTGTAACACAATTCAAGTGATATACACCTCCAATGTAAATGTCATTATTATATGCTTATGTTAGGTTATTAGAAAGGTTATTTATAGACAATACATTTAGTGTACTTGGAATTCATCTTTTCATTGCCTTGACTCTAAGATGGATTTGTACTAGGTACACTTCATGCAAATGAGAGGGGGTGTTAGTGTTTAACCCACATATGCACCAAAGCATTGGATGTTGCTCTTAGATTCCCCTTGTTGTGTTCGAAGTGGGTTTACATTAGCATTAAGTTGAAACTAATCATCATGATCTTCCTCTTCTCAATAACATCTGCTAGCTTTTCCATATACATGAGATAGAGTTAGAGGTTCACCTCATATGTAGAAGCCGCATTTATTATGAGATCCAAGGGACATTATATTGTCTCTATCAAGATTTGGATGGTTCATTGTCTACATTCTTTCAATACATGTCTAGCTCTTTTTATGAGAGTGGTTCTTGGATTTAGATATTTATATAATGCCTTATGTGACCTTCCCCAATTGAACTCTTTTAAGGGGGTCACCTTCTTCCATGTTTCCTTGCCTACATAGGGCTGAACTTGACAAACCAAGATTCAAACTTCTTCAACTATCGAATTGGTGAGGCCTCATACCTCATCTTGTCCTTAATGGGACATATTTCTTCAAAGAGACTTATGAGGATTTCCCATTGTAAATTGTAGGTTGGATGTCATAGGACATGTTACCCCCCTTTATATATGGGTGTTTAGAGGAAATTTATAAATTTTCATTGTCATCTTAGCCTCTGGAATTATTTTCACATTGATCATTTTCTAGGTGAGGTATATACATCTATATCTAACTCATGGATTTATCATTGGCTCAATCACAACTTTCCTTGGCCATCTAGGACCCTAGGTGTAGGAAGAAGTTGCTTTAGCTACCACATTTTGCTTGATATGTATGATCCATGTGTATATGATATCTTGAATGTGTATTATTTTTATTGTGATCACATAAGAAATCTATTCTAACTCTTAATGCTTTGCCTATAAATTCTAAGTTGGATTGTCCCATGGTGTTTCATAATTTTACTCAAAGAAGTGTGTCATCTTGATGGTTTGGGAATATACTTGGTGATTTGAGTAGGTACTAAACCTCAGTATTATTGTACCCCTTATTTCCCTTAGTCAAATTCTATCCCATGTCATTCTATAGGATATTCATTCATTTTCCTCAGGTGAGACCTTATGGTTGAGCATTCATAGATTTGTGGCAAATTATTTCCCCTTTTGCCATTTGTGATGAAAGAAAAGAAAAAAATGAAAACCAAAATAATTAAAGATACACTAATACAATGTATCTAAGTCTAAACTCGAAGGTTTAAGTGCAAATGCATGTAAATTTTATATCTATGAGTTGTTCCAAACTAATGAAAAACTCATTCCCTAAGTCCTGGATATAAGAAAAGGGTGAAGAAAGGAAAATTAGGCCCAATGAATGGTAACCAATGATAATGAAACCCAAGATATCAAAATGATAACTGCAACTATTTCTAACTGTTTCCTTTGAACACTAAATGAGTGGTGTGATGAAGGAAGTATCCCAAGTATCAATCAACTAGTCTCAGATGAATTCCAAATTCATTAAATATAATAGTGAGAAAGTGTGGCCTTTGTGTAATATCTTGGGCAATAAGCCGCATTTTCTAGTTTAAAGAACAGTGTTGAATCCCATTTATTTATTTTTCCGCCAACATCAATCTAATAAAACAACGATAAAACCTAGTGTTTATGATATAAAATAAGTTTGGGATGGAGAGCCATGTTGAATGCATGGAGGCTTGAAATGCCAAATGGAACACAAGTGGCCAGATGTTTCATTTATCTTGAATGTTTACGTAATAAAATTTTGTTGTGAGGGAAATCACCCAAAGTAAAGGACATAGGACACGAGCAGGGTTGAACAACAAATGAACCACATATGTATTGAGAAGAACACCTTCGAGTGAGGAGCTTCCCATTCATTGAGAATGATTATGTTTACGAAGTTCATCAAATGCATGGATGAGGGTCACATGCTAAGTTTCATGGGGGAGGGAAAGTAATTAGCACCCTTGGGTGGCTCTAATGCAAAGAGTTAAAACTTCAAAAACAGCAGGGTCAATGACAATCTGCTGAGGACTTTGTACAGAAGGAATGATATTTGAAGGATTTGTATTTACAGTAGGAATAGAAGTGACAACAGTGTCAGAAGGGTTTGATCTGGGAAATCTTTTGATAACTTTGTCATCCATCTCAGCTATGACGGATTGAGCAGCATGTACTATCAGAGACTGGGGCAAATGGGTTACACGATGAATCATACTGAATAAGAGTAACTTTTCCATCATCCATGTCTGGAGTATGCAAGACTGCAGGAATAGTTGTATTGTAAAACTGAACACAAGTAATATAAAATATGGCTAGATTTTTGGATTTAGACTTAAAATTCTCATAGCCTTGTGTCTGTATACCAAGAGTAAGACATTGTAGAATATTTACATCATCAAGTGCAACAAAAAAATATGGAAAAACATCATACTGTACAGGGCCATCGGACAAACTTGTTTCTATTCCTCCTATCAAGGCTTGTGTAAAGGATGACCATCTATTATCAAAGAGGGCTGAGAAGACATAGGCTTTTTGGCCTTTTCGATGGAGTGCATTTAGACCGACTCTCACCATCCCTAGATGGGCATACTGATAACCTGCCTTGCGGGCTGCTTGTATATGGCGAATTTCAAACATGGGAATTGTCATCATAGTATTAAGACTTAACTCAGTATTTATGGATTTTTCTTTAATCTTTATTTGACTGTACGCACAGAGATTAAAAGGAATTAATTCACGGTAAACCTCAAAAGGGGATACAGGAGGAAGTCTCCAACTGACAGAAGGGTTTGGTTCTTCTTTTTGTATGAGAGCAGAATTTGCAGGGGTTTCTTCTTCAGAACAAATATTTAAACCACTATGCAATTCGTCTTCATTTTGAATTTTTTCTAAATGCTTAGAACCAAATCGTCCCATAAATGCAGAGGAACTTGCAAAATCCATTTAGGAATATAAAGAGAAATACCCGTAAAATAGTTTCACAACATGAGTATTGCTTGCTGATTTCTGCGAAGAATTTGCGGCCTTCAACTATGAACAAATCACGGCTTCCTCAACTCTAGCTCTACGCTGAATGCTACCCTTCAACGCCTTCAGCGACTTCGCACGAGCTTTACGCACTATTCACGGCCTCAACGAAACTAGTGATACACTCAGACGATATGTTACCAATAATTTTTCACTCAGACAATATCTTCCTAACAGAAATTTTTGAACAACAACTCAGGCTCTGATACTATTAACACAGGATCATTAACACAGGATCATTAACACAGATGTAGAAAGTAGAAAGTAGTAAATGAAGATAGCCAGAGGCTTTGATTTATATTATCAGAAATAGGATTCAGATATTACATAAGGATTATTTATTTACAGAGATCGACTGACATCGCGTTTACCGGACTTCATACCGTTCGCTGGGAACAAGTATTACCGGAGGCTACCTGGCGATGGACAGACTCTGCCTTAGAAATATTATGACAAAATTTCAGACTTTTCCTATGGTTCAGCCACTTTAGGTTCTCACCAGTGCCAAGCAAATTGATGCGCAAGCTTCCAAACCAATACTATAAGACCAGAGTGAACTTTTCGTGATGCAAGCAGATCAGACACTATGGTCCGCAGATGATCATCAGAAGATCAGAAGATCATCTATATACTTCTTTAAAAATTCATCCATACCTTCAAAGGTTTCATCCATAATTCTTTGGAAGGTGGATGGAGCATTGATCAGGCCGAATGGCATAATGTTCCATTCAAAATTTCCTTCAGGAACAGAGAAAGTTGTCTTCCATTTGTCTTCTTCTTTGATCCCAACCTGCCAGAATCCAGACTTCAAATCAAATTTAGAAAATATTTTTGATTTGGAAATCTGTGCCAGAATGCTTGATGGTTTGGGCAATGGATAAGCATCATAATCCAAAATAGAATTCAGGGGCTTATAATTAACAACTAGTCTTGGTTTACCTCGGGCCTGTTCAGCATGATTATTTACATAAAATGCAAATCAAGCTATAGGGCTCTTGCTTTTCCTAATTAACCCCTTTTTTAAGAGATCTTTGATTTCTGCTTTGCATGTATTTAGTTGTTCTTCATTCATAGCAACAGCTTTAGATCTTCTGAGCTTGCCATTAAAATGTTTCTTGAGTGGCAGCTCTACTTCTTGCTTCTTTATATGCCAGAATGCATTCGGATCATCAGAGCAACATTCTCTGAATTTGGCTGTTATATCTGCAATTTCTTTGGTGTATTTTCCATTGTTAATAAGTTCTTCTGCTTTTAGAACTTCTTTCTTCACCTCCATTTTGGCTAAGAGATGTTCCATCCTTTCAATCCTAGATATTCAATTTGGAGAATTAGGATTAATAAAAGGAAAGAAAATTTCTTTTTCATCCAAGCTAACAAAATAACCATACCTTCCTGATGCTCAATCTAGCTTGGCTCCATGCTTCTCAAAATTTCTGAAGAAGGGAGTCCCAAGGTACATAGCACAGTCTATTCCCGAGACTATTGGACAGACAAGATGAACTCCAGTGGCTTCTGTCAAAAAGATATTTACATCTCCCTCATGCTTTGTAGGAATAGTTCCACTGGCAGTTATCACTTTTGGACACTCAGTAGGCCTCCTTAGATGTGCTGGAACAACTATATCACTGACAATGTTTAGGCGAGATCCAGTGTCCATCAAAACTTTCCAAAACTCTGTGCGATTTCCAATTTGTACCTTGAGTTTGACATAGTACATTACATCTTGGTTTACATAGTGACAACTCAAACCCGATCTTTCTGCTTCAGATTCATCATCTGAATCTTTCATTTCAGGACCTGGTTTAGAATATGAAGTAGAAGTTGTATTTGCATGAAGTAATTTGACAGAAAGATCTCTATGATTTTCTATGCATAGTCTTTTATTTTCTTTTACTGTTTTCCTCAGTTCTTTAATAGCCATATGCATAGCAGGCAATGTCTGTGGTAGATCTTCGCCAAATTCTTCATTCTTGAATTTTCTCGTTAGTGCTTCTACTGAAAACAATGATGCAGGGGGAACATAACCTCGATTTGAAGATGACTTTGAGGTTTTCTTTGAAAGATGATCAGTTAGTATAGATCTTTACATTTCTTTTAGCTGTTGATCACTGGCTGCCATCATCTGAGTGAAAATATTTCTGCTAATCTCATCATCTTCACTTTTCATCATACTTATCATATTGCACTTGCAAACATCAAGGTCACTACAGTTACAATCGTTGCAATTTGTGGAGTAGGGGTCTCTGCAGTATTCTTCTTCTTCTGAGGAAGAGTCATCTACAAAGTTCAATTCATTCTCTGATTCTGAATCAGAGGAGATTAGCTCATCACAACTGCTGGTAAGGTCAAAGTAATTTACTTTACCCTTTTTGTTCTTATAAGCAATTTTCTTTCTAGATAACTCTTTCTTCTTCTCAGGACATTTATTATCAGTGTGTCCTTTCTTCTGAAAGTTGTAACAAATAACTTCTTTGGAAAACATTTCTGTTTTTCTGTATGGCTTTGGTTTTCTGTGCTGATCGTTTTTGTGGTAAAGCGGGGAATTCTTCTTGGGGAATTTCTTTTTCTTTCTTCTCACCCCTTCATAATTGCCAGCTTTTCCCAAATGCCATTGTTTACATAGCTGCTGATAGCCATGCGGCTTCTTAGGATTAGTGGCGGCGCGTGCAATCTTCATCTGGGAGCAAAGTTCAACAATGACTGCCTTAACTACTTGACGAATAATGCCAAATTTGTAGTCTCCAATTTTTCCAGGGAGTTTAGCTACAATTGCTGAAGAAACCCAGTTAGGTAGAGAGGCAACAAAAATCTCTTTCCATTTTGGTTCAAGAATTAAATAAGGAGAAAGAGTATGGAGACGATGCAGATATTCATTGAAATATTCATCAAAGTGCTGCATGTTGTGTAGTTTCATTGCAAGAAGAGTAATGACAATTATATCATTGGTGATATGAGGAAATCCAATGAAATTAACTGTGATGCCATAAATCAAACAGCCTATCATATTATTTACAGGGAGAGTAGTGACGGGGTCCATGTATGTAGTGTCATCTGCATTTAGAATGACTGATTGTTCCCATTGTGAAAGCAGAATAGGTAACTTTAAAGTCTCAGTTTTAATCCAAGAGTCTGATGTACCTTCGAAGCCAGCTACTATTCTTCTTGTAGCATTTATTGGACCAATTTCATCTGCAAGATAAGTAGGATAACATACAAGCATAGAATGCAGAACAGACATTACTTCGGCTTCGGTACAGTTGTCAATGTTCCATGAATAAGTGGAACTTGCTGACCAATCCTTATGATATTCTGATTTCATTAAATCACGACGGTCAGGAGCAGGGTTCCAAGTAGAAGTCCAAGTAGATCTAGAGGTAGTAGCATGGACTTGCTGGTCAATGTCAGAAGTCTCCTTTTCTTCAGAAGGATCCAATTTTGAAATACCAAATTTTTCTTTATCCTGCTGAGAAAAATTATTTATGCAGCTTTCTAGTTCTTCAAGTTTAGGTGTATCATCTATCTTATTGATACTGGTAATTGCTGCATCTGATTTTTCTTCTTCTTCATCATGACTAGACGAAGCAAAAAACTCTGAAAAACTTCCTTTGAATTCTTTAGATTCTGCTTCTTCTTTCTTTGAACTAGGAGTTTCTTTAGGGACCAGCTTTGGAAGTGGTGTAAAGAAACTTGGATTAGCAAATAGAGAGTATGGATGAGAAGAAGTGGGAGGAGGAAAGTTTATAATGCTCGGAGTTTTGATTAAGCTTTCCACAGAAGGAGAAATAGAATAAGGAACAATAGTAACTGGATTGGAAAGCAAAGTTGCAGATTTATAGCTTTCAGTATTTGGCTTCCTCTTCAAAGTAGCTAGATCTGAAGAAACAGTTTTCACATATCCTTTTATCAAATCTAGATTGTTATTGACTCTAACAATCTCTTGTCCATGAGTGATTGATACATCATGGATCTGCTTTTCTGTCTTTAAAGACAACTTATCAAGACTTTGTGCTATAGTCTGATCATTTTTAGCCAAGGTCTTTACATGCTCATTTAAGTACATAGTATTGTAATCTTGCTTTTGCAAAATTCTATCTAGAAGTGCTTTCATTTCACTATTTTCTTTTTCTAAATTATCAAATTTAGCTTTAGCAAATTTTTCCAAGCTACATAGAGCAAGATTAGTCCAATTAGTAGTAGCTATCATATCTTTGGCTGAAGAATTCGGATCATATGGATGGGAAGGCAAAAGTTTATACAATTTCCCATCTTGTCCTCTAATGACCAAATTTTTCCAAGGAGGAAAATCATTTTCAGTTTCAAAAATATTTCCATCAAGGAGCTCCCATTTATGCTTTGCAGGGGTTCCTGATCTTATCATGTTTATTCTAAGATTAGAACAAACTTCTCTTACTAGTTCTTCTCCCTTTTGTCTGATATGAACCAAATTTCTAGGGGTGTTTGGTTTACTTATCATTTTCTGAACTTTTGGATCAAACTCTGGAATCCTTAGAGGAGAAGGAATTATTACAACATTTTCAACCATTTTTTTATCAGCAAAATTTTCTGGATCACTTAATCTTTTCTGCTTTGATTGATTTCTGAAAGATTTCATCAAGGCATCTTCTACTTGATTAATTAAAGGATAATACCATTCATAGAATGATATCCACTGATTATTAATAGTCATCCAGGCTTTCCATGACTCACTATTTTGCTCATTAAATTTCCTGCGATCCTTTTTCTCTTGCAGCAACATTTCTTGCATATAGAGATGCTCTTTTTCATGAGTAAAAATATCCCAATGGAACATTTTCTTTTTCCAAGGATCAGCTGGGTCATAAGGGCCAATTCCTTTAAAGATTTTCAGAAAAGAGAGGATTTCTTCATCGGACGGAATCACTACAGACTCTGGAATCTTGTCTATAGGATGTCTTCTATATTCTGGAACTTGAGAAGAATGTATAAAGCCTAATCCTGAAGTAGAGGTTGGGCTGACTGACTGAACAAGCATTTCTTCACAAGGGTTGAAGAATGCAACTTTAGTATAACTCTTATCAGGACAAGCAGAGTTTTCAGCTGGTATAAACTTGATCATATTGATATGAAAGTCTTGAGATGACTTTCCATGAGGGTTAGGAGGATCATTTGAGAACTGAAAATATGTCTTGGAACAGTGAGGATGATCGCAAACTGAAGATAAGGCATTCTGAGAAGAAGAGGATGGATTGCTGAACAGATTTTTTAAAGCTTCAAAAACAGCAGGGTCAATGACAATCTACTGAGGACTTTGTACAGAAGGAATGATATTTGAAGGATTTGTATTTACAGTAGGAATAGAAGTGACAACAGTGTCAGAAGGATTTGATCTGGGAAATCTTGTGACAACTTTGTCATCCATCTCGGTTATTACGGATTGAGCAGCATGTACTGTCCTTTTTGCAGGTTCTTTCAGGTTAGTAACCCAATCATCTAGAGGACACAGACGTTTTCTTGAAACAGAGATTGGGGCAAATGGGTTACAGGATGAATCATACTGAATAAGAGTAAATTTTCCATCATCCTTGTCTGGAGTATGCAAGACTGCAGGAATAGTTGTATTGTAAAACCGAACACAAGTAATATAAAATATAGCTAGATTTTTGGATTTAGACTTAAAATTCTCATAGCCTTGTGTCTGTATACCAAGAGTCAGACATTGTAGAATATTTACATCATCAAGTGCAACAAAAAAATATGGAAAAACATCATACTGTACAGGGCCATCGGACAAACTTGTTTCTATTCCTCCTATCAAGGCTTGTGTAAAGGATGACCATCTATTATCAAAGAGGGTTGAGAAGACATAGGCCTTTTGGCCTTTTCGATGGAGTGCATTCAAACCGACTCTCACCATCCCTAGATGGGCATACTGATAGCCTGCCTTGCGGGTTGATATGCAGCGGAAATAATACCTCAATTCATTACTGTAAAATACTGAAATATGCTTACAAACAGAAATGGAAATAAACTAGCTACGGCGATGGCAGCTTATCTCTGAGAAGAGATGTGGTGGCTACATGCCTTTGAACTGTCTTACAATGAGGCTCGAAGGCCTATTTATTGTTGAGAAACAATGGAAAACCCTTCACATTCAAAAACCTAACCCTAGAAGATGAAACGCCAAATTGTGGGCCCCGTTTTTGGGTAAGTTGGTACATCAACTTCCCGGGGTCGCGAATTAGTCGTACTATCTCCGTTTGACATGCATGATAGCCCGTTGGAAAGATCTCTTTGAGGACTACGATGGAAAAGATGATTTTTAATCAGAAAAATCGTTGGCAGTAGATTTCCCAAAAGACGTCGTTTAGGGCCTCAAAATGGCTCTGGAAGTTTAGGACCCCAAAAACTGCTAAAAATAGTAAACTGTGCTATAATTAAGGAAACTGAAAAAACTGTAAGAAGCACTAGAGGGGATCCAAGTGGAATTAGAGGTTTGCCACCAATATCCACCTGGATCATTCCCCCCCCTTAGGAAGCAATGGTCCCCATTGCGTTGAGTTCCTCCATGAGATGAGGGAACTTCTGCTGCACTTGGTCCCTGGTGAGCCACTTGCCTTGGTGAAGGAGTTGTCCTGCTTTGACAACTCGATACATTTGGATATTCTGCTGGCGAGTGTGCTTGATCTGTGTGTCCATGATCTGATCAGTTGCAACTTGTTCCATGCAAGCTGGATATAACTCTGTGGGTGTGAGTTGTTCTGCAATGTCGGACGTGTCTAGTAATGGTGGAAAGTATGGTCGAAGGCGGTTGACATTGAACACCGGGTGCAGGGCAAGGAATGGGGGAATGCTGAGCTCAAATGCATTATCTCCCACAACCTTGGTAATGGTGTAAGGGCCATATCAGAGTGGTCTGAGTTTCCGATAGGCTCCGGTAAGGCGTTCCTTTTGCAAATGCAACCAAACTTTGTCGCCCACTTGAAACTTGTGTGGCACTCGATGTTGATCATGTCACTGCTTGTACTTGGCATTTGATTTCTCCAGAATGTCATGGAACTGCTGGCGAATATGTTGGATGTGATCAATGAATATGTTTGCCTTATCTGTTTCGGACTGGACATGAGCAGAATCTGCGTGACTAGCTGCAAATGGCATGGCCACATCGATGGGACATAGTGGCTGGAATCCCAATCCCACCTAGAAAGGGCTGTGGCCAGTCGAGCTGTGGAGAGCCCGATTGTAGTTGTGCTGAACATAGGGGAGGCTCTCGTCCCATGTGCATGGATGCTTTGAGTTGTACATGCGCAGAATGTGTACGATCATCCTGTTGACGACCTCAGTCTAGCCATCAGTTTGAGGATGGAAGGCTGTGGACTTAGTGAGTTTGGTGTTCAGTGTCGACCAGAGGCTAGACCAAAATGCACCGAGGAAGCTGATGTCCCGATCTTAAATGATAGACTGCAGGATCCCAAAGTGTACCCATACTCGTTCAAAGAAGAGTTTAGCAGTGTCTTCTGCTGTGATATTCTTCTTGCACGCCGCCATAATGGCCATCTTCGAGAACCTGTCGACGACCACAAAAACACAGTCATTTCCATGCCTAGTGGAAAGGAGGCCTGACATGTCATCCATGGAGATGGATTCCCAAGGTCGACCTGGGGTAGGCAGCGGGGTATAGAGGCCTTGCTTCTTGATGGTCGGTTTGGCAATGGCGCAAGCAGTGCATGATCTGATGTACTTCCCGACATCCTATCGAAGATTCGGCCAATAGAAATATTTTTGCAGTACTACCACGGTTTTTTCGACCCCAAAATGCCCAACGGCCCAACTGTAGTGTGCTTCCCAGATCATCTTGGCACGCTCTCTTGAAGGAACACAAAGGTGACCCAGGTGGCATAACAGGTCATCCTGGAGGTGAAAATCTGGAACATGCTGACCCTCCAAGAGTGTCTGGTATGTGGCCGAATTCCAGGTCGCTTTTGTAGAGCAGTGGCCAATCAGAAGTCTCGTGCCCACAAGAGTTGAGCACGGTGGTTAACGCCATGATCAGTGGTCGACTAAGGCAATATGCAACATTATTGGTGCTACCCTTCTTATACTTGATATTCAAATGGAACTGTTGTAGGTATGTGGACCACTTTTGATGGCGATCATTCTGCAATTTCCCTTGGGTCTGTATGAACTACAGGGGTCGGTGGTCCGTGTGGATGACCATTTCCTTCCCCAAAATGTAATGCTTCTATTGTCGGCAGGCCTGCACAATGGAATACATCTCTTTGTCATAATTGGGATACTTCCGGACTGTGTCTGAAAGTGTCTCACTGTGATATGCCACTGGATGCCCGTGTTGAGTAAGGACTGCCCCAATAGCAGAGTCAGAGGCGTCTGTCTCGACCTCAAATGGTTGTTGCAAGTCCGGTAACGCAAGAACTGGTGTTGTGCAGAGTCGATATTTCAACTCTGTGAATGCCTTCTGTTGAGATTCAGACCATTTTTTTTTTCTTTCGCTCCTCCCTTGGTGACCTGACTCAAGGGCCAAGTGATATGAGAAAATCCCAACACGAACCTGCGGTAGAAGTTGGCAAGGCCCAGAAATCTGCGAAGCTCTGTTAGAGTGGTTGGAGATGGCCAATCCTGAATGACTTGGATCTTGGCTGGATCCACATGCACCCCGTGTTCATCAATAATGTATCCCAGATACTGAACCTGGGTCATGCTAAAAGTGCATTTCTCGAAATTGCCACATAACTTGTGTTGTCGCAGTGTTTAGAGAACCTGTCGGATGTGGTGGAGGTGCTCTTCCTAAGTCTTGCTAAAGATCAAGATGTCATCCAAGTATACCACTACAAATGAGTTGGTGAATGGCCGCAAGATGTCATCCATTAGCCTCATGAAGGTTGCAGGAGCATTCGTCAATCCGAAAGGCATAACCAGCCATTCGAAAAGGCCCTCCTTGGCTTTGAAGGCAGTATTCCACACATCGGAGGGTTCAATTGGTACCTGGTGATATCCTGACTTCAAATCGATCTTGCTGAAATATTTTTCCCCCTTTAGCTGGTCCAGGAGGTCATCAATCTGTGGGATTAGGTACCTATTACGAAGAGTGATCTTGTTTAGCGCTCGATAGTCAATACAGAGTCTCCAAGTCCCATCCTTCTTTTGTACCAGCACGATCGGGCTCCCATAGGGCGATGAACTCAGACGGATGTGACCTTTTTGCAGTAGCTCCTGAATCTGCCTCTTGATTTCATCGTTCTCCAGAACAGAGCGTCGATAGATTGGTCCATTGGGCAGTGGCGAACCTGGGGTCAGATCAATGGAGTGCTTGACCTGACAGTGCAGAGGAACCCCTGCGGGGGAGGTGAAGATGTCCTCATACTCCTCCACGACCTTGTCCATCTGTAGTTGTCGTGCAGAGGGGCCCTGCCTGGAGGTCGTGGCCATCGTCTTCTTCTTTTCTTAAGGGCGTATCATCAGGAAAACAAACTTTTCGGTTTTGGAAATGAGCTTACTGCATTGTTTTGCAGTAACCAAAGAGATGGCGGTAGGCGGTGCTACCTCTGCTATCCTGTACAGCTTATTTCCCAAAGTAACAATAACAGCACGGGGCCTTGACTCATACACAGCATGTCGCTTCCACAAGTATGGTTGTCCTAATAACACATCACAAACTTCAAGGGGAGAAATGTCACACAATACCTCATCCGTGAAGGGCTTGATGTTGTATGGAAGGCGACACTATTAGATCACGCGAAGATCCCGTCCTTGGTGCAAACACCAAATGGTGTATGGTTGTGGATGTGCTGTGGTTGGTAAGCCCAGCCGTTTCACGACCTCTGCCAAAATGAGGTTCTTTTGGCTCCCGCTATCGACAATGAACTGTAGCGGGGAGCCCTTTACCCACATCTGGGAGTGGAAGAGACGCTCCTCCTCCTCTAGATCTTTAGGTTCCTCCTTCTAGATCTTCGTGGTGGCAATGATGGCGTTGGGCTCAGCATTGATAATCTGCTTCCCTTTGTCATTCCACTTATCGGGTTTTGACTCATAGTCGGAACATACATCTGATTCGGAAACCTTTAGCTCGCCCACCAGTGACTGCTTGGCCCGACACTCACTTGTGTTGTGAGTGGAGATCTTATGGAACTCACACCACTTTCCGGTGTCCTTTTTCAGCTTCACGGCGCTGTTCTTTGCTTGTAGCTTTGGCGGGTTATCTTGGGCCGCCCCGCCTTGGCTTTGTCCTTTGTTCTACGGTTTGGGGGCACCTTTCATTTGTTTCGGATTCGCAGACCCAAAGTCTCTCTTCTTCTGTTTAAACTTTTGCTCGACCTTGACGGCATATCGGTATGCCGTGCCGAGTGAGGAGATGTTCAGGAATTCTATTTCTTCTTGGATGTACTTGTGCAGGCAACCACGGTATTTGAGTACCAAATGCTGCTCTGTATCCTTGATACCCAACTTTGTGCGAAGGGTATGGAAAATATTGGTAAACTCTGGTACGTCTTGGTCCCTTCCCTGTCGTAGCGTGGTCCACTTTATGTATTGATCCTCATAGCTTCCGACAAGGTAGTACTGCTCCTTGATCGCATCTCGAAATGAATCCGAAGTCGGTGCAACTGAAAATAGTGAGCCTGTACTTTCATCCTTCTGCTCGAAGTAGGTTTCCCACCAATCCTTGACGTGGGGGGCTGCTTTGAGAAGAGCGAAAATAATCTTTTCTCAATTGGAAAAATCATGAACAGAAAAATAACCCTCTAGCACATTTAACCATTTATCGACGGCATCTGTGTCTATTTGACCCTCGAATATGGGGATTTCAAAATTAACTTGTACCTTAAATGGTGTGGCGTTTCCAGAGTTGCTGTTGGAAGCCGATGTGTCGCCCCTAGGTAGCCGCTAAAGGATTTGGGCAAAGTTGTCCATCATCGCGTTCCTTTGTCGCTCGAGGGCTTCTTCGAGCAAGATTTTGATAGGATCTCCTGCCCCCTCATCTTTCTTTTCATCCTCCATGGGAGGCTGTTGGGATTTGCAAGGCTGGTCTTGCAAAGGTTCGACCAGTTCAAGCCCTAACTCCTTATATCCCGACCTCGTTGGGGACATGCAAAGAAAAACAGAGAAGAAAAGAAGACTGCTCTGATACCACTGATCTGGATTTAAATAAGAACACAATAAAATACAGAGATAACCATAAAGACAGATATGCAGTGGAAATAATACCTCAATTCATTACTGTAAAATACTGAAATATGCTTACAAACAGAAATGGAAATAAACCAGCTAGGGCGATGGTAGCTTATCTCTGAGAAGAGATGTGGTGGCTACATGCCTCTGAACTGTCTTACAATGAGGCTCGAAGGCGTATTTATTGTTGAGAAACAATGGAAAACCCTTCACATTCCAAAACCTAACCCTAGAAGATGAAACTCCAAATTGTGGGCCCCGTTTTTGGGTAAGTTGGTACATCAACTTCCCGGGGTTGCGAATTGGTCGTACTATCTCCGTTTGACGTGCATGATAGCCCGTTGGAAAGATCTCTCTGAGGACTACGACAGAAAAGACGATTTTTATCAAAAAAATCGTTGGCGGTAGATTTCCCAAAAAATGTCGTTTAGGGCCTCAAAACGGCTCAAGAAGTTTAGGACCTGAAAAACTGCTAAAAATAGTAAACTATGCTATAATTGAGGAAACTGAAAAAACTGTAAGAAGCACTAGATGGGATCCAAGTGGAATTAGCGGGTGGCCACCAATATCCACCTGGATCAGCGGATCAATACAATATCACTAATTTACCATTCCATTGATTATCCTCTAAATATGGGCTATGTGTCTTGTAGTCTTGAGGGTTAGTTGAAGTAGCCATGAGTAAGATGTGAGATATTTCTCCTCATTTTGGTGAGGTTAGATGTTCAATTCTCTTGGTCCTCTACGGGCAAGATGCTTGGAAGTTGGGCAGTGATAGTCTACCTAAATTACCATCCATCAAACATGGTGAAGTCTATGGAATTTTCCCATATATATATATATATATATATATATATATATATATATATATATATATATATATATATATATATATATATAAGAATGTCACACATAAAGTGGGTGCTATCCTTGTGGTTTCACCCCTTTTACATAATCATTTATGTCACACAAGGCCCAACCCTCTTTTTTGGAAGACTATTGTTGAAGGAAAAACATAGGAACTTGGTGGAGAAGAAGCAAAACTCCTTGTCATTAGAGGGTCATATTTTGATCACATGAAAGACAATCAATGCTTGTGGGAATATTTGGCATTAGGATACAATGTTAGAGGTCTCATTTGTATGAGAGCTCAATAGCTTCTTATAGGGAGGAGATATATGCAATAGTGTAGAGATGACATAAACACAATGAGATAACTTAATTGTGAAAACTCTAATATATAATGTAATACACACCTTTTATAAACAAAAATAAATAAATGTTTATTATTCTCAATATAAATATATTATATTCTAATGTGATTTAAATTAAATCCTTAGATTTATTCACACACATTATTAATTACACCAAACACATTTTAAAATGAAATAAATTATCATATATAACTAATCATATAGAAATAATTTATCCCTCCAAAAAAAATAAAAATTAGAATTTTATCCCTCCAAAAATAAAAATAAAAATTAGAAGTCAAAATGATTTACCGCTTGACTCTACCCCTCACCAGCATTATCTAACCATGTGTTACCACGGCACAATCGTCAAGAGCGAGAAACAAAACATTTGAAAACCATTACCTCCGTGCACAATCAGCAAAGGGTGGGAAACAAAGTGGTTTCAAGTTTAAAACATGACTTTTCTATCAGACCATTGATTCAGAGTCTACAAAGAAGAAAGCCAGAGAGGTTTGGCTTCTTACTCATTTCAAAGACGTTGTGAGTAGTTCAATAGAGTTTTGGTCCGACTCCTTACCCACAACTAGCTTCTGCAATAAAACCCTGATACGATCTCCCATATCTACCATTGCTTCACTCAATACATGACCGAGGCACAGGGCTTCTATGGATGTATGCATCTACCTGTTTGGACTTGAATTCACGAGAATGAGAGCGTGTTGTAGAGGTTAGGGTTTATTTTTTCAAATCTACATGCAGGAACAAGACAAAATTACTAGTCTTCTGTGATTTGGAGGTGCTGCAAAACCAGGAGCCACATAGAGAATCTGTGGGCAATGTTAATTCTATTTCAAAAATTTAGAAGCTAATGTAAGCTATGGGAGCCCACAATTTCTCTCTGAAGGACATTTTTTGGCCTAATTTCCACCGTACCATCAAGTTATTTAGCGCTATCATCAATTTCTGGTGCTACAGGTGAGATGGATATTGTATGTTACGAGATCCTAGCGCTAGCTTTTATATTGGCTTTAATGTGTTTTGACATTTTTTCCTCGTAGTCAAGGAAAATACTTATTATGGGTAGGCCATACAATAATGGAATGCAACGAGCTTGAAAATGAATTACTGATAGAAGAGATGAACATCGAGATTTTTCTGCCGAAATTCTCTTCTGCAAAATAATTGGTTTGCTTCGAATATTTTTTTGTAAATTTAATTAGCTTAGATTTTCATGTTTATTCTTTTTTTTTTTATGGATCTAAACTGGAACAATAATTAAAAGAAGTTGAGGCAGAGTTACACTTAAAGCAGCTTCCAACTTAAGCACTACAGGCTGAAATTAAGAAGCTGCAGATGGATTTCAGCATCTTTGGGAAACATGGCACGATAAAGAAAATAGTTCTTCAGAGAAGGATTGGGCATATTATCACAACTCCATCTCAATGGCTCGAACAGCTCCTCATTAACATGAGGATATAAACTCAGAAAATTTGGATCCCCTGTTTGCATCTGCTTTAAAGCAAGTTTCCAATCATCCACAGGTCTTCTCCTCATTGTAGCGGCTAGTACACGTACAGCTAGGGGCAAACCTTTACATTCATCTGCAACTTGTCTCCATGTATTCGCTTTATCCTAGGGAATACCTTGGCCTTCAAAAGCTATCTTGCAAAACGAATCGACGGCTTCATCGAGGAATAGGGTTTGTACTTTCATGGACTCTTGTGCACCCATTTCTCCAGCCTGGCGAGAAGAAAATACAATCTTGCTTCCCTGCTTATTGACAAATGCCATGCCCAATTGATTAATATGAAAGAATCTCTGTAAATCATCTAAGAACACAAGAACTTTCTTGTCCCTCAGAGAAGCAGACAATGACATCTTCCTATAATCAACATCATTATAGCTTGGTAAGTCATGCTTGATTTCGTGAACAATACAACTCTGCAAGTCAGCCAAATTAGGAAATTGACCAACTATAACCCAAATCACAAAATCATAGCCTCCTCTATTAACCTTGAAAACCTTGTATGTTCTTTTTAGCAATGTTGTTTTACCAACCCCTCCCATTCCATATATACAAATTACATGAACGACCGACTCTCCCGTAAGCAAGCTCATTAGCTTCTCAGAGTTAATCTTAGACCCTACCAATCCAGTGGTTGGCTCCTCCTACAAGAGTACTGTATATTGTTGTTGCGGTGTAGAGATGACTAGCATTTGAATACAGAGACTGAACTGTATATCATTAAGGAGACCCTTAAACAACTCATCGGAAGTTTTTTTCCAGGCTTTCATCTGTTTTGAGACTTTGCACTTGGAAGGGTCGCAATCAGTACATTTCCAAGGCTGTAATGAGCTAGTGATGAGCATAATTCCTTTACCAATTTCAGCTTTCATCTCATCAAGCCGAGATTTCAGCAACCACGGTGGCGTAATTCCTTTACCAATTTCAGCTTTCGTCTCATCAAGCCGAGATCTTAGCAACCACGGCGACGTCTTTTTCTGAGTTCGGAATTGATCATTTATATCCTCTATGAGCACAATCTCTAGGAGAAAATTAGCTACTATAATAATAAGGTAAAATTTTGGATTTTGTGGGCTCTTTGCCTTTAGCAGAGTTTAGAACTGGGCAAACCTAACTAACTTGGATGTTAATGTCAGGATTTTTTTAATTTTAAAAAGCTTTAAATCTATCATCTTTTGGTTGAATGTTGTCACTCAGTGTCCAATACTTACGAGCTTTTGGATTTCTCCCTTGACTACGTTGTATCATTATTTCTGCTAGATTTGCGAACTATAAATACCTCTCACTTATACTAGGAAGCAATCAAGTACATATTGCTTCTTACCTTACAGTGCTTTGTTTTTGAAAACATGATATATTTGCACATGTTGAATACCTAACGGCCACCACCGAACTATGCCTCTTAGACCACCATGCCTCGACCCTAACTTCTCCTATCTCCACTTCTACTAAATCCCAAAAGTAACAAATATCCAATATGATGAAAACCTGTATACTCTCTCTGGAAACCAACTATGGACAATTTTACTGAAGCATCTTGCATTTGAACTCTTGCTTAAACCAACCTTTGACTCAACAAAAATTGTCTCTGAAATCATACTTTGAACACTAGCCTAATGAAATGTGCTGGCCCTAAACCCTCCAGTATAACATGGAAAAAATATGGGAGTTAACAAGAGGGTAGACATGAAAGGATTGAGATGATTGAGGGAGGAAAATAATTGGTACTAAAATACAATATTATTGATAGCAGCAGATTAAATGTGTACAGAAAATGATGCATACTACAAATCAAAACATACATATAATTATGATAATGGTACATTATTTCTTGCAATAAATAACAATATGATTATAATGATGAAATCTTTAAATAGCAAGGGGATATTACAATTTTCTCTCTCCCCCGAGATAGGTAAGCATAGGCAACATATCCAGCTTAGTGCCAAACTCCATAGAATCCATATATTTTCTATACAAACTCACTTTGGTTGCAAATTTTGCAACTATATCAACTTTAGACTCTGTCAACTCTATAAGGTAGAAGTTGGTTGATGCACAATTAAACTCTTCCATACATTACCTTCTCCATAGAAACCTGTAAGCAAAATAGTGCTCTATATTTCCTTGCCATTTTGTTTGACAATCAATAAATCTCCTCAAATTGCCACCTTCTAGCTGAGCTGACCAAGCATGAAGTTTGTTTATTCTAAATTGGTCCATACCCAAAACACTCAACGAGCTCTACAACTTTAAAAGACATGTTTCACTATTTCATCTGTTTAAAATGTAAGCAAACCATTGGTTAACCCTATTTTAATATTTTATGAATTGCATTGGCAACAAGGGACTGATTGATTACAAACTAGCCTAAAACTTGGGACTTGAAAGATGTTATGACTTCAATAGGGTTTGACACTATTTTATCCATCTGTCATTCTTGTCATAAATTGTTTGACTCTTGCTAATCGTTCCTGCTATATGGAGGTAACTCATATCCCTTAATGTAGTTTGTTGGTTTCATAGTAAAGAAGTGCTTGTCATATACTATCACCAATCCTGTTGATTATGTCTGCTCACCTCTACTTGTACATTAAAGATACTAGATTTTAGAATAATAACTTATGAAACTCCAATATAGTAGTGTTTCCATAGATATAAAGCATGGGGGGTAAATTTCAAGTTATCTTTTCGACTAAGAACCCTTCTTCCTATTCCATAGTCTCACTGATTCTTAACCCCTTCCTAGAGATTTTTTTTGTTAGAATTAGGAAGATGTCCTAACTATCATTGAAGTGAGGGAAAGGTCCAAATATGGCTCACAACCAACTCCCAAAAGGTTTCTTTTCCTTTCAAATTTCCAGGACAACTTCCTTGAAACAATATGCTAAGCATACCAAATTATCGCAAATATTGGGAATTCTAGGAATATAAAGGATCTGGCTTATCTAAAATGTCAAAATCCCTAATGATATTCACTGCACGTACATCTGTCTCTAAATGGTGTCTAAATATAGTTCTCGAGGAGCCTTTCCATTGATTTCCCTTGTCATACATTCACTATTGCTGAAACTGTTGTCGATATTCTAATTGACTTTTAAGTGAGGGGAAGGTCCAAATAGATATTGCAACTAAATCCCAGTTGTGTCTTGGGAAAACAACTTTAAATTTCTAATACATCTACCTGGAAACAATTTGCTAAGTATTCTAGTTTCTTGCAAGTATTAGCAATCCTGAAAATTTAAAGATATCTAAGGTATTAGACTCAAAAGGTCCCCTCATTCTGGGTAAAGCAATAGGCATCTCTAAAGGATAGTTTAACTAAAACTTGCCATGGATATAGGTTCTGCAAGCTCTGCGGAGGATGAAGGGGGCATCAAATGGTAAGAACATGAATGACAAAATGCCACTAGAAATAAAATCCTTCTTTAATCAGCACATATATGATGCCATGAAACTAATGGATGGTGGTGATTTCAGTGAAGTAATGATTTTCATTTTGACTGTTAGCCTTGGAATTCCCCCATTAGGTTTTAGATAGTATGGGTTTATCTAGTGTGTACTAGTTTTCTCTGGTGTTATGCACGTGTTTCTTGTGCTCAACCTAATTTTGGTAGTGATACGTTGATTTTTCTTACATGATATTCCATTGCTTTATAGGGCATCAAAATCAATTATGTACATGTCTGCATTTTCTGTGATATAATGTTTAGATGTGATAGCAGAGGTTACTTATAGTTAATTAGTGTTGGATTACTATTCTCTAGATTCCTTTGCTCATATGTTTAAGCCTTGGTGTCTCATAAATGAAGATGTATATCAAGAGAGAAAGGATGCATTTGAATAAGAAGCTGGTAAGTAATCTCACATATTGTTCCCCCCAATAAGTTCATGTCATCTATTGTTCCCCCAAAAAGGGATAGAAGCAAACTTGTCCTATTGTTTCAGTTACAACACTTTAGGTCTGGGCAGCTGGAGTTTTTACAAGGGATCAATTTCCCCTTTGCTGGTAATTAGGCTTCTTTTCATTCATATTCCTTTAATTTTTGTCATTCATTCAGCCTGTTTACCTGCTGCAACTTTTCCTATGCTTTCCTTTAATTTATTTGAAACTAATTTGCTTTTATGAAACCAATATTTATGTTGAAATAGATTTATCTTCTTTTTAGTAGCTTTCGTGACCTTGTATAATTTGTCTTACAACCAAATTGGTAAAATCAAGTGCATGGGAGATCATATGGTGATGTATATCGTGGTTTTCACTATTGTAATCTTTGCTCACATATTTGAAAAGAGCAATGTGAACTTTGACCAATTTTTTGTAGGATGTCACCAATTATTGTCTTCTTTCCCACGCTGAGTCAATCATTTGAAGACACACCAACTACGTGGTGTATGATACACCAATAAAAAAACTATTGTGTATCCTAATAAAATACTAAAAGTCAAATTGTAAGGTTAAAATCTGTATTACCATGATACATACCAGCCATATTTTTGAAAACCTAGTATCTGGAAATGGCAAGGATACATCAAGTACAAAAAATGTATTAATATTTTTAAAATTAAGAAAAGATATTAAGATTTTTGAATTAAAACCATTCATGAATCACAAGATCTGAACTAAAGTCATTAGGTAATTTATAAATCTTAATACAAATGTTGACTTGAAGTTTCATGAGCTATGCAATACACTCTTACAGTAGGACAGATAGTAGAAATAGATCGATAGCAATAGTGAGACAGAGGGTTCATAGCAGAGATTTGCAACCAGTGTGAATGGGAAAGGCAAATGGTTAAAAATGAAAGGTGAATGTAATGGTGAAGATGAAATGAGAAGTTAGAAGAACATATGCCACTATAGCAAGGTGGGCCATATGAAGAAACATTGCAAAAAGATGCTAGCTGATCAAAGAAATGGTGAGAGAGGGCCTCAATAGAAGGCTTATGTTGGGATCTCATAGCCATTCCTCCAGGGAAGAAACATATTGGTGGAAAATGGGTATACAAGGCCAAGGGAAATGTAGATGGCACACTTAACAAGCACAAGGTTGGGTTGGTTGCAAAATGGTACTGTTAGCAAGAGGGCATTGACTATGGCCAAAAAATTTCTCCTACAACAAAGATGAGCACCACCCAATTAGTTCTAGCCATGGAAGCATAGCCTAGTTGGATGATCCATCAGATGGATGTGAAGAGTGCCTTCCATCATATGGAGATTTCAAGAAGAGGTGTATACGCATCAACAAGAGGAGTCTTGGGTTCCAATGGAGGAGCATCTTGTTTGCAGATTACATAAGACTATATATAGTGTAAAGTAGACACCTTGGGCATGGTACAGTAAGGTTAATAGATACATCAATGAATAGGGTTCCAACAAAATCCTTCAGTTTCTAATTTGTATGTCAAAAGTGTTGGTAATGATATCATTCTATTGGTCATTTATGTAGGTGGCATTATTATTACATCTAGTAAGGTTGGTGCTATAAAACAAATGAATTCTAATATGAAATATTTTGACATGATTGAGCTAGGCCTCCTACATTACTGTCTAGGTGTAGAAGTTTGGAAAACAGGGAGAAACATTTTTGTCTCACAAAAAGAAAAATGCTAGGATTTTACTTGACAAGTTTAGAAGTGCAAAATCTCATCTACACCTATGGAGATAGGGCTGAAACTTTCAGCTAAGACTAACTCTAAAGCAGTTAATGAATCAATTTTCAGGCAACTAGTGGGGAGTGTGATATATCTTGTTGCCACTAGAATTGATTTGAGTTATGTCGTGAGCTTCATTTCTAGATTCATGACAACATCAAATGTAATTATTTGGACTATAGTGAAGTGAGTGTTGAGATATGTGAAAGAGACACTTGAATATAGAAGAAGAAAATACCCTAGGCTGTGTTGGAATAGAAAATTAGATTGGGCAGTTTGTGTGGATGATAGAAAATCAACTTCTCGATATGTATTCAAGCTTGGCGTGGGTGTAGTCACATAGGCTGGCAATAATCAACATGTAGTAGTTCCTTAACTGAAAAAAGTAGAATATAGAGGATCAATGAAAGGAAAAGTTGAGGTAGTTTGGTTGAGGAGGATGCTTTCAGAAATGGTGTTGCAAAAAAAGCTAACACCCCTATTTTGTCACAATCAATGGGTGCTCATATTATCCAACTATCATGTTTTCCATGAGTGTACTGTAATGCCCCACTTAAATCTTATCCTACAAATTTTGTTAATATTTACATTATCTGAAAATATTGAGAAATATTGGTCTAATATAAATTTATGATTTCCATTTATTCAAATTCCCCACTTACCTTCTCAAATTGAATATTATGTAGGATATGGTCTCCTTCCATTATTTCAAAATATATGTATTCATTTCACATTCCCCAATGTACCCTCACATTTACTTGGGAGAAGACATAGTCCTCTCCATCTTATCATCAATATATATTTATTCATTTCACATTCCCCAATGTACCCTCACATTTAATAAGGAGAAGACATGGTCCTCTCCATGTAAGTACATTTCACATTCCCCAATGTACCCTCACATTTACTTGGGAGAAGACATAGTCCTCTCCATCTTATCATCAATATATATTTATTCATTTCACATTCCCCAATATACCCTCACATTTACTAAGGAGAAGACATGGTCCTCTCTATGTAATTACACTTCACATTCCCAAATGTACTTTTCAGATTTACTTGGGAGAAGACATGATCCTTTCCCATTAAATTCTCAATTTTATATTCATGTCACAATTCCAAATGTACTCCTAGCTTACTTGGGAGAAGAGAAGTCAACTAAGGATGGATGAGAAGTTAATGACATTAATGAGAGGTGGTTGAGGAAAGAGGGTATAAAAAGAGAAGGGGGAAGGAAGAAAGGGGGGGTTGGAGTTTTGCTTAGGATTGTGGGGGTTGGTTGTGATTGTTTGGCCTTGTTATGATTTTTGGGAGACCTTGGAAACCTGTGGAGGTTTCTTGGGTTTGAGAGGAGGAAAGTATCATTATCTAGTTTTGCATATTCTTCTTGAGGACACACTATATCTGGTTGGACTTGGGCACGGAGGGCTAGCGAACCTGTGGAGGTTTCCTGGGCTAGGAATTTATTTCCTAGTTGGCTGGGAGGTAAATCCGGTTGGGTTGGTGATAAGGAGCGTTTAGCTGGAGCTATAAGACAAAGGTATCATCATTAACCACCGGAACAGATATTTTTCCATGGACTACTCTTGTTAAGTTGATATCAATGGAACGCTCACCTTAATTTATGTTGCTTATGATAAAATGATAAGATGTTAAATGTTTAAAGCTATGTAAGAAGGTTAGTAAGCTCATTTTATTACTTTTAAATCAGCAGGAAAATAGATCTTTTAGTGTATAATAGATTGAGGCTCTAATAATAGGAATCATGCCCTTACACATGGTATCAGAGCTTTGGTTCAAAATCTGGACCCAAAGCCCACTAAACCCAAATTCCGTTATAAAAGCTTATAATCCTCCTAAGTACTTGTAATATCTATCTATATATATGTTTTAGATTGAAAACGATACATTAACCTCTATAAAAAAAAAAAGAAAACCAAAGAATTTAAAAGGTTTGGCTTAACAACAATTTAATCATTCTTATGCCAACAATCAATATGCTACATTTCCATTTTGGAAAGAAAAGATCTCTACTTTGCGTACATTTCCATTTTGGAAAGAACACCACTCACTATTTCCACCAAAAGAACACCTCCCAATCCAAAACCAAAAATAATAAAAACCCCTATCACCTCGATATCTAATAGAGGTTTAATATCTAGGAGATAGTGTGGAAATCGTTTTTATAATACTTTGTCTGTCGCCCGCGACGGTAGATTGCGATTAAAAGTAACAAGAGACTTCACTGGGTGGGGCTGTTGCTCTTGTTCCTCTCGAGCTAGACTACCCCTGACAATTTTCTTTTACCTTTCAAGCTACTCTCAGTATCTAATGGAGGTTTGATATTCGACGATACTTGATTTGTGCAAATACCTAGTATACATAACAAGATATTATACTCTGTTCCTCGCCCTAGATTGCAATTGAAAGCAAGAGAGACAGTCGGGGGGCGGGGTTGCTGCTGTTGAAGGCGCCTTGGGCTGTATAGTAACAACACAGCCACTAAAATCATTGCTGGGGCGTTGGTAAAGTTGCAGAAGCAGCAGGACCACTAACAGGATGAAGCAGAAGCGAAAGGGCCATCAAGGTGATGACCCAAAATATTCTGTCCAAACCCCTCAAGAGGACGACACACCTAACGAAAGCGGCCCTTCTTCGGAAGAAGTAGAGAGTAGTGACGAAGAAGGCAGCAATAGCAGCAACATCGAAGATGATATTATTTATTCTTCTTCCGAAGAAGACCCCGTTGTTAGTTCTGATTACGAAGAAGACGAAGACGGAGAAGGTGATGCAGAGGGCATGACTGCAGAGCAAGAGTTGGAAGGGGACATCGACAATGCCCTCCAAAATTATATGGGAACCCTTAATGTTCTTTCTAATTTTCATGGAGAGAACCTTAAAAATGCCCAAGGTGAAGATACTTCTGGGGATGATGATGATGAGGAGAAGATGCCTAAAAGAGCTGAAGAGTCTGATTCTTCGGACGATGAGGTTCCTTCCAGAAACACTGTTGGAGATGTTCCCCTCCGTTGGTATAAAGACGAACAGCACATTGGCTATGATATTAAGGGTAAGATGGAATGAACTCAACAATGTGATCAACCACAGAGAGAAACCAACCGATTTCCTTGCGCCACTTAGCTTTCCTTTCAGCTGACAGGGGCTCCAATTACCATAGCTCATCGAAAGTGGAGGCTGCATTCAATGGATGGATCAGTCTGTTTACTTCATAAATAGAGACTGTACGTGTTTAAGTGTAAAACTGAACGCATTAGAGCTTTCGACTTCGATCCCAATTTTGTACTTATGTCAGTCCTGTTTTGCTTTGACCCATGTTCACTGTAAAGTTTGGAAGCAAATCAGTTACCAATATCTTTAGTTAACACTCTAATATGAAGCAAATCAATTACCAGTATCCAGAAAGGATTTGAAGGTAAGTGGTTTTGATATTGGAGGTGGTTGACATCCGCAGAGGGCGATTTGCATCAACAGATATACCCTCAAACGCAATGACAATGATGGCCCCTCCTCCTTTAGATCAAGAAGAGGACGAAATGCTGGTCCCGCATCCCGAGTTCAATGACGGGGCTCAGCCCATGGAAGGGCAAGGAGAGACGGTTAGTACCGCGGAGAATCAACCTCCGGACGATCCTCCTTCCTCTCGATTTACCTGGGCTGTCGATAATTTTTCGAGGTTAAATGTGAAGAAGCATTACTCAGAAGTTTTCACCGTGGGAGGTTACAAATGGTGGTTGCTAATATTTCTGAAGGGGAACAATGTGGATCACTTATCGGTGTACTTGGATGTGGCGGATTCTGCTACATTGCCTTATGGTTGGAGTAGATATGCGCAGTTTAGCTTGGCGGTTGTTAATCAGATTAGCCCTGAGTATTCCATCTGGAAGGATACACAACATCAGTTCAATGCCCGAGAGAGTGACTGGGGTTTCACATCGTTTATGCCGCTTGGAGATGTGTATGATCATTCAAAAGGTTATCTGGTGAATGATACCCTCATAATAGAAGTGGACGTTGTTGTTCGCAGAGTAATTGATTATTGGTCCTATGACTCAACGAAAGAAACATGTTATGTTGGGCTCAAGAATCAAGGAGCAACATGCTACATGAACTCACTTCTTCAGACATTATATCACATTCCTTACTTCAGAAAGGCCGTGTATCATATGCCCACAACTGAAAATGACATGCCATCTAGCAGCATTCCATTGGCTTTACAGAGTTTGTTTTATAAGCTCCAGTATAGTGACACCAGTGTTGCGACAAAGGAGTTAGCGAAATCTTTTGGGTGGGACACATATGATTCTTTTATGCAACATGATGTTTAGGAGTTGAATAGAGTGTTATCTGAGAAGTTAGAAGACAAAATGAAGGGGACAGTTGTTGAGAGCACAATACAACAATTGTTTGAGGGCCATCATATGAATTATATTGAATGCATAAATGTAGATTACAAGTCAACAAGGAAAGAGTTATTTTATGATCTGCAGCTTATTGTCAAAGGTTGACGAGATGTCTATGCTTCATTTGATAAATATGTTGAAGTGGAACGCCTTGAAGGGGATAATAAATATCATGCTGAGCGATATTCTCTACAGGATGCAAAGAAGGGTGTTCTTTTCATTGATTTTCCTCCTGTATTGTGTGTGGGCGTGGCTACCAGGTATGTTGCAAGCTTTGATGGAGTATTTTCTAAGCATATATGAATATAAATCACAGTGCTTCTTAGCATCCTCAGAAGCACCTCGTTGACTCCAGTCATTGCAGCATTTTGAAACATAACACTCTGAATAAATTGACTTTTCAAAAAAAAACGAGAACACTAGCTTAATTGTCGGTATGTCTATATAGTATAGTTGTATATCCAATATTTACATCTGGCAAGAAACATAAGTTGTTTCAAACTGTTTCCTATCTTGCTATGGTTATCATATCACCATGGACACGCTAATATCTTTACCTGTGTCTTGCTATATTTCTTTTGTGGGTAGTGACGGTCATAACATTGTCAAATAAAAAGATGGAAATTCCAATTTGACTTCCATTTTTGACCATCAATATTAGATGAATCAGCAACTGGACCGGTCTCATACTTGTGTGATATGAGGTTTATTCCTACCCTACTACTACCACTATAACAGCGACCATTATAACTACTGGGTGAACAGGGCCACCCCCAGCAGGTGTTTACAGGTAAATAATAGGGGATTTGAACATAAGACCTTTGTATTCACATTTACTTTACATTTTACAAGCTTGGTAAGTGAACAGCTAACAGTGTTTACGAATGAATAATTCCAAACCTTTTCTTTTGTCTAAGCCATCCTTGACCTTGTTGGTTCAATTAATACTTCATGGTTTGCTTTTCTGTACCAATTTCTAGTTGTATTGGTATCAACTTAATTTCATCCATAATAGTGCCTTAGGTACGCATGTAGTTGAGATTGTGAGTGATCGAACAATAATCATGCCCTTAAAGTATAACATGAAGAACTACAACCAACAGTTAATATATCTCCCCTACAGATATAATGTGGTTGGAGGGATCTTCTTTAGGTTTACCATTAGTTTTAGGAATGACTAAGGGTAGATTAGTTGGCATATTGGCCAATTTGGATAATTATGGATAGGAACATTAACATTATTTGAGGAGATTCAAACCTGCCATATATGTAGAAGGCACTAGTTGGCATTATAGTATTCAAAGGATGGGGTTGAGGAGATTAGTTCACTATATCATGTTATCAAAGTAGGATCAGACCTTCTAGGTTCAATTCAGTGGACCACTCGAATGCTTGCACACTGGTTGGTTTAATACTCAATTGTAAACTGTCAATTAGAACCATCACAGTTAAGGTCCTTTCAGGAATATCAAAATTTTGGGTTTATTTCATTGAAATTTGAATCATGTGTGTTTTTAAGTTCCTCAAGTATGATTCTACCCAATAACAAATTTTCATTGAAGGATTTCACAATCTCAATGGTGTTGCCATTATGAGACAAGTATTGTCCTTGATGGCAAATCACTCTGATAACCAATCATAGTGCAGATGGATAGCAGCAAGGAATTGATGATCAGCCTACAAGTATGAAGAAAAATATATATATGCAGGTTCGCTATATACCAAGTTGCGTGTACACGCCGGTTGGCTTCAGTAAAAGCGCGTGTATTTGGAAAACTTATCTTTGGTCCACGGCGGTTATTCCTTGGAAGTTGTGCCTATGGTTTCGGACCTTGGTGTCTCGACGGTCGTGTTGATCCCTAGTTTTAAGGCTGATGGTATTGGATTTCTATGGTTTTGGATCTTGGTATTGAAAAAGGCCTAAGGCTATATAAGGAGAAGGAAATCATTAGGCAAGAGTATCTGAAAAGTCTTGAATATCTGATGAAGTATTAGATCCAGTATGCAGGTTATTGGTTGATGATGTATTGCTTGATCTGAGCTAAGGAGAGATCTCATCGGTTGATGGAGAACAAGATCTAAGGAGAGATCGGGATCAAATGGTTTGAAATGAACTATCTTTATATGGTTGATTATGCGAATTTCTAGATCTGCATACTGACGCAATGTTATGTTCTGGGTATAACTGAAATCTGGTACAGCTGCAAGTTATGAAAAATTATTTTTAGATCTGTACGCAGGTTGTCTTCGGTAAAACCGCGTGTATACGCGGGTAGACTTCATTGTAGTAGCGTATACCTTTTGGAGCTTGATTTTTTGGGTTGCAGCTGGATCTGACTATTATTGCAGAGTTCTGTAGTCTGCTCTGTGTTCTGGTGACTGGGTTTGACAGGGTTTCAGTGGTTCAGTGATTCAAAGATCGATGATGCTAGTATTGGTTGTTTTATGCTTCAATGATTTGTGAATGAATCATGGTCTTCAGATTGTAATGTTGTTCTTCAGGAGTATCCAGTCTGAGAATTGATGAAAAGTGGTACATGAAGGAAAGAAGATTGTAGGTCAGCACCTACGTACTAGTATCTTAGCTAGTACAAGAGCAAAGGGGGTTGGAGCTCCCTTCCAAGGAAGTTTGGAGAACGAGAGAAGGTTGAAGCCTTCTGCAGATTGTAGCCTACGTACTGGTATAAGGCTGCACCAGTACAAAAGATTGTAAACTGAAGTTCTTATTAAAGAAAGATAGAGATGACTTGCAGCAGGTGGTTTTCACCCACATTGGGTTTCCACCTTATATCATGGTGTTCATGTGTGTGGCTTTTGTGTGATGACCTGTTCTGCTATACTGCATCTTTTTACCCTTAATATGATGAATAATGTCCTGATGCATTTAACTGAAGATAAACTAACTGAATTATAAGATTATGGTTATACGTTGGTTTCTTTAGACACAGTAGCATGTACACGCTGGTTCACTTAACTGAAGTAGCGTATATGTTTCTGAGCATTGAAAAAGTTTTATTGATCTGATAATACTGATTCACCCCCACTCTCAGTATTATTTCCAACAATTGGTATCAGAGCAGGTCCTTCAGAGAAGCTTGATCGCTTGAAGGTAGATCGTTCATCATGAGCAACTACGAGAGAGAAGCATCAATCAGGCCACCAGTTTTTGATGGGACAAACTTCAATTATTGGAAGGTAAGAGTTACTGCCTATCTTCAATCTCTTGGTACAGAAGTTTGGGACATCGTAGAGATAGGCTACACTTTTCCTTCAGCTACTCCTACAGATGCAGCCGAGAAAAAGAAATATGAAACAAATGCGAAAGCAGTCAATACTCTATTGGGATGTATATCTCAATCAGAATTCATGAAGGTAATGCACTATAAATCTGCAAAAGAAATATGGGACAAAATTGTCACGAGCTATGAAGGAGACGAACAGGTAAAGCGTGCTAAACTTCAAACTCTCAGGATTAAGTATGAGAATCTCAGAATGTATAATGATGAAAGTGTGGCTAACTATTTCCTTAGGGTAGATGAGATTGTTAATTGCATGAAAAACTTGGGTGAAGAAATAAAAGAGGCTATTGTGGTTGAAAAGGTTCTAAGATCTTTGTCCCCCAAGTTTGAATCTAAAGTGTATGCCATAGAAGAAAAGGAAAATCTACAAATTCTTACTATGTCTCAGCTTCACGAGATTCTAACCGCTTATGAAATGAGAAAGGGAGGTCCATCAGACAGAAGAGAAGCTGCCTTCAAGGCTTCAGGCAAAGGAGAGTATTATGAAGCAAGTCACGTGCCAGAAGATGAAGAAGAGGAATCAAATTTTGTCAGAAATCTTCAAAGGGGTTGTGGAAGGTTCAGAGGTAAGTTACCTTTTCAATGCTTTACTTGTGGAAGAGTAGGTCATTATGCTACCAGATGTCCTCACAAAAACAAGAATGACAAGGGAAAGGAACTTGTTAAATGGAACAAGAAAAAAAATGAAAAGAAGAAAAGCTATTACACTCATGAAGATAGTGATGGTCTTTCAAATAGTGATGAAGATGAACAAGGTAATAGATATAAATTGTTAATGGCTTTTGAAGATGATGACTATATGGATGCTATAGATGTAGAAGGCTTTTATGAAGAAATGAAAGATCTCAAAGTTTGCTTAGAAGAGAAGAGTGCTATTATTGATTCTCTACAATGTCAACTAGCTGAAAAGGAAAAACATCTTGAAAAATTGGAATGTGAGATTGTCTGTCTTAGAAAGGAGATTGAGAAAACAAAAGCTATTAATCTTAAATTTGTTAAAGGATCTGAAACCTTGGATGAGATTATCAATGTGCAGCGATCTCCTCTGATCAAGACAGGTCTTGGATATAATGGAGAAACATCTCAAGCCTCTACCTCTAAAAGCTATCTTGATGCAGCAAGGAGAAGCGAGCGAAGGCCAAATAAAAGTCATCAGGTGAATCAGGGACAGTTTACCTCAAGAACAAATAAAGACCATCAAGAAATTCGGGGACAAATTGCCTTAAGGACAAACAAAAGCTACAATCAGCCCCAGGTAAACTCTTCCCAATTTGCTCCAAGAATGAATGTGAATAGAAGCTACAATCGGTTGGATGATAGATCTGATTATCGCAGAAGTTTCTTTAATGGCCAATGCTTTTCTTGTCATAACTTCGGTCACAAAGTAGCTCAATGTGTTGCCTACAAGACAATCATCACTAGAGAAGCTCAAAAGCAAGGCAAAATGACTGGAACCATGAAAAGGACTTATAACAACTTTTCGGTTCTTGAAAATGAAGTTGAATGCTCTATTTGTAATAACTTTGGTCATGAAGACTCTGAATGTAGGAGCAGGTTTCGGAAGACAAATCAGAAGGAACATACCTCAAATGTCAGAACATGGAGAATAAAGGAACCGCAACCAGAAAGATGTGGGATAGCCTTTTATGCAGAAGGTCAAGAAAGTCTATGGTACATTGATAGCGGATGTTCGAAGCATATGACAGGGGACAAAGAAAAGCTTGAGTCATATACCGCATTAGAAAAGGGGAAGAAAGTTTCTTTTGGAAACGATATCTCTGCAGCTATAAAAGGAAAAGGTGTTGCTCCATTGAAAGAGAAGGTCAAAGCTGGAAATGTTTTGTATGTTGATGGACTGAAGCATAATCTTCTGAGTGTCAGTCAGATGTGCGATCAAGGAACAGAAGTAATATTTAGATCAAACGGATGTTGTGTTCGTGATCTTGATACAGGTAAAACAGTGATCAAAGGAAGGACTCCAAATAATCTATACATATTTGAAGAAGGACCACAACAATGCTATTTGAGCAAGGATGATGAACACTGGCTATGGCATCAAAGGTTGGGGCATCTAAGCTTTTCACAAATAAGGAAAGCATGCAAATATCAGGCTGTTCGTGGTCTTCCAGATATCAAAATTCCAGACAACACTATATGCAAATCTTGTCAGTTTGGAAAGCAAACCAGAACTAACTTTCCAGAGAAGGAAGGATCAGCCAGCATACCTCTTGAGCTAGTCCATAGAGATGTATGTGGTCCATTTAGGAAAAGGACACCTTGAGGAGAAGAATATTTGATATTATTCATTGACGATTTCTCCAGGTTTGTCTGGTTAGGGCTTATGAAGCACAAGGATGAGGCATTCGAAAAATTCAAATCCTTCAAAGCCTTGGTTGAAAATGAATCAGGACACAAAATTAAGTGCCTCAGATCTGACAGAGGTGGGGAGTTTACCTCAAACGAATTTTTCGATTTCTGTGAAGAACATGGGATAAGAAGAGAATTCTCTACAGCTAGAACTCCTCAGCAAAATGGGGTTGTGGAAAGAATGAACAAAACAATACAACAAATGGCTCATGCTATGCTTGATGAATCAGGTACTCCCGCAACCTTCTGGGGTGAGGCTGCACATGCTGCGGTTATTATTCTTAACAAAACAAATGTCTGAGTAAACAGCACTCAAACACCTCATGAGCTCTGGAGTGGTGAGACTCCTTCGGTGAAGCATTTCAAAATCTTTGGGAGCAAGTGTTATATTAAGAATACTGATGAGCAACTTGGAAAACTTGAACCAAGAGCAAATGAAGGCATTCTTCTTGGTTATTCTCCACATAGCAAAGCATACAAGTGCTACAACAAAATACTTGGCAGAATTGTTGACAGCATTGATGTAGTGGTTGATGAGAAGGGATATATTCCTAGGCAAGTTCATCATGAAAACATTGAAGAAGATGAAGAAGATGAAGGCTACCCTCAAAGGCAGAATGATGAAGAAGAAGAATCTCAAGAAGAAGAAGAACCTCAAGAAGAACCAGAGGAGCAGACAAGAATAGAAGAGAAGACTCCATCCAGATATGTTCCAAAGAATCATCCAGAATCTCAGATTGTGGGGCAGAAAGAAGCAGGAATACAAACAAGAAGAAGAATTGCAGAAGCTTCAAGCTACTTGGCATTACTCTCTTCTACTGAACCACAAAATGTGAAAGAGGCATGCAAAGATGAATGTTGGGTCAAAGCAATGGATGAAGAACTTGAGCAGATCGAAAAGAACAATACTTGGGAATTGGTTCCTAGACCAAAAGATAAAAATGTCATAGGGACTAAATGGGTCTTCAAAAATAAATTGAATGAAAATGGAGAAGTAATTAGAAACAAGGCCAGACTTGTTTGTAAAGGGTATGCGCAGCAAGAAGGAATAGATTTTGAAGAGACCTTTGCTCCTGTTGCAAGACTTGAGGCCATCCGAATGTTCCTTGCTCTCTCAAGCTTTCAAAACTTCAAGGTATTTCAAATGGACGTGAAATCAGCCTTTCTGAATGGAGACTTAGAAGAAGAAGTATATATTGAACAGCCAGATGGTTTCATTCTTGGGAATGATCCAAACCTGGTATGCAGATTGAAAAAGGCTCTCTATGGTCTCAAACAAGCTCCAAGGGCTTGGTACTATCGGTTGGACAAATATCTTCACCAACAAGGCTTTTCAAAAGGATCAACAGATAGCAACCTCTATATAAAAGTTGAAAATAACAAATTTCTAATACTTGTTGTTTATGTAGATGATATTATCTTTGGTAGCAATGAAGAGACTATGAGTCAAAACTTTGCCTTGGTTATGCAGAAAGAATTTGAAATGTCATTACTTGGAGAATTGACATACTTCCTTGGATTGCAAATCCAACAAAATGAAGGAGGCATCTTCTTGTCTCAAACCAAGTACCTCAAGCAGATCTTGAAGAAGTATGGCATGGAAGAGTCAAAGCCAGTATGTACACCCATGGTTACAGGATGCAGCCTCAGTGCAAATGATGAATCAACAGCAGTTCATCAACCAACCTATAGATCCATGATTGGGAGTTTGCTTTATTTCACAGGTACCCGACCAGATATTATGCATGCAGTAGGAATTGTTGGAATATTTCAAGCCAACCCAAAGGAAACTCATCTTCAAGCAGTCAAAAGAATCTTCAAGTATCTTCAAGGGGCCCAAAACTATGGCTTATGGTATCCTAGAGATACAGATCTCACTCTTCATGCTTACACAGATGCAGATTGGGCCGGAAGTGTGGATGATAGGAAAAGCACAAGTGGTGGTGCTTTCTTCATGGGTTCCAGATTAGTATCTTGGTTCAGCAAGAAACAGAGTTCGATTGCCTTATCTACAGCTGAAGCAGAATATGTGGCCGCGGCATCTTGTTGCACACAACTTCTTTGGATGATGCAGACCTTGC
Source organism: Pinus tabuliformis (assembly GCA_031772625.1). Classification (NCBI taxonomy): domain Eukaryota; kingdom Viridiplantae; phylum Streptophyta; class Pinopsida; order Pinales; family Pinaceae; genus Pinus; species Pinus tabuliformis. The sequence goes on from CM062817.1 coordinate 950,965,008, forward strand.
AGGATTTTCAAATCACTTGCACTCCACCAATCTCTATCCTATGTGATAATACAAGTGCAATCAGCATTTCAAAGAATCCAGTCATGCACTCAAAGACCAAGCACATACCAATCAAGTACCATTTTCTTCAGGAACAAGTGCTTGAGCAGAAGATCAAACTGGAGTATGTTCCTTCTAAGGAACAAGTTGCTGATATTCTCACAAAACCACTGCCCAGGGAAACTTTTGAATATCTCAGACAAAAGCTGGGAGTATTTGATGCTTCATCCTGCTGTTGAAGCTTATCTGTTCTACAGAAAAGTTGGTATACGCAAGTTACGTAAGGGATATACGCGTATATACGCCGAATTATGCTGGGAAAGTCGCGTATATGGTGTACGCATGTTGCAGAAAGCATATCCGCGTGCATACACCGTTTTCTGCAGAGGAAGTCGCGTATATGGAGTTCTGAACAGCAAGGGCAGACTCCGGTCGGAGAAGGTCTGAGATGGGTATGCCAGAATTCAGCAGGCATAGGTTCAGGGGGAGCAGATTAAAGTCTCATAAAGCATTGTTGGCATTTAGATGCTTTTGGTTCGAGTACACAACTGTTGTTGGTTTCAGGAGAAGGAGCTCAGAAGGAAATCTTGGATCTAAAAGAGGTGTATCAGATGCTGCTTGTGATTTTCATAAGTCTTGGTCTAGATTTGTTGTCTCTATGTCATGTATCTCTTTTGTGATATCCCTTTATGGTGTCAAGGTCATGTGACGGCCTATGTTGGTTTCCCCACTATGACTGGGATGAATATTGGTTACTATATGTAAATTTCTGATGTATCCCCTCTTGGTTGGGAGTATGGATGTATGTATTGAGTCGGTGATAGGAAGGTCCTTTATGATGTACAAGTCTCAGCTCTTTTGAAGAACATCTCTTGTAGGTCTTGCCTACAGTCAGAGGGAGCATGTTTCAGCATAGCCAAGCAAAGATATCAGCAGGTACTCAGGGGGAGCACAACCCTTTGCCCTTGATGACAAAGGGGGAGAGTGATTTAGTGTTGTTGCCATCAAGTCCAAAGGGGGAGATTGTTGGCATTATGAGACAAGTATTGTCCTTGATGGCAAATCACTCTGATAAGCAATCATAGTGCAGATGGATAGTAGCAAGGAATTAATGATCAGCCTACAAGTATGAAGAAAAATATATATACGCAGGTTTGCTATATACCAAGTCGCGTGTACACGCCGGTTGGCTTCAGTAAAAGCGCGTGTATTTGGAAAACTTATCTTTGGTCCACGACGGTTATCCCTTGGAAGTTGTGCCTATGGTTTCGGACCTTGGTGTCTCGACGGTCGTGTTGATCCCTAGTTTTAAGGCTGATGGTATTGGATTTCTATGGTTTTGGATCTTGGTATTGAACAAGGCCTAAGGCTATATAAGGAGAAGGAAATCATTAGGCAAGAGTATCTGAAAAGTCTTGAATATCTGATGAAGTATTAGATCCAGTATGCAGGTTATTGGTTGATGATGTATTGCTTGATCTGAGCTAAGGAGAGATCTCATCGGTTGATGGAGAACAAGATCTAAGGAGAGATCGGGATCAAATGGTTTGAAATGAACTATCTTTATATGGTTGATTATGCGAATTTCTAGATCTGCATACTGACGCAATGTTATGTTCTGGGTATAACTGAAATCTGGTACAACTGCAAGTTATGAAAAGTTATTTTTAGATCTGTACGCAGGTTGTCTTCGGTAAAACCACGTGTATACGCGGGTTGCCTTCATTGTAGTAGCGTATACCTTTTGGAGCTTGATTTTTTGGGTTGCAGCTGGATCTGACTATTATTGCAGAGTTCTGTAGTCTGCTCTGTGTTCTGGTGACTGGGTTTTATAGGGTTTCAGTGGTTCAGTGATTCAAAGATCGATGATGCTAGTATTGGTTGTTTTATGCTTCAATGATTTGTGAATGAATCATGGTCTTCAGATTGTAATGTTGTGCTTCAGGAGTATCCAGTCTGAAAATTGATGAAAAGTGGTACCTGAAGGAAAGAAGATTGTAGGCCAGCACCTACGTACTAGTATCTTAGCTAGTACAAGAGCAAAGGGGGTTGGAGTTCCCTTCCAAGGAAGTTTGGAGAACGAGAGAAGGTTGAAGCCTTCTGCAGGTTGTAGCCTGCGTACTGGTATAAGGCTGCAGCAGTACAAAAGATTGTAAACTGAAGTTCTTATTAAAGAAAGATAGAGACGACTTGCAGCAAGTGGTTTTCACCCACATTGGGTTTCCACCTTATATCATGGTGTTCATGTGTCTGGCTTTTGTGTGATGACCTGTTCTGCTATACTGCATCTGTTTACTCTTAATATGATGAATAATGTCCTGATGCATTTAACTGAAGATAAACTAACTGAATTATAAGATTATGGTTATACGCTGGTTTCTTTAGACACAGTAGCGTGTACACGCTGGTTCACTTAACTGAAGTAGCGTATATGTTTCTGAGCATTGAAAAAGTTTTATTGATCTGATAATACTGATTCACCCCCCCTCTCAGTATTATTTCCAACAAATGGATACTTATAGTTAACAATGACAACATCTACACAATGTTCCCTACGTTATGCTGATTTTGAACTAAGAGATTACTGGAACGCGTACTTACGTATCATGCATATCACCACTTTTAACTTTCTCGTCCTTTCTCCCCAAACCACAATGAAACAATAACAAAAACCTCCATGACAAATGCAACGATCGTTCATTGAAGGAGGATATGGATATTTTGTATGATAAGAGCTATCGAGGTTTACTAATTGACCCTGATGCTGCTCTATTGCAAGCCTATGCTGATATCTGTGCACCCTGAAAGAGCTAAAAACATCATACCCAAATAGTTATAAGTGGCCTTTAACAAATCCATTTTGAGATAACAACATCGTAAGCATGTATGCCAAGTATGGCAGTCCAGGAGATGACCGACTAGTTTATGATAAAATTCTAGGAAAAATATTAACCCATGGAATGTAATTATGAGAGTTTGCCACAAACTGGCTGAGCGGGCAAACACCTACACTGTAGTACCAAATGTAAAATGAAGGCATATTTCCAATTGACTTTACGTTCCCATTGGTACTAGGATTGTAGTGACACATCAACTTTGCAATAGGGCAAGAAGTTCATTATCATATAGGCATAAATGGGTTCAATTCCAACGTTTTGTGGTGGATGAAATCACTTCTATCCTAAATTTGGATCTGTCGAGGTTCATGCCAAATGTTGAGAAAACATCTAAATTGAGTGTGGTTTAATGCTCTATAATGCTTCTCGGTTATGCACTGAGAAATCATAGATCATATAAGGAGGTATTCACATTCTTTCATCAGCTGTAGCTGGTGGGTGTGATTCTGGACTCAGTTACAGTGGTAGGTGTGCTCTAAGCTTGTGATCATTTAGAAACTCTAGAAGAAGGTAAATTGATTCATAGTTATGTAACTAGGAATGGATTTCAGTCAGATGCTTTTGTAAAGGTTGCTCTTATGAATATGTAGTGTGGTGTTTTGGAATGCCATGATCTTTGTGTATGTTGTTGAGGTAATTCTGGATCTTGAAAAATAGAGCGGACTGCGCAGAAGTGCTGAGAGGTTTCCAGGAAGAGTTGCAGCCTCAACAGGAAGAAAAATATTTCTTATATTTTCTGTGAAATAGAAATATTGTAGCAATGGAAGCTGAAATATGGCAAAGGATCCCAAAAGAGTTGTTGCATATGATTTTAGCGAGGCTGCCCATTAGGGTTCTTGGCAAAATGAGGACTGTGTGCAAACAGTGGAAACATCTACTGTCTTCCCGTGATGCCTTCGAAGGACTTGTTCCAATTTGGTCGCTGTACTCCACCCCTGGGTTTTTATTCAGATCCATTGGAATCCAAAAGATGACGTGGATTCTTGGGTTATAGAAGAACGCAGTTCAGACATGTACAAAGTTCCTTTGCTCAATCACGTCGTTGTGAATACTTGCAAGGGCATCTTCTGTTGTCATAGAAAAGGGGATATGTTGGATCTTTCCATAGGCATTCCCAGTACCAGGAATTGGGTACAGCTGCCTCGTCCTCCAATACCTGCTTTCGTTTTCAATGGATTGGCTTTCGATTGTTCCACAAGGCGTTGCACTCTCCTGCTGGGCAGATATTCTAGTAGCAGGAGAAGAATTGTGATGTGTATTTATGATTCAGAATCCAACGCCTGGACTCAAGTTTCCATGATGGTCCCGGACCATATTCGGCTTACTGGAAAGGGTATCTTCCGTAATGGCAAGTTTTACTGGGTGTCTCTGCCTCCCAATCCCCCGAATCCCATCCCTTATCTCATGGTAGCCTTCAATATTGCCGACGGGCTGTGGACAGAAATCCCATTGCCACAGAGATGCAAAAGGATTAGTCTTGAAAATTTAGGGGATTACAATGGGCAAGTGGTACTAGTGGAGCACAAGGGCCATGACTCTATTCGCATATGGAAGTTGAATGAAGCAGAAGTATGGTGTGATGTAAAAAAAAGAACCGTTTGGCCAAATGCAGCATTCCATTATTGGATTCAGTAGCAGTTAATAGCAGTGGGTTGGTAATGGTAATGGATCGGAAAATGAATATATCGATATATAACTGGAATGGGAAATTGATAGTCTGGCGATTGAGATTCCCTGAGCCTCGCATGTCTCAATAACCAATTCGAGTATCGATATCAGCCTTCGAATCTAACAACTTATGGTGGCCTCAACCATGATTTATATACTGATCCATTATTTAGGAAATTTTAGATGGTTGTGTTTTATTTTTCCTAGTTCTTTTTCTAAATTTCGATGATAATTGAAGTGCTGGGTTTATGAATATATTCTTTCTTTTTATCATATATTACCAGCGTAACATTTTTCATTTACCCAAACTATGGATCCTGAAACTTTATTGACAATTAAATTAGAATTGTGAAGTTAGTTTCTAAACTTGCAGAGCTGTTTTATCTATATATGTAAAAGAGAAGTAAAAGGTATGAATAGAGAAGAAGATTATTCATCGTTATATGCAAAAGAGAAGTAAAAGGTATGAATGGAGAAGAAGATTTGGAGGCTTTTTGGTGTTTATTTTGCAATTTTTTGAGATGGCTAGTAGTGTACCATAGCTTGATGGGAAAATGGTATCTGGTGCATCAAGATGAAGACTCTTTTCTACTTGTAAGAAATAGATGAGATATCCAAGTGTGAAGATGATGATAATGACTTTGTGAGTTTTACTATATTTTTTTAATCTGATTCTATTTATTTTGAGAATGTAGTAAAAGAAAGAAAATGGTGTGATGACATGGATGAAGAAATCCAAACAATTGAGAAAAATGAGACGCGAGAGATAGTAAATCTTCTAGCAGAAAAAGGAGTTATTAGTGTGAGGTGAGTTTTTAAACCCAGGAATGATGTATAATGCATAATTGAAAGGCACAAAGCACAACTTGTAGTCAAGGGTACAAACGACAATATGGAAGAGAATATAATCAAACCTTTGCTCTTGTACAAAGAATGGAAACCGTTATAGTTTTCATGGCAATAGTAGCTCAATACAAATGATAAGTCCATCAGATGGATGTAAAATCAACTTTTCCCAATGACGTATAAGTTAAGAAAAGCATTGTGTGGGTTCAAGTAGTTGCCAAATGCTTGGTATAGCTGCATTGACTCGTAACTATTGAGCAATGGTTTTAGTAAAAGTAGCAGGAAGCCAAACAGTTTACATCAAAGTTAGCAATGAAGGTGAAATTATAATTATTTGCTTGTATGTAGATGATTTTATTTTTACAGGAAATAATCTATCCATAGAAGAATCTAGATTAGCAGTCGAGAAAGAATTTGTAATAACAAAAATGGGCTTATTGAGATATTTTTTTTTGGTATTAAAGTCGAACAAACAAATGAAAGTATCTTTATATCTCGAACCAAGTATGCAGGAGTTATCTTGAAAAGATTTAGGAAGTTGAATAGCAAGCTAACGCCAACAACAGCGACAAGAGATCTGAAGCTAAGCAAAGATAATTGCAGTAGCAATATAGATCCAACATTTTATAGAAGTTTGGTTTGAAGTCTTATGTATGTGACAACAACAAGAATTGATAACATGTATGCAGTTAGTCTAATCTCTATGGCTATGGAGACTCCAATATAAGCACACTTGCAAGCAAGAAAGATATTTTTAAGGTAGGTGAATGGCACCAAAAACTATGGAAGAATCTTGTATATTGCAGTACATAACTTTGAGTTAATTGGGTACATTTATTGTGATTGGAGAGAAAACATAGGTGATGGAAAGAGCATATTTATTGTGTTCCAAATTTGGGTCAGGAAGCATCTCACGGGTTTCAAAGAAACAAGCCATTGTGTCATTTTCCACAAAAGAAGTGGAGCATGTGGCAGCAAACAGAACAGCTTGTCAAGCTATATAATTAAGAAAGATAATATAAGATTTCATGAACAACAAAAGGGAAGAATAATATTTTGTAATAATCAAGTGTTTCATAGATGCAGCAAACACAGCCATCAGATACCATTTCACAAGAGAATTCATTGGAAAAGGAGAAATAGATTTGGAATTTTGCAAGTTATAGGAGCAAGTTGCAAAGAAGTCCACAAAAGCAAAGTCGAAGGAGAATTTTGAACAGCGAAGAAATGATCTGAGACTGATCGATTTCAACAAACACTTGAATGACAATACAACTATCACTTCAGTCTTGCAATCCTAGAGCTTCTTCACAATAGCATCTCAGAGGATTATTATTATAAATGACTTGTACATGCCTACACAACAACTGGGTTGCAGCTTCTCTTGCCTTTCACTCATCTACCATGAATATGCTATTTTGATATATAGTTTATAAGCTTACAATGCTTCTTCATCTTTATATGCAGAAGAGAAGTAGGGGAATCAGTTGATAGATTTGATATTAATGACAAAAATGGTTGATGTATGGACTACATGTATGACTCACTTAGTGATGGACTATCTAGTGCGTAACTTATCAGAATTACTTTGGTTCATATATAGCTCAAGTGGATATGATTTATTTAAATGAATGACTTAACGAGAATTCTTGGATTGACACATGGATACTAGACTTAGTAATGTGATGATTATATGTCTTGTTGTTATATAAATGCACGAATGAGAGGCTAACCTGCAGGGGAAAAGAACTATGTGATAGCCAAGAGGGAAGGATGAGACCTCTCATGAGGAAGGTATAATGTACATTATTTTACTTCATTGGTATCTACTTGATATGCACTCTTATGACACGAGAAAAAAAATGCAAATGACAGGTGGCAAGACGACCTGACTGGATTATTCGATGACAAGTCCAACCAGCTCTGTAGTGTGGTCCGTGCTGTGAAGGAGGGTTGGAGGTGTTTCCCACCGTGTATCCTCCGAAACCTAGAATCGTGGGGAGGACAGCTGAACGCTCCCCCTAGACGTGTGATGATGATTGCCAGATACCTGCTGGGGAAAGTTCGATCGAGGTATTCGACGCTTCCACCATGTCGGTTTTATCAGTGGTTAGTATGGTCGTTGCCACTGATAGAGCAGCAGAGGATGGATACGGTGGGAATGGAAGTAGGCCAGGATGGATAGGAAGATATAGATCAGTTGGAGATTCTTGATGGGAAGTAATGTCATTGTCTGACTTATCAAATTTTAATGCTATAACTCTCTCTGGTTTGCTATGCTTTCAAACTCCTTGTATCTTTTCATTCTAACTTCGGGACGAAGTTTTCTGAAGGAGGGGTGTATGTAATGCCCCACTTAAATCTTATCCTACAAATTTTGTTAATATTTACATTATCTGAAAATATTGAGAAATATTGGTCTAATATAAATTTATGATTTCCATTTATTCAAATTCCCCACTTACCTTCTCAAATTGAATATTATGTAGGATATGGTCTCCTTCCATTATTTCAAAATATATGTATTCATTTCACATTCCCCAATGTACCCTCACATTTACTTGGGAGAAGACATAGTCCTCTCCATCTTATCATCAATATATATTTATTCATTTCACATTCCCCAATGTACCCTCACATTTACTAAGGAGAAGACATGGTCCTCTCCATGTAAGTACATTTCACATTGCCCAATGTACCCTCACATTTACTTGGGAGAAGACATAGTCCTCTCCATCTTATCATCAATGTATATTTATTCATTTCACATTCCCCAATGTACCCTCACATTTACTAAGGATAAGACATGGTCCTCTCTATGTAATTACACTTCACATTCCCAAATGTACTTTTCAGATTTACTTGGGAGAAGACATGATCCTTTCCCATTAAATTCTCAATTTTATATTCATGTCACAATTCCAAATGTACTCCTAGCTTACTTGGGAGAAGAGAAGTCAACTAAGGATGGATGAGAAGTTAATGACATTAATGAGAGGTGGTTGAGGAAAGAGGGTATAAAAAGGGAAGGGGGAAGGAAGAAAGGGGGGGTTGGAGTTTTACTTAGGATTGTGGGGCTTGGTTGTGATTGTTTGGCCTTGTTATGATTTTTGGAAGACCTTGGAAACCTGTGGAGGTTTCTTGGGTTTGAGAGGAGGAAAGTATCATTATCTAGTTTTGCATATTATTCTTGAGGACACACTATATCTGGTTGGACTTGGGCACGGAGGGCTAGGGAACCTGTGGAGGTTTCCCGGGCTAGGAATTTATTTCCTAGTTGGATAGGAGGTAAATCTGGTTGGGTTGGTGATAAGGAGCGTTCAGCTGGAGCTATAAGACAAAGGTATCATCATCAACCACCGGAACATGTATTTTTCCATGGACTACTCTTGTTAAGTTGATACCAATGGAATGCTCACCTTAATCTATGTTGCTTATGATAAAATGATAAGATGTTAAATGTTTAAAGCTATGTAAGAAGGTTAGTAAGCTCATTTTATTACTTTTAAATCAGCAGGAAAATAGATCTTTTAGTGTATAATAGACTGAGGCTCTAATAATAGGAATCAGGCCCTTACATGTACCAAGCATGTTGAGATTCACTACCTCTTCATCAGACACCCTATAGAGGATGGATCTATTGAATTGCATAATTGTACCACAAAGGATCAGACTACGGAGAATTTCAACGAGTATTTGGGTTCCAATAAACTTGATGTAGTTAGCAAATTGTCAAGTAAGAGAGGGTGTTAAAATAAATATCAGGTTATAATAGTCAATTAGATATTAGATACGGGAATTAATAAAGTCAATTTCTACTTTAGGATATTTTATACTTTTATTCTTTATTTCACCTTAGTGTATTGTTTGGTCTATCCCACATTCATAAAGTGGATTTGACTTGACTAGCTTGTAGCTCTTTATATCAATATTAATGCCATCTTGATTTTCTTTACATGTTCTTATTCTTGTTACATTGAAGATGTGTTGATAATTAGATACCCAAAACATGTATAGAGCAGTGGAAAAAACATGTATGGCTATTGAGTCAATTGTTATGTGCCCTAGATATTAGACAACTTTTTTGCAAATTTATGACAAAAGTCATAGATCAATGCAAATGTTGTGTAGCCATTGATAATAGGATGAAAACCACTATAGAAACATCCTTGTTAGGGCACATTGTTAGACCTAGACTAAAGTTGATGTAGGGAAGAAATAAAAAACAGTTGCACGTCCTTGTATTTGCAGATGCACGGAGATGTGTGCAATCCATTATTGTTGTTTTTGCATATATTCAGTGGCTGATGAATTAATTCCATTGTTTTTTTGTTGGAGTTATTTATTTGTTTTGGGAAATTATTGATGAATTTTGTTAATTAATGATCAAGACTATATTAGGGATGAAGCAGCGAGTTTGCCTACCTACCAGAAAACCTTGAGAGTTACCAAAACACTGTCCAATTTTGTTCTAGAAAGAATTTTGAAGATTTAATTCTTAAAATTATTTGCATGTTAGAATTTACCTTGTGATTTGTGAAAACCAATAGACTTCTAGTTTTAATTAAGTAACTCAATTAGGTTTTTAGGCAAAGGGTACATGAGTTGGAATTCTTAGCTTGATAAATTGTCCAGCTTAATTCCACTAAATCCTTTTATCGATGGAAAGAGATGGCAATTGAATAGAGTGGAAAGATTGTTTTGATGAGTTTATGGAAATATGCCCTTCAAAATGAGGAAAATGAGAGTATGATGGAGAACCAACAAGGACCTAGACCTAGAGATGAAGAAAGTTGAAGATATGACATGTAACTGGGAACTGGGTTACCATCCTAGACAACCAGCAATCACTATGGCTAGTTACCCAGGTGCCTCAGTGGATGGTGGTAGATCGATATGTGGTCTTAAGAAATTTTTTAGTCATCTTTGTAAAATTTGGAATTATTTTACTAGGGGAGATTGGGGGGATTTGAGTAATGATAAAAAAAATTATTCAGTGTTGGGGCATGGAGGGGTGGTGGTAGAGTGGTAACACTCAAAATTGTTGTTTCAGTAATATTTTCCACTTTATATGTGACCAACTTAATGTTAGATGTTTTAGTTAGATGTGAGGTGGTTAAACCATCCTACCCACTAGTGTTGGTATATGAATATGTCACCTAGGTGTTTTAAGTCAATTATTATTTATCCTCTCTACACCATTCCCTATGTAAATCATGCACCTTAATTTTGTAGAAATAATTGCCATGCAGACTTCTCTAAAGTTTTGTTGACATCAACAACTGCTTTTTGTATACATCTTTATGCTTTTCTTTCCTCCATGCTCACATATAAAATTTAATATTTAGCAGTCTTATTCTGGGAACATGAAAGGTCCAATTATTTTGGAAACCATTCTTGAGAAAAGAGAGAATTTTGTTACAAATTAATACTATGGAAAGTGTAATATATATTCCTGCTGAAATTTGTATTGCAGACATATTTATGAAACATAGGAACTTTTGCATGCAATATGTTACTGTCTTTTCCTAAATTTTCAATTATTTAAGCAGGAAGATGTAGCCATATGCTCTAATCACTTACATGCATGCCAAATTGCAATGCATGGATATGATATGATTGGGAGCATCATAACATCATATCCTTACAACTATCTTTTTAGTTTTATCTTATTTGCATTCTCTACTTCACCCATACACAGGGGAATATGAACTGGTGCTTTAAAATATTACATTTCCATTCTAATATACTAGGGATTTACGTTTGCAATTTTGATCTTCTTATGCTTCTTTATGTATTATCCATCCGTGCAGTGATTGTGTTGCTCCAACTGATAAATTGCTTTTTCCAATAGTTAAAAAAAAGGGAAAATACCATTGTAAAATTGCCAGTCAAGTATAATTGTTTATTTCCTTGGAAACTATGTAGGTGCTTGATAAGGATGGTGGTTTTTTTTCAAAAGGTAAGTTGGGTAGTGGAATTGGGTGGTCAATCCATGGGGTGCCCTATCATAATGGAGAGTATGAGTCAACCCTGATAATTTCTTATAGAGGTTAGTTAAATTCTTAAATTAACAGGGTTTTTATATCCACTCAATAACTCATTTTTGTTATTTTGAGACATGGTTTAACGTTGTCATGATATTTTGTGTTGGTTTTCACCAATATTGTAGATGCTTTGTGAGGAGTGGGGGCTCTTCCTTGAAATATATAACATCATTCGATGCTTGGGGCATATGATTTTAAAGGGAATCATGGAAGCTCGTAGTGACAAGATCTGGGCCCGCTTTGTTGTTGAGGTAATGCCATGGTTGCAAATAAGATAATTAATTCTTAGACCTTTGATTCCATGTAAAGCTTCCTCTTTTATTTGTGTTTGATTGCTTGAGCTAACCCTAGTCTTCAAGAATTAGCATTTGGATTTATAATAAGAATGATGTATGCAATCTATTTTAAGCTTGAGAGTGTTTCTAGAGTTCGAGAAAAGTGCCAAACCAAACAAATTGCTATGGTTGATGCTTAATAACTAACAGTTGGAGATTGTCCTTGGGAATTTGATCATGTATTGTTGTAGACCATAAGATACTCTAGCTATCAATCTCTATATTTCACCATATGTGCTCACGTATGTTTTGGCATATAAAATTATGAAGGAACCCTAGCCTGATTTGTCGTGTTGTGTAATTTCGCAGTTTAATGGTGTTTTTGCACAATAGTGACTTCTTGGATTCCAAGTGAAAATCTAACAATGTAAAACGATCAATATTGTTCTAAGAACCACAAAGAAATTTGAAAATTTCAATTTTGATCTTTAGTGAGCCCTAGACATGCATGTTACTAAAGACTATTTTCATTTAGCCAAAGATGAGATAAACCAGTGAAATTTCTTTGGGAGGCTTAACACCCTCACTCAAAGATGCAAATTAGAATTATGGAAGTGTAGGAAGATGCACAAGGAGAAATAATATAGCACTATATTTTATGGCTTCTCCATAGGTACATGTGCAGGAGGTTGTGTGCAATCAGGTCAGGCTGTAATGTAGATTTTAACTTGAGAAATGTGATTTTTCCACTTGGCATGCAATTTTGACACTTTGGAGTGCATTCTAAGTATGGAATATGATGTTTCATGGGATATAGGATAACCCCTTTTCCTTTTCATCCTTCAAGTTTGCAATTTATGATCATGGCATGCATTTTTAAATGCAAGTGGACATTTTCGCACTATGAAAATAATAGATAGAAAGAAAATTTGGTCTTATAGAAATTATATTTTGGCCCATGGGATTATAAATCAAGGTAGGAAATGGTGTCGGTGAGAAATATGAGTAGGTTTACCCTTAGACGTGGCATGACAAAAAATCATCATAAAGGCTAACTTGGAAAATTACCTATTCCAAATACCTCCAAGTATGGGATTAGTGATCAAGTTTGACTTTGTCAAACTGAAAGATGACATATTGAATGGTAGGATACTTAATTGTTTGGGAACTTGTTTTTAACAATTAAGGCCGAGGAGGAGGATTGTCATATTTGATGTTGTAAAAGAGATTAATGTTGAGGTATGCAAATTATTTCCTTGATCACCAATTGGATGAGAAGAATGATGATCATCTTTGACTTGATCAAAGGGATAATATGTATTTATTGGAAAATAAACGTTGACTTTGCCAAATGGTGAAGGTTAGGAATTAGATAATCATTTTATACTTTGTCAAAACAATCTACATTGAGGATATTGTAAAATCTCTATGGTGTGGATTTTTTGGGGTTTAATCCTCCAAAGTTTACAATAAGACAAAAAATGATCTCTGACGGCAGTGCAACGCATGGGTAGCCATGGTTGCGCCATTCATCCTTTTCCCTTTTCTATGATCAGGCTTATATGATAATGCTGCAACTAGAAGTTGTTAGTGACTAGTTTGTATCTATATTTCATGCAGTAGAATTATTTCCCTTTATACTTTTGAGTAAAGCAAGGGTAGGAGTCATGATTCCTTGTGTATCCTCTGCTACTCTTTACATGTTTAAAACAATCCAAGATATCATGTTTAGACTACTCTATTAAGAAGCTTTGGTTAATCAAGCTCTTGGTTGTTTTGCTTACATGGTCCATTGATGATTATGGTTTGAAGTGAAAATTGGTTCATCCTAAAAAAAAATATTCCACATTAATACAAAAATTTTGTTGATTTGAGTTAGAGGATATGTTAAACAGACATGGACAGCAAACAATATGAAAGATAAATCAGTGAATTCATTTTTTTATTAACATAAGATACACATTTATAGTACAATAGGTGACTCTTGGGTTTCAGATCCCAAGGTCTCTTGGACTGCTTTTGTCCATTTGAATTCCACACTAACCCTTTAGGATTAGGTGTCCAACATTCCCCCCCTTAATCCGAAGGGTTATGTATGAGTCCAAGAAGAGAGCTGTAATACAAAATGTGCAAAAATGCATGGCAGCATTAGGCTGAATGTGCTCTATGAAATGTTGGTAAAAAAGGGCGGTGGTTTAAGGATGACCACCAACACTGGAACGCTTAGTGCAGTTCCCGGAACTCTTCCAAAACTGGCAAGAAACTGAAGTTTTCTGCTAGAGGAAGTGATCCTATTGTTTTAAAGAGGGAAACCTTCAACCATAAAAGGGAGGTCTCATCCCGCATAAAAGGTAAAACTTCAACCTGAAAAGGGAAGTCTCAACCTGTGATGGTTTAAGGATAACCAACAACTCTGGAATGCTTAATGCAATTCCTGGAACTCTTCCAAAACTGGCAAGAAGCTGGATTCTTCTGCTAGAGGAAGTGTTCTCAATCTGTGTTCACGGGCATCTTTGTCTCTGGCTGCAACTCTGAAACTGGTGTGGCAGGTTGTGGCTCAGGCTCGCTTGATGTGGCTTTGAAGCTTGTAGATGACCATCATTTCCCCCCCTGTCAGGTACAAGGTGAGAAGATGGAGAAAACTCAACTGCAAGACTGTTCAATACTCTGGAAAAAGTTTTGACATGTGTTTGGAATATCTTCTTGGCTGTTGATGCCCATTGCCAAGAAGCGATCCATCCAAGATGAATTTTTGTTCTTGCAGGACGTTTATTTATGAAGCATCTGTGTGAAGAATGGCTGGTTTTATGACAGTGCTCACATGGATGAAGATCAAAACAGTGATCTTTCAGATGGCCAACTCGGTCACAGTGTTGGCATTTCACGATATGTTGTTGTTGTTGTTGTTGCTGTGGAAGAGGGGCAGAATCTGGAATGGCTGGAGGTGAACGGTTATGAGGAGCAAGTGAATTGTCATCAATGAATCCAGCACTCTGAAACTGAATGGGCTTTGAGTAGTCTGGAATATGAAAGGACAAGTCCTTGTCATATCCAAGACCAGTTCTGTGCTTGTTGTGGACAAGCTGTTCCCAAGGTCTGATGATGGGCTTGGGAAGTGCAGACTGAGTTTCTGCATCTGCATGTAAATCTGTTGTTGTATTAGGCATAGAATTTGCAACATTAGTGTCTTGCTGTTTATGGGAGTTTGTTTCAATTTTCTGAACAGAAACAGGTTCAGAATGATGACTCCACTGCTGTAATTCTTCTTGCTGTAGCTTTGTTTCCAACTGCAAAAACTCAATATTTTCCTGTGCATATTGTAAAGATTTTTGAATATCTCTGAGAGTGTTTTTGTTGACTTTAACTGTACTTCCATCAGTAGATAAGATTAGAGTGCTTAATAACTCTAATAATCCATGATTTTTTTCCATTATTCAGACAATCAAATCAACAATGTATTTGTAAAAACAATCAAATGACCAAAAATGCACTCCCCCCTTTTTGTTGTTGTTGTTGTTTTAGCCTCCAATGCACGTTCCTTTAGATATCTCTGTAGAAGTTTCAACTGTTTACAATGAAGATTTCCACTTTGCAATACCCAGAAATTGTACCCAAGAGTGACAACAAGTTCTGAGCGGACTTTGATATCACAGTGACAGTGAGCATATATGATGCTGAGCGGACTTTTGAGTCATGAACTTTCCTCCATTTAGGGCCACTTGCAGCAGTGGGGAATCATACGCAGTGATCTACGTTCCTACTCTGGCATTGGAAGTGGTTAAGGAAATCGAATCTCGGGTAACACCTATGGTAGGAAATGGGGTTACAGACAATACATTTGCTGGTAATGCACTTGTGCCATTTGTTCATGGAATGGGGCTTATATCAGATGAGCAATTTAAAGATGCGGCAGATGCTTGTAAGGGAAATTATTATGACACAGCTAATACTAGTTGTGACACCAAATTAATGGTAATCGAGTAGGAGGTCGTAAGACTCAATATTTATAACATTCTTGAGCCATGCTACCATGATCCTGGCCGAAGATCAGCGGAGTCCCTTGCACAGATGATCACTTTGCTAGTGTTTGGTTAACTGATGAATCTGTCGGGCAGGCAATTCATGCTCAAATGAAGCAAAAACTTTTAACCCTTTGTAATTTCAGCTACGTAGAGCATGACATGTCAACCTGGTTTCTCATATCCACTGCCTAGTGCAACAAATCAACACTTTAATTGAATTAGACGGCACCCATGAAATAATCCAACAACCATTTCTCAATACCATGACAATGCAACAACAAATTTATCTGTTCATCAATTCAGTTTCAATAAAATGAAATATGTGATTCAATTTCGTTTGGTAGCTCGACAGAAAGACGCCTGCGATCTGGTAGTTGAACAACTTTAGGTGCTACTGCTTCTGCTGCAGTTGGAGAAAAGCTTTTGTCTACCTTACTAACTGAGATTGTCGGGCTGGAGATCACAAAGGGAGTTCTAGTGCTGGGAGCTACAAATCGTCCTGAAGAAATTGATGATGCACTTATGCATCCTGGTCGCTTTGATTTGGTGCTTTATGTGCCACCGCCTGATTTGGAAGGAAGAATTGAAGTGCTACGTGTACATACTCGAAATATGAAGCTAGAAAACGATGTTGATCTGCTACAAATTGCTAAGCAGACACAGTTTTTCACGGGAGCAGAGTTAGCAGGTCTCTGCAGGGAAGCGGCTATAGTAGCTCTCAGGGAAGACATCTGTGCCGATACTATTTGTAGTCGGCATTTTGAACTTGCTAGAAACTCTTTGCGACCATCATTAACGGAATTGCAGATTGTTCTTTGTTTTACGCTTCCACGGACCTCCTCGCTGTCCAATACCTCCTCTTTTTATTTTCTTTCAAGCAAGAAAACCATTCAATATATATATATATATATATATATATATTCTGGACCACAAACTTGGACAATATATATATATATACATCCACAGTGCTCAGCGTTAATACTCACAGTGATGCGCTCAACTTTAATACACTCGAATACAGTGAGTGGATTCAGCTTTAAAAGGGTGCAAACGCATTCAAATATTGCAAACACATTCAAACGTTAATAATGCAAAGGCATTCAAACGTTAATATCACTGTGCATTCAATAAAAATAATACCACTACGCAACGCTAGAAAAATCAATCTGCGCAACACATTTCCTCCCTTGCTTAAATGAATTTATGCCAAGACTAGGAATAAATCTGACTGGACCTCCCAAGGGGCTTCATGTAACGACTATGGCGTGCATCCCGTCTCTAATGAGCATGATACATCTTTGAAAAGCATGCATCTGCTCGGCTTCTGAACAGATCTATCTCTCACCTCGGTGACACGAGCAGCGATCAAGGCGCTCTTGTTGCAGAAATTCTCAAGGGTATGCACAATAGAATCATGCAAACGAAGGTCGATCTCCCTTTCAGGACCTGATTCAGCCGCTCCAACTGCAAATATCTCAAAACTTACTTCCGAATTTTTTGTATTTTTTTGGGCAGAACAAGAATGTGAAGTTTTGAGAGCTCCTGGCTCTTCAACCCGCGGCAGGCACACCGCACCAACAATAGGTTTTCTGCACGATGTTGAGATCTCAAAGCTCAACCGAGCCACACACTTTGACGGATCTCCCGCACGATTTGAAGGAGCGGTTCTCGAAACTGAACGAGAGGAAAATGGATATTGCCATTCGCATGGTGGAAATTATGGCGGCATTGAAAGATTCAGACGTGAGATTGGAATGTGGAGAAGAAGATATTTTAGATTGCAGAGGTGCAGTTGACGATCTCAGAAGAGCACGAATGGAAGAGATGGCCAAAATGGGAATTAGGATGCTCGCATTTTAGGCGGCAAAGAGATCAAAATCACTAGTGGGGCGCTTATGGGCCGTTCACCAGCAGCAATGATATCTTCGTGGAAACAGAAGTGAGCGTAGAGAAAAGAACGCCGGTGGCAGGAGCGAGGGTGGAGATCCCTAAGCCGGAGGAAGCTTTCTCAGGTGTCAGACCAACGTTTATGGACAGACAGGCGTTACAAAGGCAGCGCTGGTGCGCCAGAGAACATCATGGACAGACTGGCGTTACGACTATTCTGAGGACTGGGACCTGTGCTCAAGTCAGAATGACAAAGGCTAGTGCTCAGACCAGTTGCACAAAACTACACAGGCCACACATCATGGCTCCGATACCATGTTAAACAGACATGGACAGCAAACAATATGAAAGATAAATCAGTGAATTCATTTTTTTTATTAACATAAGATACACATTTATAGTACAATAGGTGACTCTTGGGTTTCAGATCCCAAGGTCTCTTGGACTGCTTTTGTCCATTCGAATTCCACACTAACCCTTTAGGATTAGGTGTCCAACAGGATATATTCTTATAATTAGAATTCCCTACTGAACCTATCCATCATTTGCAATAACTTTGGCATCTATGTGCAAGTAAAGGAATCCATCACCCAATGAGAAACGACTAGTCCTAGTTGAGATCCATCTTATTAGTCATCGATATATTCAAAACATTGTTCTGTGATCTAAAATATTTCATTTGAACTCAAATTTGCATATAAGAAATGATGGGAAACCACCCTATAGCTAGAAATCCTCTAGCTATGAATATGAATTCAAATTGGGACCAACCATTAAAAGGTTGCTTAGTTGTTGTAAACTCTATAACCAATCCTAGTTAACATGTTTAACTTCATAACTGAGACAAAATGTGGAGATAGATCTTCAGTTAGGGTAACCTCTGAATTGGAAGACATAAGTTGCCTATTTATATTATTGTACAAGTTTTTGATTAAAAGAGATGAGTTTTCAAAAATTTATATCTCGCTGGAGAGCATAGTCCCAAGACATGGACCCAAGAAACATTGGGAAAAGTCTAAAAAAGAAGACTGATTTGGATTCCCCAATAGAAAATTGGCATCAAAATCCATAATTAGAATAAATTCTAAAATAGTTGTTTGCCCAGTTGGTAAAAGTGAGATGTTGAAATTTCCCATATTAGTGTTCAAGCCTCTTTGATGAAAAAATTGCATTTGTTCTTATGGATATAGCAACACAAAAAGCAACGGTTGGAGTCAGATGCAAGTTTTGAGCATCTTTTGGTAGAATAAATGCGCCCCCCGCCCCCCCGCAACTCATAATCTCTTAGGGGATACTATTGGTTTTGATTTGTCTTGCTTATCTAGCCACACTGTGGTAAGAGGAGGGTAGTTTATATTCTCTCTTAGAGACATACAAAAAAGGAAAATTTGTCAAAATACGTTAGAGTAGTCATCTCTATCAAACTTCCTTTTCAAAATTCATGGTCAAGCTTGTTGACTAGCTCAGGAAAACATAATTAAGCTCATTACATCTTGGCCAAAATTGCAAGATTTGACTAGGCTTGGCCCAAACTCAAACAAATCAGACATTTAGAAGAAAATATGGGAACTCTTACTTTAATGTTGGATTGTAAGCATAGAGTGTAGCACAAAACCCTAATGCCATACATAGATGATTTATTCTAGAGGACAATAGGAAAGAGGCTATGATTTTCTTCCTTTTTACTAAAGAAGTGAATGCCATTTTATCAAGTGCATAATCAATCACGTTGGGTTCTTTGTTTCCTCTAATCTTTGAGTACATGTGGACACATGTTCAAATTAGTAGATTTCATTGCTTGTTGTCTTTTTTCTTATCATATTTATTTTGCTCACCCCAATCTTATTCTCTATGGATCTTTTTGTTATCCCCTAGATCTATTATATAAAGGTAGAGGGGGGATATGTTGAAATATGTAACTAGGTTCGGTCTTCATAAATATGAAATGTAATCTTGATTCTTTTATGTTGTAAAAAGAAAAGAAAAATTATTATTATTATTGTAGCATGGGTTTCATGCTCAAGGTCATTTTATTTATAGTGAAGCACCCATTGAGTTCTTCTAGGGTTTGTCATGAAGTCAAGAAGTCAATAGAGTCATTTTCACATGAAAAAGACCCCATTGGGCATCTTGTAACATGTCAAAAGAATTATTTTTATGTATAAAGTGTCAAAATACCCCTCCAAGACCAAGTTGGTCTGGCAGCTAAGAATTTGACCTCATTAGGGCATGTACTCCTCCTTGGAAGTTTATATATTTTTCCCTTCACCCACTTTTCATAACATCCATAACCATTAGGTAGGGACTTGCGAATTGGATGCTGCTTTTCTTATTTAGTAAAAGATTGTGAAAACTTTAATTTATTAAAAGTTGTAGAATTTACAATTTATGATGGTTCAAGGCCTAATTTTTAAAAGTCTAATTCTTTAAAGGGTGCTAGCTCAATGGAAGAGCACCTGCTTTACAAATAGGAGGTTGGTGGTTTGATTCCATCGTGCCCTGATATCCATATGGAATGGCGATGATCATTTTTTGGTGACAGAGGCTCTTTTTACCATCACCAATGAGCTTATGGTGACATTTTTCAACCCTCACCAAAATATGAAATGGTGACAGTCAACGAATGCCATGATATATACACATCAATAGCGATGACCATGAAATGTCCGTAACCATAAATTGTTGTTGTTGATAATAAATGGTGACGGTCATTGTCCGTCATTATAGTCATTATTCGTGACAGACCTTGAATGTCACCACAACACCTATATTTTTGACAATGCAGCTTTTGGTGACGGTCAACGAATTTCGCCATATATATGCACCAATAGTTACGACCATGAAAGATCCATCAAAATAAATCATTGTTGTTCATATGAAATGGTGACGATCACTATCCATCATTATAATCAATATTCGTGACGAACCTTGAATGTCACCATAACACCTATACTGTTGGCGAAGCCACCTTTGGGGACATTCAATTTTTGGTGATCGAGGCTATGGCTTGTCACCATTTCTCATATGAAATGGTGACAGTCACTATCCATCATTATAAATTATTATTGGTGATAGACTTTGAATGTCACCACAACACCTATACTTTTGGTGATGCCACCTTTGGTGACGTTCAATTTTTGGTGACCGAGGCTATGGCCCGTCACTGTTTCTCATATGAAATGGTGACGGTTGCTATCCATCATTATAAATCATTATTGGTGACGAACTTTGAATGTCACCGCAACACCTATACTTTTGGTGACGCCACCTTTGGTGACGTTTAGCTTTTGGTGACGAAGGCTCTTTTGACCGTCACCAATGAGGTTATGGTGACATTTTTCACCCCTCACCAATGTCCTTTTTTCTTGTAGTGTTATTTCGGGTGGCCACCATAATTCAATTTTATGGCTTATAGGAGGAAATCATAAAAACTGAGTTAGAGGAAGCGGTGCCCCAAGAAACAACATTGTATCCTCATTTGGAAACGGATCTATCAACACAATGGGTGAAGAAAATGACTTAAGGAATTGATTCACATCTGCCTGACGTGGAAATTCATGAGTGAAGTGGTCCTCATTATAAATAAAACTTCGGTAATGAGGTTTCCGCTTATCTTCAGAAGATTGATTGTTTTGTTTATCCTGTGGAGGAGAATCTTTGTTCTTTTAACCTTTTCCTTCATTCTTACTTCTTGGTTGTTGCTAAGACTTTCCTTTATTGTATTGAATGACATTGATCTTGGAAGTAGGAGTCATAGGAGGAGAGGAGGGAGAACTTTGGGTAGTCCCTGTAAGAGTCAAACCAAATGGTTTACTCATCGAATGCAAATTGGAAGAACCAATCACACCATCAATGGCATGCGATTCTTTTCCAAGAGGTTGAGGAATAGTATGTAAGGTTGCAAAGAATTTGGTATATTATTATAAAGCATGGTAGATTGGGTATAAATGAAATCCAAATATCGGTCACGAGCAATTACTTGCTCTTTAGTAACAACTACGCCCTTAGTGACATATTCTATTATGGATGGTCATAGATACTTAGTAAACCATCCAACTAACAATTGATCAGAAACAAATATTTAACCAAATGACGATGACATCATCACTCATGAATGTGATCAGAAATGTGAGTGGAATCAGTTTTCTTAAAATTGGTTAAAAATTTTGTTCCAGTCTCATATCGAATGGGTAACTGGAAATGTGTTAGGAATGTGGTCACTAAAAAATTGAAGTTATTGAATGAAGCTCGTGGTATTTCAATATACCATTTTTTTGTCGTATTGGTAAGCATTTGCTGGAAAATACATATATGAATAGAGTCATCATTGAGGGAGTTTAAATAAAAAAATGAACGATAAGTCATAACATGCGTAAATGGGTCTTATCTAGGATATCCATGGAATTTTGGGATATCACTAGGCATGTCAGTCAGAATAATCGACCACCAAGGAGAATGGGCAATAGGATTATTGGTAATTCGAGTCAAATTTGGAAATTCACGAGTTGCTACGAATGTAAATTTCCTATTGAAGTCTTGCAGAGGATACCCTGGATAGTAAGGGATGGCCCAAGAAATAATTATCTGCATTCTAGAATAGGGAGGATTCTCATAACCATAATACACATAACCTTGTTGTCGAGCATTGGGATAACCCAACAAATGTTGAAATAGATAATTTTAAACATGCTCGGCTTGATAAGTCACTTAAGGGATGCCTTGATAAGGTTGATATTATTGACCCATTGGATTTTTCATCATCCCAACAAAAGGTGGAATCGGTCGTGGCTGTGCCATACCATACACATTTTGTCCTACTTGAATTTGAGGAATACCCTTTCCAAGCGATTAAGAATGTAGGACATTCTGAAGAGGCTGGGAATGTGGGGGTTGAAGGGGACCAGATACTAAATGAATAGATTGAGTCAAAGGAGCAACTTGAAAATGTTGACTTAGATTAAGTTGAGCCTGAACAGGTTGGGTACATATTTATACATAGGAATTTGAGATGCAGATGGAACAAATTGAGAAACTAAAGATGGATCCACAACCAAACCATGCTGTATGGGAAACACAGGTTTCAAAACATTGGAAACCATTCGAGATATGGAATAATTGAGTAAGGCTGAGCACCAATTTGTGGTATATCGACAACAGCTACCCCACCCACCCTTGCCGAAAGAGGAGGGGTTGATGGAGGAAACTACCCCCCAAGAGGAGGGTTCCCAACATGAGGTGGATGAGGTTGTTATAGGTGAGCATACCCACTTACATAAGGGTCAATCTGATGTTCAATTGTAGGTGTACCTAGAGGAGAAGTACAAAAATGTGTAGTACTCATTAAAGAAGTACCAGATGGAATTCGAGAGGAGGATGACATGGGAGAGGTCCATGAACTGGATGCTGCACCATAAAAGGTATCAGATAATGATTGGTAACTAGGTGCGATGGACATGCCACTATAAAAATATGTCTTTGGTGATGTTACACACATAGATGAGTCTACAACATGGGTTTTTTCAGCCATAGTGGTAGATCCAAGTTGGGATACCATAGCGATTCAATCATGGTTAGCTTTCCCAAAGAAGATTGTCGTGAGAAACTCAAAGCTGAGTTGAAAGGAAATGAACTAGACAAAGGAGATTGTGATGGAGTATGAGGAGCAGGAAGAGGATAAGTATGATAAGTATGGAGCACTCTCAAATGGATGGGATAAGAGGGTGAAGGTTATTCTTGAGGAATATCTTCAATACTCACAAGACCAGGTGGAAGGGGTTCGCTGTCGGGTCCAATATAAATAACTTGTTTTTGAGTCATAGATAGACGAAGAGAAGGAGAAGTTCATGAAGCAACAAGTATAGGTGAATGGGGTGTCTCATGTTTTAAAACCTCTAGCTATATTGTTTCTAATTCAATATAGTCAGGTTCAATAACCTCAGGTAATGAAATCTCAAGTTCTTATGTTTTGACTGTGTCACATTCACCAACAAATGTAGAAATAATCATGGGCTTAGTACTCACAGGGAAGGATCATTCTGGTGGATCTACCTCAGATGGAGGACTAGAAGGAGTAGCTCCCAAAGTACCATATTCAGTAGTCTGTGTCTTCTTGTTCTTCTGATGATCGCCAAGAGTTTCCTAAAGTGGAAGGGGAGGATTATTTTGCATTCAATGCAAATGAGAGAGTGGAGGATATTTTTCTTCTATGTTGACTTAATAAATTTTAAACCTTAACAATACAAAAATAAATAAAAAAGGGTGATCTAGGAAAAGGGTTTACCATGCAACCATGAACTTCAATATACAACCTTGGAGAACCAAGGATTTATGTATGGGCAAACAATCTCCCTCAATGTTGTGTTTGGTGTATCATGGTATACAAGGTGGCCGACTCAATTACCTATGGTGAGGATAGCATCCTATCGTGGACTTCCTAAATATACTCGATGGTACATGGAAGTGTAGTCTGTGTTAGTGTTGTCTAATGTGTAACTGTATGATGAGAGTGTTCTGATATACTTTTAATGCATGGAGCACCATCCACTATACCCGAAAGTATGTGGACAACGGTCTAATACACTTATGCACGTGGAATGAGATTCCACCCCCAAGATGCAACGTTGGTAAAAATAATAGCTCCTACGTTTATAGATGCTAAAATAATTATCTAGCCAAGACCTCTAAATGTTTGGGTTAATGTTAGAAATGCTCCTTAGGTTGTTTGAGTAAATTTTAGAGTTGACCTTGAATTAAGTTTCAGTTTTGAAGGCTCACCGCAAATTTCACCTGAATATCTTTAAAAATGCAATCTAGCATGATGAAATGAAACTTTCTTTCAACTAAAATCTATGTACGAGAGGGAAGAAAACAGAGAGTATGCATCATACTAGATGCAACAAACAAAATTTATCAAGTGCAATTACCCTAATGAAATTGTTCCAATTTCACTTCACACATAAAACCCTACCTGCAATGAAAAGAGTTTTGTCTTTTCAATCCACTTAATTTTCAAATGAAATGAAAACTAAGATGCTTGTATAATCACTGACAAAAGAAACTATTCAAAACAATGACTAGAACACCAATTCCTTCAAGCACTCAATGGTCAAGAAATCAGTTTGCTAATGCACAATTGACAACAACAAAGAAAAACTCTAAAATAATCATATCAAAGGCACTCAAAACTAAAATAAAATAGGATGAAGGCTTATGAGAGACCAAGACACACTCAGGAACATAAGGAGAACTAGTTGGAACAAAGCTAATGAGAGAGAAAATCAAAAAAGGAATTTTTTTTGCATTAAACAGGGGCTAGCGTAGGTTCTGAAATGGCACCAATGCTCTGCATCATAGGTGCAAAGAAGGTTGGGGAACACTGCAATGCTCTGTCTCCATACCAGGAGGAGTGCCAATTAAGATGAGGCTAGTTTCCGACACAAAAAAATGAAACTAGGTTGAGTGAAAGGTCTTCCTAGGGTCAATTCAGATTGAGTGAGAGAATGAAGGTGGTCTACTTAAGAGGTGAATTGAGTACTAGGTACAAGGAAACCACTAAGGGAGTAAAATGATGCCCAATGGAATTTCCAATTTGTTATGCATAATTTAAGACTATGGACATAAAGATCTTCCCTAGACCTAGTGGACTGATCTAGAACAACAGAAAGCAAAGAATATAAAGTTTCCTTTGTAGAAATTGAAGAATGGAATGAGGCTTACTTGGAATCCATCACAAGCTTTATTCTCCTCTTGGCTTGTAAGATCCAATCGTAACTTTTCTTGATATAATTAGAACCTACACATATAGTCAACACAAACTAAAGATATAAAACATCTATGTAACGTAATCAAATTACTCTATTCAATGGTTCAACAAAGCATTGAAATACATGAATGTAAACATAACATAACACATATAGGAAAATAATGTACTGCTTTTATTAATAGTAATGGACAGAGTTTACAACCAATTATAGCAGACGATATTGTTGTGATCTCTCAGAGTTGACTTGTCCTTCCTTGTCACAAATCACACCTTTGTGTCACCCTAATGCATGAAAATCATGACTCTCTTAGATTCAAGGAAACAACATTAGGTCATGATTAGTCTCCAAAATATAACCCTGATGTTGTAGATGGTAGTGAATTTATAAGAGAGGGAGGCAGTTTAGGAATTCTTTACATTTACCAATCTAGGCTTGAGATCCTATTGATAGGGGAAGATGAGCTCAAGGGAGAAGAGGTGAAATCTCCAAGGTAGGATCACATAGGATTCAAATTTCTTATCCAAGGTAAATGGTTAAACAACATATGGAATATTTTGGAAGAGGAAGCTTCAGGATTCTTTTTCATTTTCCCAAATTTCTAGAATCAACGCACCCCCAACAAAGGACATCATGTTGTTAATTAGATTGGGTGCATAAGGGAAAAATATGCTATTGAATGCAGGTCCCTAAAGTGCCAGGGTGAGATGGTCCTTTAAAGCACTGAAATGAGGTAGTTAAGCTTAGAAACTCAGGAATTTGGGAGATTCATGCTTATGGATTTGTGTAGGGATGTTGAGAAGGTGTTCATGGATGATGATTGATCTAATGTGTAGGCCTATTCACCAGATGTGAAAAATATGGCCTATAATAGATTGGGTTAGATAGAGATGCTAGGTTCACTACCAAGTTTTGGAAGGAACTATTTGCGGGATTGGGAACAAAATTGGCATTTAGAACAACCTATCATCCCCAAAAAGATGGGAAAATAGAGAGGATTAAAAGAATTTTTGAGCACATTTTAAGAATGTATTTAATGGTAACCAAATAAGTGGGAAGAATATATTCCACTTGTGGAATTTCCATACAACAATGGATACCATGAATCCCTAAACATGAGCACATTTGAGGCATTGTATGGCGGGAGTTGCAACACTCCTATTATCTTGAGTGATCCAGTTAACAAGGTCCATGTAGGGTCTGATATGCTCAAGGATATGGAGTAGAAAGTTCAAACCATAAAATATAATTTGAAAGTGGCACAAGATAGGTAGAAAATCTATTAATATTAGTAGAGAGTGCACAAAGTGTCCAAAGTTGGGGAGCATGTTTATCTGAGGATTAAGCCCAAGAATAGTTCATTGACAATTGGGATATGTTCCAAGTTGGCACCATATTATTGTGGGCCATTTGAGATCCCTGAGAGGATCAGACTAGTGGCTTATAGGCTAGATTTACCTCCTTCACTTAGATTTCATGATGTTTTCCATGTTGTTTTACTTAAAAGGCATATATAGGGTTCTAATCATTTGATTGATTGGTTTGTTCTATAGGAGGAACCAAAGGGAGAGTTCCAACCATAGCCACTGTGCATTGTAGACTAGAGGAATCTCATGCTCTAGAATCGAGCCATAGAACAAGTCAAGGTGTATTGGAAGCACTTTGGGATGGAGGAGGCCATGTGGGAAAAGCTTGATTCCATGAAAATTAATTATCCCTTCTTGTTTGGTGGTTAAAGAAATTGTGTACATGATTGTAAATACTATGTAGAGCTATGTATATTAAGATCTGTGAAACAATATATGTTGTGTTTTGTTGCTGGTGTTGCATATGGGTAGATGAACATTGAGGGTGGTGTTCCCTCAAGGGGGAGGGTACTGTGATAGCCCCACACATGGTCTTCTCATAAAATACATTGTAAATAATTTTCTATATTTTAAATTTGGAAAAATGGGATTGGGTCAAAGGGCACGAATTCCAAATATTGGGAGGAGGATTGCTTGCTTTGGATGTTGTGGTTTCTTGTGCAATAAACATGAATTACAGGACACCCATTAAAACTAGATGGTGTAGGAATTTAAGAGACTACTTATTCAAATTAAATGGGTCATAAGAGAAAGTATGCAACCCCATGTTTCTTGAGAAACAACAATAAGAAAATAAGAAAAATAACCCAGTAGAGAGATTGTGCATGGAAGGTCAGCACGGACAAAACAGTAAATGAAAATATGGAAATAGAACATTGGCAGGAATCTCTGAAAGAAGAAAAATGAAGTGCAACTCATGTTGGATGTAGGCAGACAAAGAAGGCAGAGGAATTTGAGCATCTAGTGAGCGCAAAATCAGCTGGAAGCTCTGAAGAGAAGAGAATAGAAGGGGATTGGTTCTTGGTTCCCTAGAAGTTGTGGGTTGATTTGGAGTCTCTGGAGCCCTGTAATATATTGGGGTCCTTGAAGGATGTGGGTTGAGATAGGATCCCTTGAGCGCTATAGCATCTTGGGTCACTTAAGGTTGTGATTTGAGAAATATATCTTTTCACCCCTGTAACAGCTTGGGTCCTTGGAGGCTATGGATTGTGATGGAATATCTAGAGTACTATAACATCTAGGGACCCCTACAGGTTGTGGGTTGAGATAGAAAACTATGGAGACCTGTAATAGCTTGGGAAGAGGTGATCTTGAAGAAGTAAAAATGAAGACATGGGTGAAGACTTATGGGGACTACAATATCATTGCAATGGATTTTGGACTCCCTATGAGGGGGTGAATCACTGGGCCTACATTTTGGGGTGAGGTAGAGTATCTATGGACTCCTTACATGACAAGAAGTGGCAGTTAGATAGTGGGATTGAGGAAGGTGGCCCTTTATAGTCCTTGTTTCAGTTGGCAACTGGTATTCAAGCTCTCAAGAAAGCATCCCCCTCGGACGCTAAAACCTGGCTCAGGGGTGACAAGTACAAGTAATTGTGGCTACAGTTGTCTACCATTGGGAGGAGAGTCCTTCTCCGAGACTCAGCTTCCTTGCAAGTTTAAATATAAGTATTTTTATGTACTTTTTTATCTGTTAATGAACCATGATGGATTCCTGACTCCGATGGTTATGGATTTTGGAACTGTATTTGTGTTGTTTATTTATAAATATGTGGACGGATTTTATGTACATATGACATGGATTAACATGATGAATATTTGTGTGTGGGTGTTTTACTATGAAATAAACTAAGCATAATCTTCCAAATTAGAAATAAGATGTTGTGATAATAACTTGTTAGTGTTTATCACAAAAGAGTAGAGGCAGAAATGTGTAAAAAAAAATATGATAATAAGAACCAAGTTATAACATTGAAATGAACCTTAAGCTAAATGAAAATACTTGATTGTAATTAGAACAAAATATGAATGAATAATAGAGGAATACAAGGCCATGTTGCATGCCACAAAAAAATCCATAAGAGCTTGGAATAAAACTTGAAACAATGGTCTCAGAGACCCTTTATTAATGTGAAAAAGTTGCATTGAATATCATCTCCTCAGCGGGGCCTGCGCTCACTTAAATTCATTTATTTTTCTTAAGTTACAAGCTGCTTTCCACTTAGAACACATTATGTGAGTGTTTATTGTTGTTACCCTTGGCGCTGGATGAGCCCATAAGATTTACCTAAATTCCCTTCAACCCTGCATTTTGAGTAGGCTAGATGTCTTTTGTTGGCACCCTAGTGATGCCAGTGAGGCACCGAAAGGTTTTGTATTATTCCATGGAGCTGCTTCCAGGATTTTCATGGATTCTGGCACTATCTATGTGTGACAGGTGAGGTGGACACATCTGAGGAGTCCATGCCAACCCTATGGTAGGTAATGGTTACTACATCACCCGTGCTGACAAACATGGAATTCCCTATCCGAGAATGGGGAATTTAAGTGGGCCAAGAACTGTTGGGAGAGCCTTTCGCCCAATCTTAAGATGGGTAGCACCATAGCACACCTTAGAATGTCACTAATGTTAGCATGAAACCATGAAGATGATCTGGAGGTCTTCTAGACCTCTGAGACAGATCCATGGTCAATAATATTGGCCTAGGAAGCTTGAACAATATACAAGCTCATGTTTAGGCTGATCGCGAAGATCCCCATCTAAAATGTTTCATGGGGTAGGATTTAAGCCCCTTAGTTGAACAATGGCATGGGAAAGAATGAAAAACCTGTTGCGGTGCAAGGGAATCAAACCATAGACTTATAAGAAAATATCGAACAACTGTGTCCTATTGCAGATTGATACCTTATCTAGGAAATCCTCCTATTGGCACAACTGATTTTCCCCTTACGAAATTGGTTGCAAAAATGTTGATGTGGCTAGGAGAGGTTAGCCCAAAAGGTTGTCAAGGGATTCAATAGCAAATAACTGAGAGGAGACCAACCTGGATGATCTCGCAGCCATGACAACCCGAGAGGTCTGTGATTGGACAAAGGCAGACCCACCTCATAGGTCACTGCATCAGGTTCATCTTGGAGAATTTTCATAGGTTGCAAGTAGAAGGGAGTTGGATGAGTGGTGCGAGATGAAATGGAAGTGTCACAATGCATCCAAATTGGGAATGAGGGATATGTAAGGGTGTGACCCACTAAATTACATAGCCCAGAAGTGAGAGCTGAAAGTTATAATGAGAGTGTTGCAGGTGCATATGTATCAAAGAGCTGATCAAGGGAAGCATGATGACATGGGAATGGGCATAGTGGCTATGGAGAATTGACACTAGGGTCCAATGGGAAAGGAGGCCATATGGTGCCACCATTGATGCAAGCCCAGTGAGTGAATATAGTATATATTAGAGGGATGTTGGTGGGAGTGTAACGAGAGGTACCAAATGGGATGATGTCACCGAAAGCGCAAGTCAAACCCGTAAGTCCGGCAAAGTTTTCACTAGAAAAGGGATGGCCCATAGCCAGGTCATCCTGACGTTGTGAGCCTATATATATATATATATATATATATATATATATATATATATATATATAAGCACTTCAAGTGAGGGCATCAAGTTATTAGGCATTGGGATAAAGTGAATCTGTGACAACTGTAATTATATATATATATATATATATATATATATATATATATATATATATCTATATATATATATATATATATATATATATATATATATATATATATATATATATATATATATATATATATATATATATATATATATATATATATATATATATATATATATAGATATAAGCACTTCAAGTGAGGGCATCAGGTTATTAGGCATTGGGATAAAGTGAATCTGCGATGACAATAATTGGAAGATAGGGGAAGGGCCAATGAGGAGATAACAGAGAGTCCAACCGCCTAGGTAAGCCCATAACAAAGAAGTTGTGGGGTGTCCAAAAGTAGAGTTTGGGAACTACTGAGAGAAGGTGAGCGAGGTGACATGCCATATAGGGACCGACCGAGAAGGCATATTCTACTATAGGAAGCATAGGTGCCAATCTAGAAGTTGTTATTTCCTATGTGCATGAGTTGTATTTGTTTCATGTCCGAGCCATAGATCCACTTTTTAGAATCTAGATTCATCAATTTTTTTTATATATATCCTATACATATAATTATTGTTATCAATAAAGGAATAACATGTGATTGGTGTATGTAATAATGTGTTTTCTTTAATTTTCATCTATTTTTCCCAGCCATATATCTAGAAATCCCTGGGAATCTTTTATAAACACTATTTTGGGTACAAATAGTGAAGGAGAGAACTACTAATATGAATCTTGGTTTGGTCATTGCAACATTCTTTCAAAACAAGTGTGCTCCTAGTTCAAATTTTAAATTTTAATGGACATACTGTTAAATTTCAATATCGTATCCTATGCCTCATGTCTCTTCGAGCGTAAATATCAGTTTATCCCACTCTCAAGTCGTTTGGTCAGAAATGTCGCTGGAAGATGTAGTGTCTTGAATTAGTGATGGGTTGGTACTTGGAAATAACTATTATTCATATGATAATTTCGATTTGATCGATGAATTTATACATCACTACAAGTTGTATGGACGGTGGGATGGATTTGGTTAGGCGCACCCTATGGTGCTAGAGTGCTAGAGAATCATTGTTTAATTAAATTTTGATATTTGTTTGAATTTCTCTAACTAGGTGGCAGTTTCTCCTAAAGATGATCCTTTCATCAAAATTTGGTAATTATTTTTTTAAAAATCTAAAATTAACATAGTTGGAATCATTTTCTTAGTGGTGGAAACAGTTTCAATACCCTCAATAATCCTTGGAGCAACTAAAATTTTAAAACTTGGTAGTTGTAACAACACCCTCAATAATCCTTGGAGCACCTAAAATTTTAAAACTTGGTAGTTGTAACTTGTATTTCTAAAAATATATGTTGGATTTCGTCAAAATAATGCTAGATAAACCATTTTTTTCAATGTGAAAACATAGTTTGTTTAAACTACTTTTTTGTATTGTATTAGGACTTGTCCAACTAGGTGATGACTTTGCCTTGACAACAATTTTCTTTGGCTATTGTTTTTCAAAAAATATGAAACTAAGAGTGTTTGACATGTTTTTTTAATGGTGGAAATGGATTTAGCACCCCCAAGAACCCTTGAAACACCTAAAATTCTGAAACTTGACAGTTATAACATCGATTTCCAAAAAAATGCCAAATTTGGTCAAAATCATGACGAAAAGCATTCCTCTTTTTGAGACAAAAACCTAGACTGTTTAGACTACTCTTTTCTTTTGGATTTCTCTAGGTAGGTGATAATTTCATGTATATTTAATTACATTGACAAGTGTGTTTATTTTAGAAAATATAGTAATTATTAGGTGGATGGTAGAGATTAAACCTCCATGGAATATGTGAGAATATTCATAGTAGTATTCACAAACCAAGATCAAGGATTAAGATATATATCCAAATTAATTATGTCATTTCAATTAATATATATCAAGTTAATTAATTTTGAAATATGACATATCAACATGTCTCAAACTACATAATTCATAAAAGCAAAGTGAATCTCCATGGTTAGGTATATTCTTACATGATCTTTACTATATATATATATATATATATATATATATATATATATATATATATATAACTCCCATATTAATTATTTCTATCATAATAATAATAACAATAATTTAAATTAAAGTTTAGTTTAATTATTCTTTATGATTTTTTTAATCTACATAACATGAAATTTATGATCACATAAATATTTTTTATTTATTATAGTTTAATTCCTACTAACATTCACCAACTATTTAATTTATATAACTACATTAACTTAATAAAAATTTATAACTACAAGATTAAAAAACAAAGTTGTTAGGGTTAAAGAGAAATAAATATAACAAACAAGAAACAAACATTAAAACCAAGTACAACATGATTTACTTGGAAGACCGCAATTTAGTAAAAAGTAGCCAACAATATATCTATTATTATCCTTGGCTAAAACACAGCCAACTCGACCAACAATGTGAGCTTTCACCACTCAAACATGGCTCAATACAATGGAGAATTCACAATACTTTTAATGACTTCAACTACATGTAATACTATGAGTGCAATAGCATGAGTCACCAATACTACGTTCCCTAAATAAAACTCTGAACCATAACTATTGACACAACCTCAACTCCACCATACGGTAGATTTTATCAAGAAATCCCCCTTTTAAACTTGACTTTGTGTTTTCCTTGGCCAAATCTAGCCAAATTCGCTAAGTGAGCGAGCCACCACCACTCACGTTTAGGCCCTCCCCAATCAGGTTAGGGTATTTGAGAATCTCATATGTTATCTTAGCTCAAAATGCTTCACCATACCACCACATGCATCCCCATATCACCCAAGTGGACATTCAAGACTTTATTAGTGATTTACCAAGGTATGCATACCTTACCAGGTCTTATAGTCATATGCCCATTTACATGAAAATTTCAACCCCATTAATAACTTTTATGTGTTATCCTAATACATGCTCTCATTTTCATTGATCCACACTTTTATCCCTTTCCTAACTTCACACTCTCTTTCTGAACACATGTCTTACTTGTATCATGACCATTCAATGAAAACATTCGCTACATACTATACAAGCTACCTCTGAATCTTTTGCTTGATTGATTTCAAATTTTGTTACATTCCAAGCTCTTGCTATCTCCCCTCAATTGGAACTAAAAACCTATGTGTCTCTTCTATGAGACGATCGATCAATTCTTTCTATTATTCATTTTGAGTTTTATAATGTCAAGCATCTCACATACTACACATGCCTATTGGATGTGAGTAATCAACCCAACGAACAACTCTTAATGCGTGCACAATATACCATGATTAAATCATACTTGTTGTTAGTGGTTCAAAACAAACCCAACACATCATCATAAAACTGGACTCTGTGTATGAGATGGCACTTCAGTTCATCATACTATCACACCTTTCTGTCCCATCAGGGACAAACAATCAATCAAATGGTTGTGTGATTTGAAAAATAAATAAAAATCAAGTTCAAAATGTTGTAAGTTGGAGGATTCATGAGTCACAAGCTGATGCCAACAAGTGTCATTCCCACCATGAATTCCTCTCTACTTGATATCAAATTCACATGTCCTCACACCACTTTTCCACAACTTTTGCTTCTAATATCTCTGCACCAGATCAAGTTCTTTATTACCTTCGGCACACCCTATTCCCTATAAGCATCATTCTGTTCTCATTCGAGAGATATTATAATTTGGCCATTTCTAATATTTACTTGCTTGACATGTAGGATGACATATAGTTATCAAGAAGGGTGTTATTTTCTCCATGTTCGTCATCCATCCATACTCGGTCATTATGAGATAACAAGGAGAGTCCACTATGCAATCTAAAACCACTCCTCATCATACTGCCCATCGAGACTCATGGGTTGCGCACGAAGTACTAGCCACAGACATGCACCATTTTCATATCTACTAACTGATAAAACCTATTAGAATTGATCCCAATAAAAAACAAGAACTGTTGAGATTAATGTAGAATTGTCTTAATGGAGTAATAGTTCAAACCAAACCCTAGATTAGGATTTTGTTCCTATTTTCTAAGATTCTGTTCAACTTCCCTAAATGTGTGTTTCGTGTATATATTTCTCATGTAATGAATTGTAAGGTAGAGCGTGTTCTGTAGAGGCAGTCTTACAGGTGGTGTTTTCACACCTGTAAGCTTCTTAGTTGATTTAATAAAGTTTGATTTGTATTTTTGACATGGTATCGAAGCTACAAGACTAAGGATGCTTATACCCTGAGTGGAGAGAGAGACTCTCACATTTGAGGCAAGATCAACACGGAATTTGGCAAGAAAATTGTGTCAGTTTCACTTCTTCCCTTACGCGAGTTTTTATCTTAAGATGGCGTGAGTGCGCATTGGAAAATCGCTCCGACCTTGAAATGTGAAAAGGTTGCATGGTTTTTGCAGTGGGCTATCATGGATATGTTTGATCACTGCGAAAGATTTGTTTTCCTAGGATTCATCAGTGTCTGCTTTGCTGGGGTATAGAAATTCTCCCACACAACTTTGGCAGTTTATTCTCTCACATGGAAAAGCATGGCGAACTAGTTAGTCGGTGTAGAGACTAACCAGAAGTTTAAATGACATACTACTATGACCGTGTTCAGGAGACTGTCATTGGTGGGAAATTCTGGGAATCTGCCATCGGCGGTGTGGAGGATTGCGTTTTGGGTGAACGGTGGCAACATGATAGCTTGAGGCTCAGCAGAGATCGGAGGCTGTGGATTGGTGTCAATGTTTTTTTTGCTGTTGTTTGAATGTTTCTTTGTTGCATTGAATCCATAATCACCGTGTGGTAGAGGCCGTGGAGGAGGCCGCAGGTGGTCGAAGGAGGCCATGGAGGTTTGTGTGATCCTGTTTGATCATTGTGATTGATAATAATATGCCTTCTACTTCCATTCTACTTCCATTTGATTGATAATCGATGTGATTCGTGTGATGTTTATGCTGTTTTTTTTAAAGGAATAATTATCGTTTTTGATAATTAAAGTTTTTCAATTCTTTAATTAAAAAATATGCAGAGGCTCTTTATTTGGAAGGGGGGGACAGTGTTGTTTTTTTTTTTAAGGGAAGCAGATGATGTTTTTTTTTATAAAAAAAGGGGGGATCTGGGCTCTTTTTGTTTTGGATCTAGGCTCAGTTTTTTGTTGTGGATCTGGCATTTGGAAATGTTTTTTATAAAGATCTGGGGTTGTTGTTTTTTTAAATGGTTTGGGTTGAAATTTTTTTACTCATTGAAGATGAATAACCAATTAGCAGAAGCTTATCTCAATGAAAACAACAAGATGGATGGATCCAATTACTTTGGTTGGAAACTAAAGTTGTAGACCGTGCTTGAGGGACACAATGCATGGATTATTTTGAACAATGATGAGTTGAAGCCGAACCTCGTTGCATGAGGAACAACAACAAAAATCCAAGACTGGGACAAGCAAGAGACTGAGGCGAGAATGCTCCTGATATTGTCAGTCAAAGATTGCATTATTCCACATATCTGTGATTGCAAGATTGCACCAGAGATCTAGAAGACGCTCAAGGATCTCTATGAGGTCAAGAACACCAATCGATTGTTGTTCTTGAAGAGAAATATTCTCTCCATCAAAATGGAGAAGAATGAGGCAATTCTAGCATTCATTTCGCAGATCAAGGAGCTCAAGGACAAGCTGGGTGACATCAGTAAAGTTATGTCAAATACCGATTTGGTCGCGATTACCATGAATGATATGACTGACGAGTATCAGATGTGCATCATTGGCTTGAATGTAAGATAAAAATCCCCCTGTGTTTGAAGAATTGATAGGGATCCTCATGCAAGAGGAGGAAAGGTGACTGACTCATAAACCTCAGAGTTCAGATTTGGCCTTAATGGTGAAGAACAAGCCCTTAAGAGGAAAGCCAAATGCATCACAAAAGAGTAGTGCACCCCAACAGAGAAATATGCTATCGTCTCAACGTACATCTTTCAATAGAAATGACTCTATGACCAAATGTTATTATTGTGGTAGAACCAACCATATAGCCAAATATTGCATGAAGAAGAAGTTTGATGAAGGCCGGAAGAGATGTAAACAAGATGCAGGTCATTTTTCTAATGAGGAATAGAGTTAGAACATCAAACTGTTCATATCTAACTCTGGACTTTCGGCTAAGGAGGATGAAGCAGATAACTGGTTTGCTGACTCAGGTGCATCCATGCACATGACTGGGAATAGACAGTGGTTTGAAGACTTCAAAGAGACCAACAGTGGAGAAAACATCTATCTTGGCGATGATAAAGGGTACCAAATCAAAGGCTATGGCAATATTCCTCTTGTTTTTCCTAATGGAAATATTACACATATCCATGATGTGATGTATGTACGGTGAACCAAAAAGAATCTGATCTCTATTTCTACTATAACTGATCAGAATCTCAAGGTAGAGTTTTATAAATCATATTGTGTTATTAAAGACCTATTGGATTGTATGAATCCTATTGCATCAGGTATTCATGTGGGAGGATTGTGCAAGATAAATGTCAAAAGCACACCACATCAGGCATTGACATCATCTTCCATGACTACAGTGGAGTTATGGCATTAGAGGTTCGTCCATATTAACTTCAATGATCTGATGCTATTATAGAAAAGAGGTATGCTTGAAGGTCTTCCTATTTTAAAACATATTCATATTGACTGTGATGCATGTGCACTAGGAAAGTTGCACAGAGATGAATTTTGTATGAATCCTGATAAAAAGAAGAGAGATATACTTGAGCTGGTACACACAGATTTATACGGGCCTATGCAGACAAGATTGTTAGGCAGTGCGTACTATTTTTTATTTTTTATTTATGATTGTACTAGATTTACTTGGGTGTATTTCCTCAGGAAGAAAAGCAACACTTTTCAATACTTCAAGGAGTTTAGAAGTATGGCTAAAAAGAAGACACATCAAAGCATCAAGATCAAGGGGGAGAGTACAAGAAAGCTTGTATACTCAAATACTGCAAATATAATAGGATACAACAACAGTTTACAGTACCCCACACTCGTCAATAGAACGAGGTTGCAGAGAGGAAGAACAAAACCCTTGTGGAGTGTGCTCGCAGTATGTTAAAATGTAAGAATCTTTCTCATGTGTTTAATGGGCTGAAGCGATTAATATTGCAGTATATCTAAAGAATAGGAGTCCAACAAGAAGTTTAGATTTGAAAACTCCTTTTGAAGCTTTATTTGGTTATAAGCTTGCAGTTAAGAATTTGAGAGTTTTTGACAGTAAAGCCTTTGCTCATATCTCAAAGGAAGATAGAAACAAACTGGACTCAAAGGCCATAAAATGTATTTTTGTTGGGCATTGTACAGAATTTAAGGCTTACAAATTGTTTAATCCCTCTACTCATAAAGTGTTTGCGAGCAGAGATGTAGTGTTTCATGAGGAGGTTAATGATAGAATCCATGGGAGTGCTATTGAATATTGGCATGTGCCATTATTGGTGGAAGAAGGAAGTGATGAATCAGGTGACAACAATGAGTAGCAGCAGATGCAGTAGCAACAACAATAGGAAGGGAAAGAAGATGATTTAGCTGTCAAGTCAAGTCTAGAAAATGATGATCAGACAAGGTTTGAAGCTACCCCACCACTCAGGAGGTCAGATAGGAAAGCTCAGTTTCCAACAAGATATAGGGAAAATGCTTTTATAACTACTATGATGTGTGTTGTTGAACCCTCTAATTATAAAGAATCCAGTCAATATATTGAATGGAGGGCTGCTATGGAAGAGGAATATGAATCAATTCTCAAAAACAAAACATGGGATTTAGTTAAGCTACCTAAAGGCAAACAACCCATAGGATGCAAATGGATGTATAAGCCTAAATTTAAAGCAGATGGGATCATAGATAAGAATAAAGCAAGGCTGGTTGCAAATGGGTATTCGCAACAAGAAGTCATAGATTATGATGAAATATTTGCCCCATGTAGCTAAACTTAACACAATTAGAATGATAATATTCACCAGCTAGATGTTAAATCTGCATTTTTAAATGGGGACTTAAAAGAAGAAGTCTACTTAGTGTAACCCAAGGGGTTTGTCAAATATTGTGAAGAACATTTAGTTTGCAAGTTGAAGAAAGCGTTGTATGGACTAAAACAAGCACACAGGTCATGGTATGACAAAATTAATTCATTTTTCCTTCAACATGGTTATAAAAGTAGCAAACGTGACCCTAATCTTTATACCGTGTTTGGTAAAGAGGGAAGGATCTTTTTGATTTCTTTATATGTAGATGACCTAATCATTAAAGGGAATGTTGATAATCTCATTAAAGAAATCAAAGAGCATATGTCACAAGTTTTTGAGATGAGAGACCTTGGAGAGCTACAGTATTATTTGGGTTTGGAAGTTTGGAGGGATTCTGGACAAACTTTTATGTCACAAAGTAAGTCAAGAGCTTACTAGAAAAGTTCAAAATGGATCAGTGCAAAGTTGCAGCAGTACCTTTACAAGAGAATTTAAAACTTCAAAATGATGATGGATCTAAGGAGGTAGATGTGACTTTGTATAGACAGTTGGTTGGGAGTCTAATCTACTTAACAAAAACTAGGCCTAATTTGGCTTATGCAGTCAATGCATTGAGCCAATTTATGTCAAAGCCTCTTGAGAGCCATTGGGTTGCAGTAAAAGGTGTTTTGAGGTATCTCGAGGGAACCTTAGATTTTGGTATTGTTTATACTAATTCGTGTGATGTTAGATTGACATGTTTTTCAAACTCTGAATGGGATGGAAATGTAGATGACAGAAGATCCATAATAGGCTATGCATTTAGCATTGGTTCCGGGGTCATTACATGGAGCAACAAAAAGCAGAACACATTATCCTTGTCTTCTGTAGAAGCTGAATATCAAGTTATGTGTGCAACAACATGTGAAGCAGTTTGGTTGAGGAGACTTCTCCTTGATGTTGGAGAAGAACATAAGGTTGCAACAATGATCAAATGCGACAACCAGAGCTCCACCAAACTTGCAAATAACCCAGTATTCCATATGAACACAAAGCATATCGATGCACAATTTCATTTTGTCAGGGAGAAAGTTTAGTCAGAAGAAATTCATATTGAATACTGTAATAGTTGTGACAATGCTGCTGATATTTTTACCAAACCTCTTGGTAGCATCAAATTTAAGTTGTTTTGGGAAGCGTTAGGCATATCTATGAATCCATTTCTCCATTAAGGGGGAGTGTTGAGATTAATGTAGAATTGTCTTAATGGAGTAAGAGTTCAAATTGAACCCTAGATTAGAATTTTGTTCTCGTTTTCTAGGATTTTGTTCAACTTCCCTAAATGTATGTTTCATGTATATATTGCTCATGTAATCAATTGTAAGGAAGAGCGTGTTCTGCAGAGGTATTCTTACAGGTGGTGTTTTCACACCTGTACGCTGCTTAGTTGATTTAATAAAGTTTGATTCGTATTTTTGACAAGAACTACGTGCACTTTAACAAACCATTTTTATATAGTTATCATAGAAGAACCTCCATCAGCGTCATTTGTTAAAATTCTGTGATCTGAGACTACAAAAGTGATATTTCACACGATTCACTATGAGGTGGCACTCCCCACATGACTCGAATCATAGTCAACACGAAGAACGACTTTTCCTCGCCCATAACTTGACCTAGAAACAACCCAATGCTTTTGCAAAACTCTTTATATTCTTGACTCCCTCACCACTTTCTTTTCAACACTAAATTTCAAAGTGCAGGCCTTTGTTGTCTTTTCCTTGTCATCGCACCCTTTTGTTACACTTATTTTTCTTCATGCGACCTTGCGACCACGGGAAACCCTTTGTTGACATCTCTAGGAGAGTATTTCAGTCCAGCATAAGTGCCTCTACCATGAGCCCAAAATCTAATTTAAACTTTCAAAAAATATTCTCTATGCCGAGACCTTGGCCAAGCATTTAAGCTTGATTTTCTTCTTGCTCCTCATCGAACCATTACTCAAACAACACTACTGGTTTGTGCAGCTAGCTATTGCTTCAACCAACACTACTAGTTTATATAATAAATTCCATTTTTGGGGACACTTCATCGATGGGAACAATTCGAACAACCGGTCAGGCCTCTTGTGAGTCGGAACTCTAATACCACTTGTTAGGGTTCAAGAGAAATAAATATAACAAACAAGAAACAAACATTCAAACCATGTCACCATGATTTACCTTACCCCAATTGGGTAAAAACTAGCCAATAATAGATTTATTATTGTCCTTGACTAAAAGATAGCTAAATCGGCCAACAACCTGAGCTTTCACAGCTCAACCATAGCTCAATACAATAGAGAATACACAAGCCTTTTAACGACTTCACCACATATAATACAAAAAATCACCAATATTAAATACTCATTGTAACACAACCTCAACTCCACCATAAAATCAAATTTATCTAACAAAAACAACCATTTTTCTTCCCTTTATGTTAAATGTATTATGGCCAACCTTACCATATCTCCCCCACAACTTTTACAGACGGATTTTTCCATCTCCCTTGCTCTCATGCTTATATATCTAACGTGGATAAACTTTTTCCATCTGCCAACAAGACATCAATATTCTATGGCCATCGCTTTCTTGTCTCCGGACGATAATTATTTGCACATGCAATAGTTATAAAGTTTGAGTGTCCAGTAAAACTCGACCAGGAAGTTGATGAAATGATGTTTTTCGTGTCTCCCCACGATAATTATTTAAATGTCCAATAATTAAAAAAGTTTGAGTGTCCAATAAAACTCCACCACGAAGACGAAGAAATGACATTTGATGTTTACAACTTTTACTATATTTCGCGTGGTCATACATTTTCCTATCACATTTCATTTCATAAGCGCTAGGGGTCTTTCTTTACCACCCAATTATGATACCCACTTTTGTTCACATCGATATTTCCAATTTTTGTGCGAAAGCATCGGCACACACAATAAACAAAGTTACAATTTCGCCCTATAAATTCCTGGTCAGAAATTACTGATGCCAAGAAATTATTGAATAAATTTGATTGAAGGATTGTTTAAATAGTTTTTTTTATAGTTAGAAATGAATCGAATGCCATTAAAAATATCTCGGGGTATTCAAAATTTTGAAATTTGGCACACAAAATTTTAAAGTTTAATAAATATAACCCGGAATTCCAAAATTTCAACCTAAATTTGAATTTCTACTATTTTTTAACAAAAATATGGACTATTAAACTATAACGAGTACGCTGAACGCGGCTGAAGTATCGATAGTAGTTACTAGTATTATCAATTTATCCGTTAAATTCGCTTTAAACCTCACACTTCCAATCGATTTTTTTAATGCAGTACATCTTTTCTGCATCACATGTCTCCACATGACGTTAGACTGCTGAGGTAGAATAGGTTCACGTCATTAATTATATATGACGTTAGACTACGGAGGTAGAGTAGGTTCACGTCGTTATTATATATAATTTTCCCGGGTAGGAATCTTTCATTATAAAAATATCATTAAAAATATTAAATTTATCAACCTATTCCATTAGAAGAGGCTTGGATGATTTTTTAGAATACTGAAAAGCCATCATCAATATGACGTCAGATTCATGACATCGTCGTTATATTGATCTTGTTATCCTCCGTTTTGCTATAAATATCCGGGCTCAGATTTCCGAGTGACAATTCATCTCCAAGAGTTTGCATTGCTGCAAAATAATTGCTTGATCGAGCACTGAGTATTTAGTCCGATGGAGACGGTAAACACCCTCGAGAATGTGCTTTGCATGAAGGGAGGAAATGGAGATTCAAGTTATGCCTACCATTCTCCATCTGTGCAGGTAATTCTGTCAGCCTAATCAAACCCTGGTTAAATCTTAGTTCTCATATATTATTACCTGAAGTTATTAACGGGCAAGCCCATATCTTTCTGTTAATGTATGTGCAGTTAAAGATAGTTCTGGCCCTTAAACCCCTTTTGGAGCGCGGGATCTACCAGAACGTCAGATCTATATTAAAGACCGTAGATGGAGTGTTTCGTATTGCAGACTTTGGTTGTGCAACGGGGAGTAACACGCTTTTCACAGCCGACACTATCGTCACAGCTGTCAAATCCATTTTCATTGGCGATTGCCTGGACGTACCAGAATTCCAGGTTCACTTCGCCGATCTTCCGTCGAATGATTTCAATACATTGTTTCGATCTTTACCTCCATTCCGAGGTGCACATATAATAGTAGCTGTAGATGGGAGAACAGGACAAACATCAGCAGCAGCAGCAGCACAGGATCATAATAAACCTCCAGCGACTAGATGCTACTTCGCATCAGCGGTGTCGGGATCGCACTACAGACGACTTTTCCCACGGCAAACCCTCCATTTCTGCCATTCCTCCACCAGCCTCCACTGGCTTTCACAAGTGAGAAAGACGTTAAACCCTACTATTTAATTCCCTCAGATGACCAAATCTACTTATTATTGATGACGAGGGTATATTAATCGTTTTTGATTTCAGGTTCCTGCTAGCATCGAGGACAGAAGTTCTCCTGCTTGGAACAGTGGGCATGTCTACATATCTAGTGATGCAGTGGCCGATGCCTATCTCAATCAATTCAAACTAGACTTTGCAGCATTCTTAGGTGCCAGAGCAGAAGAGATTATTACTGGAGGATGCATGTTCATCGCTATCTTGGCCCGTGATTCTGTGGACATAAAGGAACAAAGCGGGTTGGGAGCTTGCGCTTTTCACTTGGAAGCTGCACTTAAGGAGCTGGTGAATGAGGTAAGTTATATAATTCAATATTATTATGTGATAATTAAGTTTGAATACATTCAGAATGTGATCGTGATTTTGTTGGCAGGGTTTGATTGAGGAGGAGAAACTAGACTCCTTCAACATTCCTTTCTATGGTCCAAGTGTGGAGGAGCTAAAGATCGTAGTGGAGACGGAGAACTCGTTTGAAATAAAAAGCGTGAGGACTCTGAGTGGGTTTCCTTTGCATCCATTGTTGGAGGTTAGAGAGGGGGAGGAGGAGATGTTTGGGCGAATAGTGGAAAAGCATTACAGAGCTCTGTTCGAGAATATTGTGGGAGCTCACTTGGGATGGAATGAATATCTGATAGACGAATTTTTCTCCAAAATTGCGAAAAGAGCCTCTGCCAAATATGGAGAGTACCTGCCCAATACTCTTGACCTAGTGATTGCCTTTCTCCTTCGCAAATGATACACTTTAGCGGGTCGCTTAATCTTGGTTATCACTATCCGTTGGATCTTGGTTACCTGGATTTAACTCAACAAACACATAAAAGGTGCTACATGGAACGCTAAGGAGGCTCTTCGTTGAAAATGGGGAACTAGTTGTGGTAATTTTTAGGAAGAGCCCGATACAATAACAGTCGAATAAAATATTATTTGTACTGTCGACGCGTTTCATGTTTCGATTAAGAATAACCCCGTTGAATACAAAGTTGTTTCCATGTTTCCAGTAAGAATATCTCCGTTGAATAAGAGATTATGTGTACTATCGATGTGTTTCATGTTTCCATTAAGAATAACTTTAGAGACTTTGAGCCATTGACTAATTTAAAGCTGCAAGGTTTAACTTTACACACTTCACATCGTTGAATTACTTAATTTATTAAACGTACCATTCAAACAATGAAAGCACCCAGATAATAACAATGATAATAAAATTGAAGGTACCCTTTGCCCGCTTAGCATTTATAACATATACCATGAACTAAACTGTTACACCTTTATAGTAATAAAAAATAAGAACGGTTTTTGGTAGTAAAATAACCCCTAAAAATTTCCTCAAAGGCTAAGACCAGCTTTTCTATGCATCTCCAAAATTTTCACACGCTCCTGAGAATTAATTTGAGTTTCATGTTTCCATTAAGAAACACTGTAAAAGCTTAGCATCAATGAATTATTTAAGATATTCAATACCTAATGTTTATATACATTTCCACTTCAGCATTGCAGTATTATAAAATCGAAAGCGAAAGCACCCTTTGTGTCCTCGGGGTTTGTAATATATGCTATCACCCTCTACTGTATATAATGCCAAGAACATTTTCCCTTAGTGAATTACCACCAAAATTTCACAAAGTCCTACGAACTGTTTTACAACGATTAGATGTGTTTTTAAATGGTGAATAATTTCTGGAATTTTTTTACACAATTTATACAGCTAGTTTAACAAAAGTATATCATTTCAAATAAAATAATTTTTTAAATACAACGAGGTATGTTTTACAACGATTATAGGTGTTTTTAAATGGTGAATAATTTCTGGATTTTTTTCAAAATTT
The DNA here is from genome assembly GCA_031772625.1 of Pinus tabuliformis. Taxonomy (NCBI): domain Eukaryota; kingdom Viridiplantae; phylum Streptophyta; class Pinopsida; order Pinales; family Pinaceae; genus Pinus; species Pinus tabuliformis. The sequence continues at coordinate 951,009,836 of CM062817.1, forward strand.
ATAAAATTAGCTTAACAAAATTATATTATTTAAAATAAAATAACATAATGATTAGAGGTGTTTTCAAATTGTGAATATTTTGGGAATTTTTTTACACTATTTATAAAATCAGCTTAAAAAAAATTGTATTATTTAAAATAAAATTGTATTTTAAATGTATTTTAAACAAGTCTAATATGTAATGTTGTTACATAGTATCTATTTCTTGTGCAAAAAGAAAAAAGTAATTGACAATCGAAGTTATTGATAACAAAAGTTATTCATATTAGTCATTTTATTATTTAGGCATGAATGTACAATGATCTCTCTTTCCAAATATTGTTAAACAAATCAAAAATGAATATATATAAACATAGCACTTATAATATCATAGAATTCAGAAACAAATAAATTATCAATAATACACCATTGTTGGTAGCTGAATTCTATATCTTCATTATTCATAAAAAGATGTTGTACATCATACATATAAATACAATAATGATACAATTTGATTCAGGTTTTCTTGGACTCTAATAACTAATCCCTATAACACACACTAACCCAAATCTTAATCATGAGGATTAGGTGTCTAAAATTCCTCCCTTAATCCGAAGGGATGTATCAAAGTCCAAGAATGAGAGCTAAAAATGAAAAAAAAGGCCTCACATCCAAGAGTTGTATGTCTCTCAGAAATGGTTTTCAAGGATGTTCACAAACCAAAATATGGGAAGAATCGAGGTCTCAACCAATTTTGGTTCAAAGATGACCACCAACTTTGGAACTATCATAACAGTTCTCAAACAAACGAAACTTGGAACTATCAAAGAAACTCTTGGAACAATTCCTAATTTGGCATCTTCTATTAATGGAAGTGCTCCTTCACTATAAATTGATGTAGTAACTCCGTAAGTGATTTTTTAAGGATATAACACACCAACCAAAACTCAGCATGCCAAAAATATGAAATCATGCAAATAGAGTATAAAAGCTCCTAGAACACAAATTCATCTATGATCTGACTACAACTTGAATCTCACTACAAACTCAGTCTCTAGGATGTAGAAGTAAACTCTGATTATCTTTGACTCTGCTTCACTTGATAAATATTCAAATCTATAACAGACCATCAATTTCCCCCTTGTCAGATACATGGTGATAAGATGAAGTACTCTTCATACAAGACTAGTTAATAATCTAGAATAAACTTTGTAGTATGACATGTAAATCTTCTTCGTTGTTTTAGGCCAATCCCAAGAAGCAATCGATCCAAAATTAATTTTCTCTCTTACAGTAACTTTATGCTTGAAAAAATTGTTTGAATGATGATTCTTCTTTCCACAATGTTTGCAATGATGAAGATCATAACAATGATATTTATCATGTCCAACTTTGTCACAATGGTGGCATTTAACAACAAAATCATCTTGAAGAAAACCACCACTACAAAATTGTATGGGCTTCGAAAAGTCAGGAACATGAAAAGACACATATTTATCATATCCAACACTAGTTATATTTTTGTTTCCACAATTTCTTCCCAAGATATGATGAAGGTTTTGGGAACTATAGGTTTCACATCTATATGAAAATGATCTTTACATACTCTTGCCTTGTTGGAGCATAGAACATGACTTTCAGATCCATCCAAATTTTCTCATGAAATGGTCTAATCCATCTCTAAATATTGATGTAATTCATACTTGAACAATGTGTTCTGAAAAAAACATGTTCATATTTACAACTCATCTTTAGTTCACAAAATTCATCCTTTCGCAACTGTGACTCAAGCTCTAAAAAGCCAATTTTGTGTATAGCATTTTGCAAATATGTTTGGATGTTAGAAAGTGTGTCTTTGCTAATTTGGACTGTGTCATGAACAATAAATGGTATTAGAGTGTTTAGTAACACTAATACATTACTAATTCTAGCCATTTTATAATAAATCAAAATAAAAAAATTAAGGGTGTCTGATGCAGCCACTTACAAATATAAAAGAGAATTTTCAATCAAAAAATTGCAGTAAATTCCCACAAATAAAATGACCAACCTTCAAAATAATGCACAAATCTAAGATACTTTTATGAATACTTAAGTGAATAATTTTCATAGAGAAGAAAAAAAACTTTACACTTCAATAAGTCTGGGTGCAACTCATTGATGGATCATTGCTCTGACCTCTATGCAATGTTTCTTCCTTTCTTCAATTTTTTTTGCGTGGTCAAAATATTAAAAAAAATTGTTGATTAATAGAGGTCACATCCACAATTGAGATGAGATGGTGGTGAGGTAATTGCACTATGGTAATAATAATAAACAAATAGTGCAGTCAATAGCTAGTAGAGGAAACTTATGAATTGATGGAATCCATGGTTATTGTGGCTTTTAATTTTGCATTCACTTCCACATCATTTTTTGACAAAAACTTCCTTGTGTCTTAGTGGTTCAAATATGTGGATTTTGTAACCTCTTTGGGTTATTCTCATGTACAAGGAATCATCATGTGTATTAACAACAGATAATGGTTGAGAAATTATGCATTGTGGAAAATTTTGTTATCAAGAAAGGTCAATGGAAGTAGAGGACCAACATACCAAAATGTCTATCTCAACTACAATTCGACAATTATTCGGCACTCAAATTCATCCATTCTATTAAAGACAACCCAATCAACTCCATGAGTAGATTATAATGCTATGTATATGATGCAGGAGCATTTAGCCCAAGGAAAATCATTGTAAATAGTAGACATAGGGGGTCATGCATTTTTGGAATTAGTTTCCTAAGTTCCAAGTCAGTTGAATATTTAGGCTTTTGAGTGTGATTTAATTAGATGTTCTCAAAATAAATAAATGAGAACATAGGAACTAGGGAGAACTTTTAGGCATAAAAGGAATGGATGTGGACCATTAAGTGATAAGGAGGCTTTTCTATTTTAAAACAGGGAAAAGATGGAATAAAGCCTCAAGAGGCTTTTTGTCATATGTATGAATTGCATGTAGAGCTTTAGAGCTTTTATTTCAGTGATTTAGGGAAAGGATGGGATTAGTAATCCAATCCCAGTTCTATATAACCATATGTAAGCCTACGGGCAGGCGGAAGGCCACTAATGTTGATAATCAGGCCTGTGAGAGAGGGAGGCCTTGCATAATTGAAATTTAGGCCTGTGTGCCTATGCATGCGTGTGAGCGAGACCGAGGAGTCTCGAATGTAACCCTGCTTTTCCATTAATAAATATTCTGAGTTATTTCCTATATGTGTCAATGTATTTAAGAAGTATTTCGTGAATAAATTGCTATGAATTCGTAGGCGCTGCAAGTTGCAGACAGAAATTCTGTAGGACAGAGGGAACAAAGTGATTAAGAGGAATCACTGTGCACATTGAATCTAAGTGGAAGAGAGAACAACCTTGGAGGAGGAGTTGCAGCGATTCAGAAGAATTGAACATGAGCTTTGAATCCATTAAAGGAGGGAAGTACTAAAGTGATGCTTGAGTGAAGCTCGTCTTCATTATATCGGTGCGCGTAAACTACCTGTGAATAACTCTGTTTACACAGAGAATTCACGATAATTCCTTAGCGGGACACTGTTCCGGAATTGAAACTTTATTAAATTGATTCATGCGATATCAGGTCAGACCCAAATATCGCATCGGAGGAGTGTAGAGGAGTGGCTGCCTTTGGAACCGTCGAAGTGTAAGCTCCGACATTCCGGAGCCGAAATCGTTATAAAGCAGAGTATAAAGGGCCATCGGGTCCGCAGAACCCATCGCATCGCAAACCGGAGAGGTCGCGATAACGAAACCACCGATATTCCAGACCTGATATCGTTATAGGGGAGCAACATAAAGGGGCGTCGGGTCCGTTAACACTTTAGACCTCGTGATAGCGAATTGCGACTATCGCATCGGAGAAAAAGGGAAGGAGAGTTAAGGGATTATTGCGATGGCCGATAGTTGGACCCGTCGATATTTATAAAGGTGGGTGTATTAATTTTGAGTTCCGGCCAAGGGTTCGGAGGAGGATTTTATGTTGTTTTCCCATGTATTCGTATTATGTGTGGCCGCGGGGTTTTAAGGCTTAATACATATATTGTAATGCTTGCGAAGGGTGTTTAGGATCCAATAAAGGCATGGATCTAGTTTAATGTAAGTCCATTGTTTATAAAAGGCTCAAAGCCTAGAACGATTCTGATAAGGCCTGTGGGCTATAACCCACAAGTCAAGCGTTGAGATTTATTTAAGAAAGGGGGTTTTGGCCTATAACCAAGATCTCTTTTCATCAAGTGGTATCAGAGCAAGGAAAGTTTCCTGCGGGGAGAAGGATTCCAGAAAGGAAAAGTTGGTATCAGAGAAGGATTGAGGTAAAAGCAACATTACTGTCAGAACAGAAATAAAGCAGGGAAGATTTCTTTGAAGAGGAACATGCACACAGGAAAAGGCAATGAGCTGAATGATAAAAGACTACAGTGGGAGATTGTAGCAATTCCAGCAGAGGCTTGGAGTAAACAGGAATAGAGAATTCCTTAAAGGAAGGAGAAAGCAAGATTTCTTAATGCAAGTTCTGAAGGAAAAAGGACTTGAGAAACCAACCAGAGGACAAGCCATTCAAAGTGCAAAAGAATGGGTGGAACAAGATCATGCTGAGATCTTGAAAGAGAGGTAATATGTTATATTCTGTTTTAAATTAAGAATGTGTGTTTTTATGCTAATGCACAGGTGATAGCAAGAGAATCTGTGAGAGAAGAACCAAGTGAGTTCTTAAAGATAGAGTAAGGAGAATACCCTTATAGAGAAGTGGCAGTGAACCTGAAGAATCCAATAAGAAATTGGATAGAGAGGACAACTGAAGTGTTCTCAAGAGAGAGTGAGAGATTGCAGAAGCCTAGAAGGAGCAAAGGTGTTGCTCAGGGAGAGGTTCCAAAAAGAGGACCCGTACTTACCAAAAGACTAAGTGAGGAGAGCTTAGTGAGGTAAGATTTCAGCCAGGAGGACTAGCTGTTGCGAAGGCTTGTTGCAAAGGAGCTCATGAAGAAAGAAGAGAAGAAGATGACTATTGATAGTCATTGCAGAGGTTCAGAGAAAAGCCACAATAGCGAATATAAGAAAGAGGATGCCAAGGTAAATGGCAAGAAGATGAGTCAAGAGGAAATTGACAAAGAGGTTGCTGAATTAAAAGAAAAACTCAATGCATTAAGAAGAATGCTTGAGGAAAGCCAGAAACTAGGTTGGGTCTTAAGTAAGAAGCCAATAAAGTGGCATAAGTTGCAGAGAAGGCTGCAACAAAAGGAAGTGAAGTGGTTGAAGGGAAAACTCAAGGAAGTTGAAATGGAAGAATCTATTTGTGAACCAGAACAAGGATAATTTCTGGGAGATAGTGAAGATGAAGACTTGAAGACTGAAACTTCAAGTAAGACCGAAGAGTCACATAGTTTTAAATTTGAAAATTTGTGTATGTTTGCAGGTGAAAGACAATTGGCTGATATTGTCATGAAGAAGGAAAAAGACCAGCAGAATCTAAATTCTATTCTGGAAGAAGATGAGGTAGATAGATCTCATATCTAGCTGGTGGAAGATGTCAAGCAACTAAGTGAAGGGCTTGATGAGATTGAAGAAGAGACCATCGAAGAATTTTTGAATTATATGAATGATTTAGAACAATAAGGAGGAATGATGGCTGAACCATCAAGTGAGACCATAAGGTCTTATGTTTTTAAAACTAATAGTTTGTGTATGATGGCAGATACTGCAGGAGAAAAACAACCATTTCAAGATATCTTCAGAGGAGATAAACAACCAGGGACTGAAGGAAAACTTGAGGAAGAGACTATGTTAGCTGAAAACATAGTAAAGGATCATCAATTCACTATGATGATAGGCACAGTGGAGATAGCCATGGAAACCGTTGAGACAAACAGTAGGAAAGAAGAACATATACTAAAAGATGTTAAGGAAGAGGAAGTCTATGGGAAAGACTTAGTAAAGGAAAAAGGAACACTAACAAAAGAGTGTTGGATGGACAATCTTTTAGAGATGTCAAAAGTCTGGAGGAGTACTCTAGAAGAACAAAGTATGATGGAGAAGACCTCTTGAATGAGGGAAGTAGTGATTTGCTACAACAGAAAGACCTTGAGACTACAAGGATCAAAGGAAGACAATGTTTTAATACTCTAACACAGCATGTAAAGGATGAAGTTGGAAGGAAAGAGCATTGTGATGAAGTGCTTGCTAAGTGTGAAGAGGATATTAAACTGCTGGAGAAACTGATGAGAGAACCTGACAGTAGAACAGAAGTTGCAGTCATAGCTTCTGAAGAAGAAGATGTGTCTCAAGTAGGCATGGAAGCAGGAAGATGCAGTAATTTGTTTGCAAGTTCATTAAACAGCATGAATGAGTATGAGTATGTGATTAAAGAGATTGAGCAGAGATTGTTTGAAGATGGTAAAGAGGCAATAGAATGAAAGCAATTTCAAAGTGAAGATAATCAGCAACGGGTTAAGGGAGAAGAAGTTCACTACAGTGGACAAGAGCAGGAAGGCATCATTAGAACAGATGGCGTGGAAGAGTGACTAATGGACAGTCTCATGAATTTTGCTGAGAATTCAAATCAGCATGTTGATATGCTGACAGAGGAGAAGGAGAAAACAGAGCAGCAAATTGAATTGTTGCCAAAAGAAGATAAGGCACAACAGCCTTATGTTTTTAATTTTAACAAGTGTTTTGTGAGTGCACGTGATGTAGAAGACAATCCATCACTTGGAATTGTCTTGAGGGAAGAAGAACTGTTGCAGAAAGAAGATGAGACAGTCATGTCTCATATGCAGAAACTTGTTTCCATGGGTGATAATAAAGAGTTGGCTTGCCTAAATAGCCAAGAGAGAACTGTGGGGAAAAATTTTGGAACTACTACAGTGATAGAGGATGAGGTTACAGTGTTTGAAGAACTTGATTTGATTGCTAGAATCAATCAAGATGATGATGGACAATTACTGAAGATTGTCGAAGGGGAAGATGAAGGATATGCTGGAACTAATTTATAGCATGTTGATGAAATGCTTGAGAAGAAATGGCTGAAATGTTTTCTGGAGACATTTGAACCTGAGGAAGGATTTGCAGATACTAGAATAAATTTGCCTGAAGTTGAAAAAGGAGCAGATACTAGTTTGTTAAAATTGATTTTTCTTACTAGTATACAAATAGAGATAAATGGATATGTTATTGCAGGAAGAGAATTAAATGATAATTTATTTTCTGAAGATAAAGTTACAAGTGATGAGCCAAAGAATGTTGCAGAGGGACAGGAAGTTTGGGAGGCAGCAACATCTATGGTGACAACTGAGGCAACATTGACAACATCAACATCAATGTTAGCAACATCTGTGGTGGCAGCTGAATTAACAGAAATTGGGGGCAACAGCAGTAAGCTAGACATAGATATTGAAAGCATCAGAAGACTGATGATGAAGGTGTCTCAAAAGCAGCAGACAACAACAAGAAAGAAGAAGAATTTCAGCAAAGGAAAGACAAAAGCAGAGTATGAAAGCATAGCTGGAGGCAAGATGCAGAACAAGCTTTGGAAATAGCAAGCAATAACACATGATGACTTGCAGAACAATGTGTGGGATCCAGGAAGACCAAGACCGGAAGACACATGATCACGAGATCATGAATATTTTCTACTTTGGGAGTCTGATGCAGGAGCATTCAACCCAAGGAAAATCATTTTAAATAGTAGACATAGGGGGTCATGCATTTTTGGGATTAGTTTCCTAAGTTCCAAGTCAATTTAATATCTAGGCTTTTGAGTGTGATTTAATTAGATGTTCTCAAAATAAATAAATGAGAACATAGGAACTAGGGAGAGCTTTTAGGAATAAAAGGAATGGATGTGGACCATTAAGTGATAAGGAGGCTTTTCTATTTTAAAACAGGGAAGAGATGGAATAAAGCCTCAAGAGTCTTTTTGTCATATGTATGCATTGCATGTAGAGATTTAGAGCTTTTATTTGAGTGATTTAGGGAAAGGATGGGATTAGTAATCCAATCCCAGTTCTATATAACCATATGTAAGCCTACGGGCAGGAGGAAGGCCACTAGTGTTGATAATCAGGCCTGTGAGAGAGGGAGGTCTTACATTTCTGAAATTTAGGCCTGTGTGCCTGTGCATGCATGTGAGTGAGACCGAGGAGTCTCGAATGTAACCCTGCTTTTCCATTAATAAATATTTTGAGTTATTTCCTATCTGTGTCAATGTATTTAAGAAGTATTTCGTGAATAAATTGCTATGAATTCGTAGGCTCTGCAGGTTGCAGGCATAAATTCTATAGGACACAGGGAACGAAGTGATTAAGAGGAATCACTGTGGACATTGAATCCAAGTGGAAGACAGAACAACGTTGGAGGAGGAGTTGCAGCGATTCAGAAGAATCGAATGGGAGCTTTTAATCCATTAAAGGAGGGAAGCACTAAAGTGATGCTTGACTGAAGCTCATCTTCATTATATCAGTGTGTGTAAACTACCTCTGAATAACTCTGTTTACACAGAGAATTCACGATAATTCCTCAGCGGAACACTATTCCGAAATTGAAACTTTATTAAATTGATTCATGCGATATCGGGTCTGACCCAAATATCGGATCGGAGGAGTGTAGAGGAGTGGCTGCCTTTGGAACCGCCGAAGTGTAAGCTCCGACATTCTGGAGCCAAAATCATTATAAAGCAGAGTATAAAGGGCCATCGGGTCCGCAGAACCCATCGCATCACAAACTGGAGAGGTTGCGATAACGACACCGCCGATATTCCAGACCCGATATCGTTATAGGGGAGCAACATAAAGGGGCGCTGGGTCCGTTAACACTTTAGACCTCGTGATAGCGAATTGTGACTATCGCATTGGAGAAAAAGGGAAGGAGAGTTAAGGGATTATTGCGATGGCTGATAGTCGGACCCGCCGATATTTATAAAGGCGGGTGTATTAATTTTGAGTTCCGGCCAAGGGTTCGGAGGAGGATTTTATGTTGTTTTCCCATGTATTCGTATTATGTGTGGTCGCGGGGTTTTAAGGCTTAATACATATATTGTAATGCTTGCAAAGGGTGTTTAGGCTCCGATAAAGGCATGGCTCTAGTTTAATGTAATTCCATTCTTTATAAAAGGCTCAAAGCCTAGAATGCTTCCGATAAGGCCCGTGGGCTATAACCCATAGGTCAAGGGTTGAGATTTATTTAAGAAAGGGGGTTTTGGCCTATAACCAAGATCTCTTTTCATCAATATATTATTTTGTGAATGAAAGCTGACACATCCAACTTCTGAGCTCAAGCAAGGTCCTTAGTAAGTCTATCTATACCAAAAAAAAAAAGTTTCCAAATTATACAGGGGCTATGGTTTCAGAGTTACACATACAAACATAATTTCTTACTTAATGATGTTGTATATAACCTAAAATCTCTATCTAATACTAATCAAAAGCCATCCAACTCAAACCCTGGAAATGTCGTGACATGATAAATTTTATTTTCTGGTGCAACATGAATAATTTTAGAACTTGAAGTTGAAAACCATGCTTCTTTTCACTCAAGAAACAAGATTGTCCATGATTTAGGAAATGTTTTATAATTGCTAACTCATTTAAAGGTTATCGGGTAATAAAATTAATTATTAGATGGTTCTCAATGGATAAAGGCTTAAATAGGATAATTTGTACCTAGATTTGATGATAAACACCTCCAATTTTCTTACAGAAGGATCCTATGGAGTAACATAATATCAAAAAAATAATGATCTTCATCTCTTCTAATGGGTCGCAAATCAAATACCACCTACACTTTTCATTACATTCGGTACATTTGTTCTAGTAAACTAGGTGTGCCAAGAAAATTGTTTCATATCTACACTGTAAGATGGACGACCATGTTGCTTTTCCACTGCAAACATTGCGAACACTTGCTTCTACACAAATATGGAGAAATGAGAAATGGAATATCTCTTTTATCTCTTCTTCGATGCAAAAGTCTAATAACACACACTTCTACCTCAACGACACATACACTCTCCATCTAGATTTTCTATCTGTGCTAAGGATGTCACTGTTCACTTGATAATTAACATGCAAAACAAATGCAAAACTAATAGGGGTCCACCAAGATTTCAAGGCCAAAAGTCCAATAGAGGAGCACAAAAGAAGCCCACAGAAATAGTGGCTTATTTGATAGAGGCCACAAAACTAGTGGTCCATTCTATTCAAGAGAGAAGATTAACTAGTGCTATGATACCACTATTGAACAAATCATAAATGAACAAATATAAATAGAGAACTTATAATATTGTAGAATCCAGAAAGAAATAAATGATCAACAATACACCACTGTTGGAATATGAATTCTATATATTTATTATTCATAAATAATGTTGTACATTGTACATGAAAATAAAGTAATGATACAATTGGATACAATTTTCAAGTTTTATTGTATTGTCATAACTAATCTCGATAACACACACTAACCCAAATCTTAATCATGGAGATTAGGTGTCTAACAAATATTTACATAGTTCATTGTGTGTGCGTGTACTATTAGTATTTAAAATACTTTTTAAAAATTATTAAGTCCAAGTCAATAGAGAAATGAATGAATTTTATTAAAATTATAGAAATATAGAAAGTTTATATATATATATATATATAGAGTATTTAAAGCACTTGTTAAATTTTTATTAGCCCAAATCAATATAGCAATGGAAGGATTTTACTACAATTATAGAAAGATAGAAATACTATAGTTATTAACATTTTACTGTGTGAGAGTTTTAACATATTTGGAAATTCATTCTCAAATAATAAACATATGGTGGAAATAAATGTAATTAAAAATTCCTTCAAAATTTAAAAATTTAATATGACAAGGCAATAAATTGAAAGAGAAAAAGCACGCAAAAAGACTTATGACTAATGAAAAAGAAAAAAATAAATCAATTGTTTTATTGTTAAAAGTAAGTTTGATAATAAATGGAATAAAAAAAATATTGAAAAAACATAGGGAGAGTCTCAAATATTTCCAATATATGAGGACGATTAGAGATTTTTTTTTTCATTTTAATTTTTTTTAACATTTTTTAATTATGACAAATTGATTTTAAACTACATAAAATTAGCCTATCAGGTACATCCACCAATCAAAAATTAGAAATTCAAATTTTTAAAGTTCAAAGATTATTTTTTAATTTCTAAAAAAATAAATTTAATATTTATGTTTTGAAAAACATTAGTAAACTTTGGAAATACTTTTTAAAATTTTACAAATTAATTAAGAGTCAAAGAATTTTGATCCAAGCTGATTATAATATACTCTTCCTTTAGCACATATAATAAATAATTAGTTTTCAAAAAATTATTAAAATCTACAATTTTAATTTATTAATACTCTTAGAAAATATATTATATTTATTTGTGTTTACATGATTTCCTTTATAATATCATGTAATTTATTTATATAATAAAAATTGTTAGTATACACTTTATTGTTACTATGATTGTATTTTTGAGGTGAGAGACACTTTATAGCTTAATATGGGGAAATGATTAGGCGTAATGTAAATAAGTATGTAATCATTTTTTAAATGTCATAAAAAAAATCAAGTGTTGACTTTATATATTTTAATTATACTCAAATTAAAGCTTACTATAAATGTAAAATGTAAAATACAAAATACAAATATAATATAAAATGTAAAGGTACAGTACCAAAATTATCAAAATAAATTGTTCCGTGTATAATGTAAATTTAGCATACTATTGTTTCTTTAACAAATTATCTATTTTTATATTGTTGTTGGTCTAATAATCAATAATATTCATTGTTATTATTCCAAAATATTATTATAATAATCAATCTCCCTTATAAATATTATTATATTATACCTTACATATGTTATTCATTAAACAAAATTACAATGGTCGATGATATGGATGGAGGGGGGAGAGAGGGAAAGAGAGAGTGATGGAGAGAGGAGAAAAGGTGGAGATATAGAGAGCGATGGAAAGGGAAGAGAGGGGGAGATAGAGAAGGAGATAGAGGTAGAGTTGGAAAGAGAGAGACAATGTTGTAGGGAGAGAGAGAGAGAGAGGAACGATGTGGGAGGAGGAGAGAGAAAGGAGAAATGGAAGGGGAGCGAGATGGATTTAGAAGGGGATAGAGATGGAGGGAATAAAAAATGCATAGAGAGATAGATGTCGAGAGAGAGAGGGATTAACATGGGAGAGATGTATAGAGATGGAGAGAGGAGAGAAGGAGGAAAGAGAGGGAGAAGGCGAGGAGAGAGAAAGGGAGAGAAGGGGAGGAAAGAAAGAGCAAGATATAGAGAATGAGAGGGGGAGAGATGGAGAGTGGAAGGTATTGAGATAATGAAAAATCTATAGTGCAAAGAGAGAGGGAGCCACTTCACATGGATTTTAGGGAAATTTACTAAAAGATAGGAAGACAAACAAATGAATGAAATTTGCAGTCCTAAAGTGAAGAGTCACTAAGGCTACCAACACGTTGGCTTTCTCTTTCAATTAAAAAATCAAGCAATACATATATTATACAAATGCATTTAGTTAAGGATATGAAACAACCACTTAAGAAATAGGATCTAATTCCTAATTAAAACCAAAATCCAAATAAACTATATGTTTCTCCATTATGTTTAAGTCCCCCCATTAATGGAGAAAGGATTGATTTCCACACCTAACATCTCCCTAAACAATTCAAATTTTATCTTACCAAGGGGCTTTGTGAAAATATCAACAACATTTTCACAAGTATTGCAATATTCATGAAAAAATTCCTTAGATTGTATCTTCTCTTTAATAAAAGGAAACTAAGAATCAACATGCTTTGTCCTTGCATGAGAGATTGAATTATTTGCTAGCTTGATTGAGCTCTGGTTGTCAAATTTGATCATTGTAGGCTTCTTTTGTTCTTCTCCAATACCTTGAAGAACTCGCCTCAACTAAACAAATTCACAAGTTGTGTCACACAAAGATTTATACTTTTCCTCTGTGGATGACAAAGATATAATACATTGCTTCATGCTTCTCCTTGAAACAATCCTGGATCCAATAATGAATGCATAACCTGTAGTAGATCTCCTATCATTTGAATTACCAGCCCAATCTGAATGTGAGTACTTGTTAGCTCAACATCAAATGAATTAGTATACCTAATACCAAAATCAAGTGTTACTATAAGATACTTGAGTACTCCTTTTTCTTCTTTCCAATGGATTTGTAGAGGTCTTACCATAAAATGACTTAACACACTAATAGAGTATGATATGTCAGGTTTGGTTGTAGTAAGATTATTGAAGCTTGCCACCATTTGTCTATACATTTTCCCATCTACCTTCTTTGAGCCATCATCAAATTGAAGTTTCACATTCTATTGCATTGGAGTAAAAGAAGCTTTGAACTAATCCATTTTAAACCTTTTAAGCACTTCTCTGATATACTTACCGTGAGTGACAAAAGTTTGAGCAGCATCTCACCACACTTCAATACCTAGTCAGTAATGTAACTCACCAATATCTTTCATTTCAAATACTTGTGATATCTGTTGGTTTATTCCATCAATTAGTTTGACTAAATTTCCTGTAATAATTAAGTTATCAACATACGAAGAAATCAGTACTACATGCCCCTTTACATCAAACTTGGTATGCAGATTTCGATAACTTTGAATCCTATTAAAACCTTGCTGAAGAAAGAAGAATCTATCTTTTCATACCATGACTTAGGTGCCTACTTTAGCCCATACAAACCTTTCTTTAATCTACAGACTAAATGTTGCTCCCCCTTTTTCACAAACCCTTCAGGTTGTTTCAAATACACCTCCTCTTTTAAATCACCATTCAGAAAAGAAGATTTTAGATCTAATTGGTGAAAATTCTAATGGTACTTTGTAGCTAATGCAATTAATAGTCTACGAGTAATTAATTTAGCTACAATTGTAAATATTTCTGCATAATCAATGCCCTCCTTCTATGAATACCCTTTTGCGCCAAATCTAGCTTTATATTTATCTATACTGCCATCTTCTTTAGAATTCTGTTTGTACAACGATTTACATCCTATGGGTTCTTTTCCTTTAGGCAATTCATTCAATTCCCAAGTTTTTTCTTTAATTATAGATTCATATTCTTCCTTCATTGCTTTTCTCCACTCTTCATGTTCATTAACATCATTAAAACTCATGGGTTCTATAACATTCAAAACACTAGTCATCAGGACATAGTCATTATACCTTTCAGGTAGGTGAATCTTCTGAGTAGACCTCCTTCGTACTTCACTATCTTAACACCTGCTCACTGAAGGAATTTCTCCTTCTCTAGGTGGGCTTTGACTACTGGTGGTGTGCATATCACTAGATTCTTCCACAAGCTTCTACTACCCATTATCTTTTGCTACTCATTATCTTCTGCTTTATTGTCTTTGTCTTCGATAATTATGCGCCAATTTTCCTCATTGTTGTCCTTATTATCTTCATCTTACTGTTCATGGAAAATTACCTCTACTAGAAAATATTTTGTGAGTAGATGGTTTAAAATTTTTATATGCTTTAAATTATGAACAATATCCTATAAAAATACATTTGATACCTTTAGTATCAAGTTCCTTTATGTTCTCCTTCATAATATGTGGAAAGGCCTTACACCCAAATACCCTCAAATGATGAGCTGCTGATTTAAAACCCTACAAGGCTTTGAATGGGGTCTTGAGATCAAGATACCTTTTTTGACTTCTATTATTTAAACAAACAACAATACAAATGACTTCTTCCTAAAAAACATTTGATAGGTTCTTACCTTTGATCATGCTCCATGCACACTCCACCAATGTTCTATTTTTCCTTTTTGAAACACTGTTTTATTGTGGAGTGTAGGGTACTATGAATTTATACACTATTCCATTATCCTTGGAATACTTGGTGAAGTTCCCCAATATGTAATCTCCCCCTTGATCTGAATGAAGCATCTTCATAAAATTCCATGTTTTCTTCTCTGCCATGTTTTTGAATAAACTCTTTTTACTAAGGATGTACACCCAAGTGCACCTTGTGCAATAATCAATAGAAAACATAAAATAATATTCACCTCCTATGGATTTGGTCTACATTGGTCCAAAAAAATTAGAATGCACAAGTTTTAATACATCTCTTGTTCTCCTATCAGAATTAGAGGGGAATTCATCTCTATGATTTTTTCCTAATGCACAACCTTCACAAGCAGCATACTCATTCTTTAGCATACGGATTCCTTCAGCCATTCTTTATTTCCGTAACAATAAAAAATCATAATAGTTGATATGAATATGCCCTTGCTGCAAAAGACTTTTTTTTTACAAAACTGTAGAAATCAGTGCTTGATGACTCTTTTTGGTGACATCAAGTTTGTACAGGCCTCCAACTCTAACTCTTCAAGAAACAAGTTTGCAGTGATGGAACAAATCTTTCACTATGCAGTGTGTTTTGAAGAATTCAAACTTCAGATTCTGATATGTATTTATAGACACAAAAATCAAATTCTTCTTTGTCCCAGGCACACACATAACATTATGAATGTGTTTGAGACTACCATTTGGTAAGTTCACTCAAATATCTCCACATCCCATGATCTGATGTGCACGATAATCTCCATAATAGATTCTTCCCCTATCGCTTATTTCCTTGAAGTTTTCATACTACTAATTATTGCATGTCATGTGGATCGAAGCTCCAGATTCCACAAACTAGGTATTAACCTACCCATTGAACAAGCTCGAGAGCAATATGAAAGCCACTACAAGAAAAGATCTCTAGGGTTTTACTAAGGTTGGGGGCAAAGGGAAAGGAGGCAAGCAGTACCAAAAGAAAATTAATGAAGATGGACAAGCGAGCCACAATAGTTTCAAGATCTTAGAAGAAGAAGTCGAAAACAACGGGACAAACTAGGAATAAGAAAATATTTCCACTGAGAAGGAAAGGGATGCTAATATGGAGGATATACCAGAAAATAACAAACAAAAGGATGATATGACGAGCATTATGGAGCTCAGCAGGGACCATGAGATGATCCCAAGTGAGGTTGGAATAGAAGACCATGAACTATAGGGGATTCTAGAGAGGGAGAACTTAGATTTAGAAAAGTTTATGGAGCAAGGAATCACCAAAGGGGTACACCCTCTACCAAAATAGGATTTTGAAAGGGTTCAATAGCTCTTCCTCTGGAGATCACAAATGAAGTGCTCTGGAGTCAAAAGAAACCATGATAGCTAGGAGAATGGAGGAGTGAAAACGATGGAGGATACACTGATGCATTCTTCCAAGAACCCGGGTAGGAAAAGAGGAAGAAAAAACAGAATGAGCTACTAACCAAATGTGGGAAACTTATTATTAACTCAGGTAAGATGAGGGACCTTACTAATTACTCCTTTAAAAACCTTTCTTAATGAAGCTTACAACCTAGAACATTAGGGGTCTAGGAAGTAAAAGGAAACAAAGAAATTTTAGTAGTAGAATAAAAGAAGAAAAACCAGATATGATTTTTATTCAGGAAACAAAATGTTCGATGGACAAGATCAGAGAGATACACAACAAATCATTAATCAACTATGAGTATCTAGAGGTTAAAGTGGACAACTCGATGAGTGGGATTCTTACGCTATGGGATCCTCAAAAACTTGTAATCCTGGATGCTGAAGCTTCTAGGAACTATCTATCGCTAGTGATTCAACCTTTGGTTGATAAGGAGATCTACATGATCACTAACGTCTACAGTCCTCAAAAACTAGAAGACAAACTTAAGCTTCTCACCTCCCTTGAGGAGCTAAGAGAGAGATATCCTGATATGCCGTGGATTCTGGCAGGGGATTTCAATATGATGAGATCTCTTATAGAGAAAAAAGGTGGAGCCAAAAAACTAGGCAGAGACTCGATTGCCTTCCAGAAATTCATGAATAACAATGGGCTAGTGGACACTGAAACAATAAATGGCACTTTCACTTGGAATAATAAGAGGGGAGGGGCTTCTCAAGTCGCCTCCAAACTAGATATATTCATAATCTCAGAGGGCATCCTTCTCACAAGCCTTGATATGTCAGCTTCAATCCTTCCCTTCGGAGGCTCGGACCACTGGCCTGTCTAGCTTGAAGCTACCTTTATGGGTACACAAAGGAACATACCTTTTAGGTCTGAAAATGTCTCGCTCACTCACCCTGACTTCACCAGCAATATTGATAAATGGTGGATGGAAGATATGCTTGTTCAAGGCACTAAAATTTTCATGATGCAAGAAAGATAAAAACATCAAATCTGGTCTTAAAGATTTTAACAAAAAAGAGTTTCGTAATATTTTGAAAGCCAAAAGAGAAGCTGAGAAGAAACTCCAGGGGATTAATCAAATCATCATCTCATAAGTTTTCACCAAGGAACGAAAAATTCAAGCTGACTCTCTTCAAAACGAATGGGAAGATCGGTGCATACAAGAGGAGGTTTTTTGGAGATAGAAAATGAGGGTGCAATGGATTAGAGAAGGAGAAAGAAACATAAAGTTTTTTCATAGATCAACCTTGGATCACAGATCTCATAACAAAATTTCAAAACTTAAAGATTATCAAGGGAAAGATCTCATCTCTCACAAAGAAATGGAATATGTCCTAGTTCAACACTTCCATAGCATAATAGAGGAGCCTCTCGTCAGCAGATCTAGGTTCATTAACAAATTCACAAAGTTCATTCCAAAGCTTGTAACCAGGGAAGATAACCACAATCTCAATAGGCCAGTGTCTAAAGAGGAGATTAGTGAAGTTATCAATGAGATGCAAAATGGGAAAGCTCCTGGCCCTGATGGTTTCAATGTGGACTTCTTCAAAGCTTGCTGGAAAATAGTCAAACAAGATCTCCTGGATGTTGTGGAAGACTCTAGAAGATCCAAAATTGTTTTGAAGGCTCTCAATGCCTCTTTCATAGCTTTGATTCCAAAGCAGGAAAAATCTATGACACTGGACAGATTTAGACCCATAGCCCTATGTAATGTGGTGTACAAAATTATTTCCAAAGTGATCGCTAAAAAACTCAAGCCGCTTCTTCTTGCTCTCATCTTAGAGGAGCAAACTGGATTTGTGGAAGGAAGATAGATTCTCAACAACATCATACAAGCTCATGAGGTGGTACACTCTCTTAAAAGCAATAAGCAAGCTGCCATGATCATGCAGCTTGACCTAGTGAAAGCTTATGATAAGCTAAGTTGGTCTTACATCAGGGCAATGCTAAGAGCTTATGGATTCGACCACAACTAGATAAGATGGGTTATGGCCCTTGTATCCATGGCTAGATTCTCCATTTTTCTTAACGGCTTTCCCTCTAGAACCTTTATTCCTTCTAAGGTCTCAGACAAGGGGATCCGCTATACCCCTTCCTCTTTGTTCTCATGATGGAAGGGCAAGGCAAAGCAATTAAAATGGGAAATGCTGAAGGAAGAATCCAGGGTCTAAAACCTACCTTGGATGGTGCTACTTCTACTCATCAACAATTTGTGGATGACACAATGCTACAGGGCATTCCTACGGTCAAGGAAGCCAGAGCCTTCAAACAAATCCTGAATGACTTTGCTTTGGCCGCTGGTACAGAGGTAAGCCTTAACAAATAAAAGGTGTTCTTTTTTAACACTAACATTGCTATTCAGAGGAACCTCACTAGAATTCTTAGGTTTCAAAGGGATCAGTTATCCTCTATGTACCTTGGAATGCCTCTTATTGACAAACCTCTAAGCAAGGGAGTGTGGGAGCTGGTAACTAATAAAATTCAGGACAAAGTCAGGAAATGGACCTGTAGGTCTTTGAATTTGGCAGGGCATCTAGTGCTTACAAAGTCTGTCCTGTAGACTATACCCATTTTCATGTTTTCAACTCTTCCTGCTCCTAAAGGAGTTATGCAAAAAATCAGGAGTATTCAACGAGATTTTCTTTGGGGCAAAGGGGAAGAGAAAAATAAATGAGCTTTTGTAGCTTGGGACAAGCTCAACAAACCTAAGGCCCATGGGGGTTTGGGGCTTCATGACCTTGAAACCCTTAGTAGAGTTTCGGGAGCCAAACTTTGGTGGAGGTGGCTCAAGGAATAGACAACCCCTTGGGCCAAGATTTTGAAGAAGAAATATGCAAATAATTGGTAGGAGACAGATCATCTCCGAATGTCAGGTTTCATCAAGGGCTCCCACATTTGGAACCTTGCTTGGGAGAATATAGCCATTGTCCAGCATCATAATTTCTGGGAGATCAGAGCTGGGAACCTTGCACAGTTTTGGGAGGATAACTAGTAGCAGGAACCAAATTTTTTTAGTGAATAACTAACCACTCTCAATAATGACACTCAAAACAAAGGTTTACTTATGGTAAGTGACTTCCAGGATTAGGTAAGGGACAATGGAAAATGGAGAATATGGAAGGATCTTGGTTATAGTGAAGAGAGTCCTTTGAAGGCCCAGGCAGATACTCTTGCTTTTGACTTGGAACAGAGGAAGATTTTGGTGTCATCCTCGTCTGACCAACTGAGATGGGGTCAAAACACAAAAGGCACCTTTAATCTCAAAGAAGCTAAATGAATGGCCCTAGGTTTTGATTATCAAAACATTGATCAGGTTTAGAATGACCTTTGGAAGAACTCATAATGGAAGAAAATAAAGTTGTTTATGTGGTTGGTTCACCAAAAGAAAATTCTCACATGGGAGAATCTTCTGAAAAGGGGATTTGTTGGTCCATCCAAATGCCATATATGTGGCTTACAGGAGGAGACGATGGAACATTTACTAAACCTCTGCCCATTCACCTCCACCTTGTGGGATTGGACGGCCTCAGTCTTCAGGCAAACTGATAGGCACAGACTCAACATCACCAACACCTTGAAGAATTGGAGGAAAAACTTCTCAAGCAATGAAATCATTAATAAAGCTTGGACTTTGGTTCTAGGCTTTATTATCTAGAATTTCTGGAAAGAATGCAATGGTAGGATTTTCAAGAACAAAATAGGCTCGACCCAGAATATCATTTTCCAAATTTTACGACAACTCAAAGAGACAGTAGGAGCCCTTATGTGGAAAATTCCTGAGAACCCTCCTTTGCCCCAGGATGCTCGCACACTGCTGCAATTGGGTATCCATTCTCTGGTTCCCTAAGGGACTCAGAAGTGTGTGAGAAAAATAGCTACTGGTAAAGATATTTGGCAACCTCCTCCTCATGGTTTTCTGAAAATCAATATAGACGAAGCCTCTAAGGGCAACCCAGGGATGGCTGGATTTGGCAGTGTCATAAGAGACGAGCAGGGGTGCATAAAGGATATTTTTCATAGTCATTTGGGGGCTGCCACTAATAACATGGCGGAGCTCATGGCCTTAGAGCAGTGCTTGGAAATATTAATTGAGTCAAATTTACACAACGCCATCATTGAAGCTGACTCTGAATTGGTCATTAATGCAGCCAACAAATGTGTAATGGAATGACACCTGGAAAAGTGTCGAGACATTGGAGGTTATCGCAGGTCTTTCAGTGTATTCATTCCCACTTGTGAACCCTGAGAACCATTAGCTTCACTCATGTGCGAAGAAAAGCCAATATGTTAGCTGATCGGCTGGCGAATGAAGGAGTGCTATGGAAGGAAAGCTATATTCGGTACAAATGGGATTCTATACCCTCTGGTAAACTCCGTGATGATTGTCAATGGCAGGCAACCAAACATATGGAGTACTTCTAGACCATGAATAATGAGCAGAAGGAAGACTAGTGGAAGTAGGAGAGAGCGGAAGTAGAAAAGTGCCGCAGTAAATCCTAATTTTCGATCTCACAGTCAATGCTTAAGTCAGAGCTAACTACAGTGGGTGAGTATGTGGTAAACAACATGCTAGTTGAAGGGCCGCAGGCCATAGGTTTTGATGGCTTTCGTTATCGAATGGCTATCAGGTTTGAAAATGGTTGGAGGTTAAGTCCACAAGCAGGCGCAAAGATCTATATATCAATGGTTTATAATCTTTATCGGCTCTGTAAAGTGGGTAAATGTCGCGCTAGTTTTCGATCTAATATCATTGAGGACCGTCAGATCAAAAGGGGCTTGATCGAATGGATATCGGATTTTCAAAATGATTGGAGGTTAAGTCTTAGCGCGGACCCAAAATTTTATAGACCAATGGCTTATAATCCTTATCGGATCCATGAAGCGGGTAAGTGTCATGCATGTCTCCGGGGCGATATCATTGAGGACCGTCAGAGCATTTGAGTTCTTGATCGAAAGGATATCGGGTTTCAAAATGATTGGAGGTTAAGTACAAGAGTGGACCCAAAGTTTTATACACCTTTAACTTATTTTCTTTGTCGACTCCACGAAGCGGGTAAGAGTTGCACAAGTTTCTGATGTGATTTCTTCAAGGACCGTCGGATCATTGGGGTTCTTATTGAATGGCGATGTGGTTGTAAAATGGTCGGAGGTTTAATGTGTAAGGTTTTGGGTTTTGTTGACCCTGTTGACTATTAATCTTCAATGGGTCTGTCTTTTATTGGTCTTTACACTTGTAAAGACATGTACCATATGTAAAATTTTTATCGGTTAATTGAAGGCTCCACTCTTACTTGACCAAAAAAAAAAAAATAGTAGTTGAGACTCAAGATAGAGATGTTTCAACTTATTATCCCATTAATAT
Organism: Pinus tabuliformis; assembly: GCA_031772625.1. NCBI lineage: Eukaryota > Viridiplantae > Streptophyta > Pinopsida > Pinales > Pinaceae > Pinus > Pinus tabuliformis. Next base: position 951,031,510 of record CM062817.1, read on the forward strand.
AATTTTCATTATTGAGAGAAAAATATTTTCATTGGTTGATCTATTCAATGTTGGGGTCTGACTTACTATTAATGTGGGCACTTTAATATCTAAAATAGGATCCATGGTGCTAATAAAATCTATGAAAAGGTAGTTGGAAAACTAAAATTAGACTTATTTCAATTTTCAGAGTTGGAAGCCTTTGCATAATTCGCTTATGATCTTGATAAATCTAATCAAGGTTAGTTGGAAATGGGTCCATCATTATATCTAGATATATTACAGATAACATAGTTGAAAAAATTTCTTATTGAGTTACTCGAGTATTTGATAAATAATAAACCTTAGTTCAGACAAAGTATTCATCATATTGGTATATTTATAGAAAAAGTGAAATCTTCTGAAAGAGGATTTTAAGAATGATTTTAAATTTTTTTTCTTACTTCAAAAAAATGCATATTTTATCCTTTAGTGGGGTTATTCAAAATAGGAAAAGGAATTGAAGAATTTATTCCAATATATTGCCCAACACTTTTAAAAATTGAAGAGTATTGCATGTAATAAAATTTGAAAATATACGAAAGGTTTAGAAGACATATGTCTTATCTGTTCAAGAATTGATCATATTTATCTATCTCTTCTTTTTTTCAATCTCTTTGGCATACATTGTCTCGATCCACCACTTGGTTATAAATGAGGTTATAAGAGACGAAAAGACTCGAATCAATTTCACATTGTAATAAAAATTTGACTTCTAGTGAATTGTGAAATTAGATTATATACTTAATCACTTTATATCTACATATTTTGTTTATATTAATAAATATAGAATAGGTGGATATATATTAGCAAGTAGCAAGAATGAAATCCACATTTTTATCTTAGAAGGATAGGGGTTATGGTTGATATGGAATATTCAATGCATCCAATGCCTTTGATTTAGAGCCAAACAAGATAATTTAATGTCATTTGGTTGCTTCATGGGGATAAAGAGTAGTATGAGGGAAGAAACACAATATTTTACTAAATATTTCGCATTTAAATTCTTTTCTTCTTCGTCTTTTTTTTCTCATTTCTAATCAAACCATAATTTCTTATCATACTAATGGAATCTACATCAATTTATTCTTTGTTTTTATTTTCCATTTATTCAGTGAAGGCCCCAAATCACAGAATACTTACTCCTAGACAATCCTGATAGAAAGAGAAATTTGAAAAGCTTCAAATAATCACAAATATGTCTATTTACACTTTTCCCTATTTTTATAAATTTTGATCCCCAACAAAAAAAATTCCACCATGCTCAAACAAAATGTTGATAAGTCAAGTAAACCAAAGTCATGGCTTTAAAGATATTTAGCTTCAATCTATGGTTCTTCCATCTATATGCTAATGGTTTAGTCACAATGAGAATGTCCCTTTATATCCCCATAGATATCCAGTTTTTGTAACCTTTTCAAACATTTTATGATGCTATCTTGGAACAAAGAATGTGTTAATGTTTCATAATTCTATAACTAGATTATGAGAAGGTATATTATTCCTAGATATTGAAAAGGGTCTTTTTTAGAATATATCGAAATAGACCTTTAGATGAATCAAATATCCATGTAAAAAATACTTCAACTATTTGAGTTGATAATTTAACAAATCACATTTTTACCACTAAATTATACCCACCATGATCCTATTGTAACATATGAATTGATATTTTGTCCATCGAATAGGAGGACAAGGATTTATCAACCTTTATTGAATTTTTTTTCTCAATCATTACTTCACTCTCCATCCCTAGAGATGAAATGATTAAGTAAATAGTATTTCATCTCCAAATATGGATCATGGTAATTATATATCACCTTTCCAAATTGTTGATAAAACAATAACCAATGGTCTAGATACAACCATCAGAGTCAGAATAGTGAGTTTCTATCACATAACTCCTTGACCCAATACTAACAACCACCTACTATGCTCTAATCACTAAATTTAAGTTCGATTAAATTTAGATTCAGTAGTTTTCACATGCATAAGTATTCAATCGTCTTATAAACAAGGATATCACATGAAATTATACTCATATCCTTAAATATTTGACAACATGAAGAGTAGGGAGCCAACATACATAATACCCTATGCAATTGAATTAAGCCAGATTAGCTGAAAGATTGTCACTTGGAAAATCAAGCACCGCCACCCAACGTAGAACTCACTTCCTCTAGTTCACCCTTGAGTTGAGAGTTCTTGCCCATGTATCAACTACCTGTTATACATCTCTACAATAGGTATTTAATTCACTCTTTCATGATATGGTTTCCTTTAGCAGTGTCCCGCTTTTGTGGATATTTTATCATTTGCCTAGGATTTTCTTACAAAAGCTCACATTTCTCTCCTGCGAGGCTTTCCCCATAAAAGCTCGCCTTTCTCTCCTGCAAGGCTTTTCCCATAAAATATTTACTTTCTCTCCTGTAGGGCTTTAATATTTTTCCTAAGCATAGCATCTTTTTCCATCTAAGAAACTTAATGGATATTGATCTCCCATTCCATTAAGCTTATCTAGAATTTGATCTAGAAGTCTTATCATTAAATAATTATCCATCCCATTCACCAATGGGATTTCATTTGCAAAAATCTCATCTCTTGCTATCTCGTTTTCCAAGAAATTAAATTATCATTATTTATTTAATAATAAAGTGTTTACTTTCATTGTTATACCTGAGACCTATATTTTTTGTTACAACTTAGTCTATCTTTGGTTTGGCATGATAGAAAAAGAGTGTTACATACAACTGAGGGGTTTTACATACTCCACCCCCCTTAAATTTGCATCGTCCTCAATGTATTACTCCATCTTACAATTTATTTCCTCATTCACAGGTAGTTGTTTTTGAAATTACAGGTTCCCATGGCGTTGTCACCTGAATCAGATCTTCCAATATATAGGTTACAAAGGAGTTATACCAACAAATCTCCTTCAATTTCTACCTGTAACATTTGTTTCAATAAATTTTGTGACAACCTTTAGATGCCCTGAAAAGATCAATTTTGTTTACCATAGGTAACGTCATAACTAAATATCACAGTACTATTATTTGAGTAACTACAGGTTAATGTTGCTCGCCATTTAATTATGATTCCTCATTTTCAATTTCATTATATTAGGAAATGCATGTTCTTCCAATGCATTTGTGTTATTTCCGAACACGTGCTTCCTTCAGTCTCCCTACATTAGTCACAACAAGTCAAACTAGCATTTTTGACTAACTTAACATGTATGAAAATATCATATCAGTTTAGCTCAAAACATAACCATCAAAATCATAAATCACATGTAATAATCATAGACCATAATCATAAATCACATGCATACTAAAACTGAATAATAATACTTAATCTTTAATCAATCCTTAGCTTCCACCTTTGTGTTTATTTGATACACACTCTGAATCGGTTTCCACACTCGACAACCACCCAATGCCTTCTCCTCAACAATGTTCTCATACACAGTGTGCATCACACACATACAACTATACACATCATCCAACATCATGCAATATATGCATCCACACCAGTACCATATGTACCACATGTACACAGTATCACCTATACAATGTGTACACAATACCAAATGTCCATAGCATCATATGCACGACATGTACATTATCCACATGTTTTCAAACAATGTTAGTATTATTAACATAACATCAAGTCAACGCCAAAAATTCCTTTAATTATTTATTCACACTACTTTCAGGTAAGTCCAATCAAACCATGCTCGGTTTGTCAATTGGAGAATAGAGAATTAATGGACCTGTTCAACTTCTGCAACTAGAGAATTCATGTCAAAGTATTTAAGTGCTTTTATTGAGCTAATCTTGTTCATATATCTTGTGGTTGTAGGAAAATTTCATCAATGAGAGAAAATGATAACACAGAGGTAATCATGCATAATACATCTTCACAATACCAATAACTTTGGGTTTTGGGATTGACTCTTTCACCAAACAAGGTCCTAATAACACCGGAATATGACCTCCACCCCATCATAAAGCAAGCTATTGACTATGATAGTTAGTCTAGTATGGACTTCCATGTTATATTTGAAGTTTACTAACAACCTTTACCTTGTCTTTTGCCATGAAAATAATTGATTGGTATTCAAAAGTACCTCACCCATAGTTGAGTTATACCAGATGATTTCATCCCCTTGCAATGGTTTCTTTTCATGAATTCATGTTTTCTATTTCTAACCCTACTCCACGCCTGGTTGGGCTGTGAAATTATCAAATAATCAGTATGTATGTACATACATCTATACATGAATCATAAATGAAGGTTACAATGTTCTCAATTCCACACCCTCTAAGTTTTTAGGCACTATGTGTACCAGGGTGTGAACCTAGGTCATTTACATGTTGACACCCCACCTTAACACTAGATCATGACTTGGTAGAATATAATTCATTTCTTGGAATAAATTCCAGAGTAGTTTATGAAAAAATTATTATGTTGTCACATTCACAACCAGACAACATTATCAATGCACTCTGACACGTAAACTTCCCCAATATTGCTTGGTAGGAAATAGTGGTACAAAATATGCATCCCAGATTGTACGATTGTGCATTAATTTGAATAGCTTGCTAGATATCATTTTATCGAAACCAATTGTCTTTGTGCACCACAATTGTGATTACCAGTACCACCTAGCCATCCAATATGGTTGAAGCATCCTATTTATTTAACAACAAGTTGTTGCATGGTTTGTTATCCTCTTTCTTCATCACCTAGAACCTTTATATGTCACACCTTACTTGATGCATGCATTATTTTACTACTAGCATAAGATCCTTAGACCATCATAAGTTGTATTAGTGTGACTCCTTTTTTTTACCACAAAATTGCTAATTAATTTGGACAATTCATGTTCTGAATCTAGTGTACAATTCTTGTTAGTCATTAGGTTGCTCTGAATTTCTCTAGTTCTATCTTCGAATGCATCCAACACCACCATATCTAATTTTTTTGTCATTTTAGCTCTCACAAAGAAAGTATACTTTGTTTATATATAATAGAAGCACACCGATCCTTTTAATCTTATGAATTTCTATAAGAAGTATATTTGTAAGATCTACAATCATTCTACTGGAAGCATATTTTTCTTGCTGCAGATTTTGAAAGGTCCCTATTTGTGAGATATTACTAACAGAAACCCATCTATATCTAGATTGAGATGCACATCAAGGTTGTGGAGTTTGAGGTTGCATGCTTTAAGTTGACACATTGGAATTTGAGTGAACTTGAGAATGTGCCCTTGAGCTTAATACTATCTTTCTGCTATTAATCAAGAAGCACTAGGAGCTTCTTTTACACTCCCATTATGTATTTACACTAGATGTACTTTTGGGTGCCAATCCCATTGGCCTACTTATTAGAGTCATAAAATTATTAATGTATGATGTCTTCTCCAACCTGTATACAGTGAGTTGTATTACATGTGTGCATACACTTTACAACTTTGACCCCAATTCAGTCTAGATTGGAAATATAATTTGTGCCTCTTGCATATCTCAGTTACAATTATTGGGATATTTCTTTATTCAAAAATAAACATGTAGATTCCAAACTTATTAAATATGCATGTTGCTATTGAATATCAAAATAATGACCTGATTAAGTTTAGTTTCCTTCAATAGTGTATATTTGGAGCATTTTCCCAATAAGGGTGAATTAAACGGTTCAACCAGTGGCAAAACCACATCCAAAATGGATTGCATCATTACATGTAGATGCACTAATCAACGCAAAAATATTAAATTGAAAGACAAGTATAAATAACCAAAATACATAGTCTAATATCCTGTCTTTCATGAGCTTAACGATATTTCATGGAAAACTTCATGAATAGATACAAATAAGGAAAACCTTCAGAATCTGTTATAGGATGGAAATAAATTAATTAACCATCAATTTATGCTAATGTTGATAGAATGTCATGAACGTATTTCTTATGATTTATATAGATTCCATCTATAGACTTTTATTTTTTATTTTTCCTCGTGTTGGCCATGGTCTATGGAAAGAGCACTTGTTATTATTACATCTTTCAGGAAGATCGAGGTAGAGGTAAAAGTGTGAGCTCTATATCAGGGTTTTGAAATGGCTATGTAAGCTCTTACATCAGAATCTTGACAAATAGGTAAAAATTCCTTTCCAGGTAAAGAATATTTCAAACTAGAGAAGGAAAGTTTTTGGATTCATCATGCCAATTCAATGGTTGTTGTTTAACTTGGAAAAATTCTAGCAAATCTTTAAAGAAATGTTGATAGTTAACTTTTTTTACTTACATGGCTCTATCAACATTCATTAACCATTAAACAAAACAAGTATATTACATGATTTTTTTTCAAAACAATTGTATTGCATATCCAACAAAATAATATAATTACTTGTTGCACGTGAAATTGGATGAAGTAGTTTCGCATGTTCCTTTCCATTTTGAGGGAAAAGAGGACCCAACCCCGTATCCTTGAAGCTTTCTGACTCAGGCCATATTCCTATATGCAAAAAAATATTTCTTTCATTCGTGAAAATTCATTGTAGCCCCAATATACAAATTAATGATTTCAACAAAGTTTTTCTACTTCGACTATTGATAGAATTACCTATATCTATCCTTCCAATGATAACATCGCTTTCATACTGTAGATTTCTTTTGGTAGATAAGGGAAAGCCTATGAAATCCCATGATTGAATAGTGTGGAGAACCATCCTCCTATTCTCAAATACTAAAACAACACCATCCATTTCTTCATAATTGAAGAGAAAATAATAATGACAAAATTAATTTGTATTTCAGCTTTTACAAAATCCTATTTCTTTGAATTGAACAACACAATACATGCTGAACTAAATTGAACAATACAACACATGCATCCTAAACTTATTTAGATTACCAATTCTAGAAATATTTCAGAATTGGATGGATGGATGGATAGTACCTCTTCCAGACGAGCCTCTTTATTTTTATCTTTTTTATACATATAAGTTTATCTGAATAACAAGGAAATTATTTTATCTATGTTTGTTTCCTATTTCCTCATAAGAATTCAATATTTCTCCCATTATCTATCATTGACTTGGCATTGACTTATTGACTCCAATGTTTATCAAACTTGACTTGACATATACCAATGCATAAGAAAGATATGAGTAATACATTTTCTTAAGTCACTGTTGCATTTAGCTTGACTTAGTAAATACATAACCTTACACTTTAACCAGAATCCTTTAACTTGAAAAACTTTCAATTCATTTCAACTCAAGGTGTCGTGAACACGGACTGTTATGAAACTAGCTCAAGAAAAGATAGAAAAGATAGATCAACGCCTTAGAATTCAGCCTCTTCGAGGGGGAAACCTCCTTTACATTACATAAATGAACAATTCTTGGATGATGCAAATGAAAAGACCTCCTTTCTATATATAGGAGTCTAAGGGGTCATAACATAATCAGAGCCGCATAACAATAATAATGTAAGGGCACAATAATAACAATAGTGGGCTTCTATGTGGCACAATAGTAACAATATGGGCACTACATGGGTACATCAATATAATAAGTGGGTTGTACTAATAACAATAAGTGGTTACACTAGTAGTATAGGGGCCTAACATGCCCCTCTCCTTCAAAAAGTGTTGTCCTCAACGCTTGAGTAGTTCTTGTTGCTTCTGTATAAAATTCTTGTCTTCCCATGTGGAATCTTTAGTGGGTGAGTTCTTCCACTTGATGAGATACTCTGAAATTGATTGATTTCATAGCTGTCGGGTTCTTTTTTCTGTGTCTGCTCCAGGTTCCAATATGATTTTTCCTTCCTCCTCAATTTCTAGCAATATTGTTTGAGTTGGGATCTTTTGCAACTTTTGAATAATTGGCCATGCTTCTTCATCCTTCTTCCATTCATCCCTTGCTTCGTTTATCCAATTTGGTTGGATAATAGAAATAGCACAAAACAATGCTTCCACATCCTCATCCTTGAAGAGACTTCCAATTCGGTAAGGTCGCCATTTTTTAAGTGCATGTAGTATTGCCAACATTTCCTTCTCATAAATAGCTTGCTTGAGATGTAGCAGTGAAAATACCCAATCATCTACATCAAAACATTTTTCACTACGATGTTGATCTACCTGTTGTTTCGTTTGATTTTGCACCAAAGTGGCGTTATCCTTAAAAGTTTGAGAACTTGTTGTTGATGCTCGATGTGATCTTTCTCTGCTTGAACCTTTTTCTTCTTGATATGTCCTTCTATCTCGAGAGTTTCAGGAGTGGTAATTTCTTCCAATCCTTTACAAGATATGGTCAGATTCTTTTCTTGATGCTCGATGTGATCTTTCACTTCTTGAACATTTTTCTTCTTGATATGTCCTTCTATCTTGATAGTTTGAGGAGTGGTAATTTCGACCAATGAATTACAAGATATGGTTGGATTCATTTCTTCTTTCTCGATGTGGTCTTTCACTTCTTGCACCTTTTTCTTCTTGATATGTCCTTCTATCTTGAGAGTTTGAGGAGTGGTAATTCTTGTCAGTGCTTTACAAGATATGGTATGATTCATTTCTTCTTTCTCTGGGGTGGGGTCCTCGCGTATATCCTCTTCTTTTGATGTTTCCTGATCCTTTTCTTCCTCCTCTTCATATTCTATGTAAAATAATTTCTTCTCAGCACACTTATGACATTTAGTGCATTTGCTATCACAATTGTAACAAAGCCCTTTTACTCTCTTTTCTTCCAATTGTTATGGTGTAACCCTTATATGTTATGGAAGGCTGGGAGAGACAACACTTCCATATTTATTGTTATGAGGGGTATGCTTCCTGGTTTCCATAATTTTTCTTTCCATTATGTCACAAAGCCCTTTTACTCTTTCCAATTGTTGTGGTGTTGCTCTAAAGAAGGTGTTGCTCTTTGTATCCTCATAATGTGCTATCATTTCCTCCGTGAAAATTGACCACGTAACAAGTTGTTTACGAGAACAAAGCCCTTCATACCATAAAAAGTGATCCAGTCCTAAATATGAAGACGCAATACATACCTTTTGTAATAGTGGTACACCATGTATATCAAAATATTGCTCCATCTGAAGTATCCAATTTACCGGATCCTTGCCATCAAACTTCCTCATCTTGCTTTATCTTGATTTTAGGAGCTCGATCTTGAAACTACTATAGCTCTGTACTTTTGGATCTTTAAGTTCTAAAATTGTGACCTATAGTAGTCCTATGCGTCCTCTTTCCGATGCCACCAGTCTGATCCAAATTGGATTCTCCAAGGAAGAGTTATGCACAATCTCCCAAGATGACCTGATTATAGACCTTTCCAGAAGAGCGAACTTGTATGAAGTGCCACTAGTCACTGTTTTGACCTTTGGATCTAAAAAATGCATACAAGAAACTACAGTCTGTCCTCTTTGTGTACCTTCTTATGAAATTTCAATCCGATCCCCAAAGAGAAAGCTATGATGATTTTCCCCAGGTCACCTGTTTGGAATGTAATTCAGGAGTCTGCAAAAAGACCAACTTCCTCAGATCATATCTCCGCAAATATAGCGCGAAAAGCTCTGAAATTCGGACCCAAGGTTCAGCGTGACTTATTCTAAAATGGATACTTTTTGCAACTTCTGAAATGGCGTAGCGAAAAAGTTATAGCAAAAATTCCACGATGACCTGTTTGGAGCAGCGAAACCCTAGAATCCAAAGCTTTGATACCAAAAGTTATGAAACCAGATGAAGAAAAGATATAAAAGATAGATCAACGCCTTAGAATTCAGCCTCTTCGACGGGGAAACCTCCTTTACATTACATAAATGAACAATCCTTGGATGATACAAATGAAAAGACCTCCTTTCTATATATAGGAGGCTAAGGCGTCATAACATAATCAGAGTCGACATAACAATAATAATGTAAGGGCACAATAATAACAATAGTGGGCCTCTATGTGGCACAGTAGTAACAATATGGGCACTACATGGGTACATCAATATAATAAGTGGGTTGTAATAATAACAATAAGGGGTTACACTAGTAGTATAGGAGCCTAACAAGGACCTTCCAAATGAGAGACAAATTCTTGATATTTTCTTCGAGCCTTATTAGTATATACTGAATCTGGATTTTTTTCACAACCAGCCAAGCCCAACGAGATAAGGGAATGTTGCAAGTGTCTCCCTTGTGTTTTCCATGTTGGTGAAGTGACATCATCACTTGAAGCTTCAACCAATGCTAGCTAACCATGTCAATGAGATCCTCATATGCTGACAAAATTATACCTACGAGGGCCATCATTCTCCACCACACCCCATCACTCATCCACCATTATGCCTTTTACTACTATACTTTGAGAGTGCCACAAGGCTAGCATTCATAATATAGTTGTCAATCATATTGTTGAAAATAATCTCTGTAGAAATTTATTCATCTATTTCTCTCCCCAAATATCAGTAGCCCATATAAATTATCTCTAATTTAAATCCCATGGCATCAATAACCTGTTAATTATTACCAGTACTCCACTTGGCTCTGTGTAGTTTATTTATGCACATTTTAACACACAATTTTGGTGTCCACATTCCCAACCTATTGATTTACGTCATCACCTTGTTAGGAAAGCAGTGGCTATGCTCATTAAAAATACCTTATTTCAAAATAACACCCTTCCAATTGCAAGCTATCAGGATGGTCAGATCTTTCACGGTAAACTTCCACGCAAATTATTAACTAGTCCAGAATATGAGTTATGATGGACTCCTTCACCTGTACTATCATAGTTGATCAGGCCTATGCTAGATGGACTACCCAAGAAACTATTCTCAGTATATGTTATCGGCTCAAGGAAAAATCTCCGCGTGCTCATTATAAAAACACTAACCCCAATCAATGGAGAAAAGTGAATCCACCCAACGCTGTCAACTAGCCCTTCTTAGACCAACAAATGAAATATAGTGATTTTTGTTTTTCTATTATGGTTTGATCCCAAAATCTAATTGTTGGGTTCACTCATCTTTTCTATATAGTTTCCCTAGTAAATTTCGAAGTGGACTACACAACTTTCTCCAGCTAAGTACTTCCCCGACATATCCAGTATCGATACATATAAACCATCGAACAAAGTCCATCTTTGTTCCCAGTGAAACACACTCATCTGCTGAAGAACTCGAATGGATTGTCTAACCAAAGAGATACTTCACATGGTTTCCTCACAAAAGAGGGTAAACCCTGATGTCAATGAACTCAAATCGATTAGCATAATAGGTATAGGTAGTTTTTATTTCACCAACGAAACTACCAATCGATCAATTGGGTTAACTGATCGTATCAATCTAGAGTACGCGTAGCCTCCAGGTTCAGATTTACAATGCCAAGGAAAGAATAAGTTGTCAATGTGAAAATATGGGTAAACATTATCCCATTTTAACTCTTTTCAGAGGTAGAATATTCCCAAGATGTAACTGCTCTTGAAATCATAAATTCCTTAGTTGGTAGGTTTAGAGATGTGGAAAGCAAAAAGAGTGACTTTGTGTATCGAAAGGGAAACATCAGTCGTAGATGGGCTTTTATCCATTAACCAAATCAGAAAGGGAATGTTGTGTTCTAATTTTACCCATAAAACACGCTCCCTAAAGCGGTCATAACAGAGCGTGCCATAGAGCTCAATGGCGTGGGGTTTTTATAAGGTTTTGGAGCTATATGACCAACAATACTTCAATTCGAGGGCAATTGTCGAAGAGACAATGGTTGTAGAAGGCGTGAATGTCTATCAAATAGAGAAATAGGTTGGTAACCCCAGCACCATGGATGTTTTCTAGAGTGACATGATTCCTCAGCTAATCGAGCTGGTGTGGAATGACACCTCTCTGAGCCAATAAGCACAATAGAGGGAAGTGACTATTAATTTGATTTTCATCCAATCATTGCTAAAATTCAAATCATATTGCATGGGTCCTGAAACCCTGCCACCCTCTGTATAGCAGAGTATGATTTCAGGGTCAACCACTTGGAAGAATTTCCACGGATCATGTCATATAAACAACAATGATTTTTTTTTTTTGACTAAACATATATTCAACCAGCTAATATTTGGTTGCAACCTCCACTGATAAATGATTTCATTCATCCTATATATATTATAAACATATTGTATATTACCAACATACTATTTCATGGTTTTTCGAATCTAGAGTCACCTAGACATGCTTACCAAATAATACAAGGTAGACATACATGAAATATTGTGAGTACTTCTTGATGCGGGAAACTTATCCCCTTGTATATCGCCTACTTCAACAACATTTGCAAGTATGATATTTATATCCATCTAACCAAATCGCTTGCAAAAAATCTCAATGTCTGAATTCTCTATTCACCAATTGTGTTTAAGGCTTTGTAGACCCCAGAGAATATCCAATGGTATATATGGGCCATTCGGATTGTAAATCACTTTTTACTTGTTAATACTCTTAATCCAGTTACTTAAACTATTTTTTTGGTCTTGAGGCTACAAGGAGGAACCTGATGTTCATTATTCATGCTAGATAACCATTGTGACACAGTGCTAGCAAATAATTTGTCATCCTTTGGGTTTAGTAAATTTCTACAATCAAGTACAGTAATGTCCTTTACGGCTTGAAATTAGTTGATAGATTTAAACGGTGGAATTTTCTCACTATTAGTTAAAAGATTTGGTAAGAAAGGAGAATTTATATTATGAATATTTGTAACTGATCCTAGCCTCCGTAGGCAAGTATTTTATGCAGTGATTCTTAATATACTGGGTGCTCGTGCCCTTGAAATTCCTTCTTGGGTTTGAGCCAACAGATTTTCAGTTTATCTCTATGATTTCTGGAGTAAATACATGCATGAGTCATGTCTCTATTATAAGTCAACAATTGTTTTCACCCAACCATCTTCCCTCATATTCATTATGAGTCTAATATCTTAAAAATTAAATGGAATAATACCATACTCAAGTAGGTTCACAGTAAGGCTAATCTGGTAACCTTTACCATACCCTTGAAATCTCTCTATTTATCATAAACATGGTTATGGATATAAGGTAATATGTGTGATTACTATGGTGGCAATAATCATCTGCACCAGGTTACCTATATATCTAAGTTATCATTCAAGTGTTTCATTGAATACCTTAATGTTCCTTCATTTACTTTAACAAGTTGCATGCATAGCCATTATTAACAGTTATGCACATCTACACATAAAACCTGCATAACATTTATTCTATACTATAATCATATTATCAATTCTCAAGTAAACAAGAAATCTTACAGATGTGGGTTGGCCCATAGGCTTCAATATTTGAACTTAGAGCTTTGATACCATTTGTCACATACCTCCTTGACCCAATACTAACAACCACCTACTATGCTCCAATCACTAAATTTAACTTCAATTAAATTTATATTCAGTAGTTGTCACATGCATAAGTATTCAATCATCTTATAAACAAGGATATCACATGCAATTATACTCATATTCTTAAAGATTCGACAACATAAAGAGTAAGGAGCCAACATACAGAACATCCTACACAATTGAATCAAAACATATTAGTTGAAAGAATGTCACTTGGAAAATTGAGCACCACCATCCAACTTAGAATTGACTTCCTCTAGTTCACCCCCAAGCTGAGAGTTCTTTCCCATGGATCAACTGCCTCTTGTTGATCTCTTCAATGGGTATTTAATGCCCTCTTTCATGATATGGTTTCCTTTAGCGACGTCCCGCTTTTGTGGATCTTTTTATCCATTTTCTTGCACCTTTCTTTCCCACGAGGTTTTTCCCCATAAAATCTTGCCTTTCTCTCCTACGAGGCTTTTCCCATAAAAGATTTCCTTTCTCTCCTGCAAGGCTTTTATGTTTTTCCTAAACTTAGCATCTTTCTCTAGCTAAGAAACTTAATGGATATTTATCTCCCATTCCATTAAGCTTATCTAGAATTTGATCTAGAAGTCTTATCATGAAAGAATTATCCATTCCCATTCACCAATGGGATTTCATTTGGAAATAATATCATCTCTTAGTGTGTCGTTTTCCAAGTGATTAAAATATCTTTATTTATTTAATAGTAAAGTATTTACTTTCATTATTACATCCTAGACCTAGCTTTTTTGTTACAACTTAGTCTAGCTTTGGTCTGGCATGATAGCAATAAAGTGTTACATACAACAGAGGGGTGTTACAATTTCACAATAAATTCTAGATCTATTTGATTTTCCTTAAGCCTCCCATCTACTAAATGTATGAATAAAACGTTGTTGGGATCAATTGATATTTTTCTTTTCTATTTTATCTCCTTTAGACTCCTATCCCATTGTGTAGTTTCGATCAAGGACCTATAGCCCAAATCAATTGATATATTTGCAATAATACATAAAATAATTAGATCGTTGTTCAATATCTAGATAATAAAATTTGATACTGGAGAGGAATAAATAAACTAATTAATTTTATGTAACTTAATTATTCAAAAGATCCAATAGGGGTTAGCTTAATTGGTGATTGTCGTGTTATGAAGTATGATGTAAAACATGAGATTCAGTGTTCAAAACCCCATGGGTAAAACCCCAAAAAAATCAATTATTCAAAATGATTGGGTAGGGAATGAAGATATGATAGAAGAGGTTGAATTTTTAATAGTTTTTTTCTTGGTTTTACAACAAGTATTTTAGGTCGTGAAAAAACTCGCCAAAACTAGGAAGACGGGTTTCGGGTGAGGATAGGGAGAATGGAAACTAGGCGATCGGCGAGCTAGGGTTTGCAGGTGGAATAACAGGGAGGGCTGGAAGAAGCGAGCGCAGGGGAAAAGAGCAGGGGAAGTCGGGGCGGAGCGGAGGGAATAACAAGAAACCATCGCACAGGAGTGTAAGTTTCTCAAGCAGCTGGTGCTGAGGGCAAAAATGGAAGACCGGCAAGGGAGGGGAGAGATCCCCTCCTATAAAAACATAGTTGAAGGAGAGGCAAGCGACAGCGGCATCGAGAATGAGGCCAGGGAGAATAATAAAGAAGCACCAGTGATGGGCAAATTGTGGCAAATGAAGACCGAAGGAAAGTGCTTACCTAGGGCACAGAAGAAACCCAGATACGTAATACCCAACAATAAGCTGGAGGAGTACAACAGTTATATGAAAGATCATGCACTGATCTGCAAGTTCGTAGGGTATTGGCTTACTGAAAAAGAACTATACAGGTGGATTTACCAAAGGTGGAGACCAAAAGGGCACATAGAGTTGAAACTAGGAGCAAAAGGGTTTTTTACAGCAATATTTGCGAATCTGGGGGATTAAGAAAGGGTTTTTGAGGAAGGGCCATATTTCATGAACAACGCAGGACTGTTCATGAAGTACTTGGAAGAAAGATATAACCCTGACAATGAAAAGATGCTGGAAGCCCCGATCTGGGTCAGATTGTTTGGATTACCAGCGGAAGCAACGAAGAAAGGCAAGTATACATCTTACGCAAGATTTTGTGTATACATGAATATAGCTGAACCTCTGCCGGAATACATAGAACTGGAATACCATGATGAAGTTTGGCAACAGCCATTAGATTATGAGCATATCCCCTTCAGATGCAGAAGATGTCATGAGTATGGTCACCTATATAGACAATTCCCTTTAAACAAGGAGGAAGAATACACAAGGAAAAAAGAAGAACAACAAAGGGAAGCAGAGAGAACCGAGGAAACATACAAGGGTTTCCAACAGGTTACCAGAAAGAAGAAAGCAGGTAAAGAAGGAATAAGAGCGCAAACACAAATGAAATCACTGAGCATTGAAAGTCAGAACAAGTTCAAAATCCTCCAGGAAAACAGTGAAGAGGGTGAGGACAAAGTGGTAGAGGAAGAAGATCCAGAAAATGAACCCATGGAAATAATCAAGGAAACTAGAGAAAAAGACACAGGACCAAGAGAAATGAATGAAGGGGAAACAGCTGGAAAGATAGAAATACTAACTGACCAAACCCAAATGGAGATGGAAAGTCAGAAGGAAAACGAGGAAGAGGAAGAAAGAATTATGAGACAATTAATTCAGGAATGGAAAAACTTGGACGAAAGATTCATACCAGACAGCCAAAAACAATTATATAAGGAGGCTTTTTAAAAATATAAAGAAAGGAAGGGGGAGAATATGGATAAACAGGATACCACATCAGGAGAACAGGAAAAAGGTCAGATTGGAATAGGCGGGGCTGGCAAAAGCAGTAGGAAAAGAGGGAGGAAAACAATGAATGAAACGATCCAAACAGTTGGTGAAATATTGATAAATTCAGGTAAAGTGATACATCTATCAGAGGTATTTTTCCACTCCTCCAAGAGTTTAAAATGATTATTATCACCTGGAATATTAGGGGTCTGAATAGTAAGGGTAAGCAGAGATATGTGAAAGAGAAACTAAAAAAAGACAGGCCAAGTATCATGATCCCACAAGAGACAAAGATCACCATGCAGCAGATGGAAGGAATAATAAAAAATAGTAAACTCCAATACGAAGTCATGGGACAGGATGCAATTGGTTCAGCGGGAGGCATTGCAATATTGTGGAACCCAAACGAGATAATTTTTGAGAGTTGGACCAGCATGACCAGAATCCTTACGGGCACAACAAGAATAGCGCGGATGAAGGAAAGGGTGATCATCTCAGGGGTGTATGGTCCTCATACTCCGGGAGACAGAGAAAATTTCATTAAAAATTTGCAAGCAACTCGAAGACTACATCCAGAGACAGCATTGATTGTAGGAGGAGGTTTCAATGTAATCCGGTCCCTAAAAGAGAAAAAGGGAGATATAAGGAAAACATACCAATATATGGAAATGTTCAATGATATGATAGAGGGTCTGAGGCTGGTTGATTTACCAACTATCAATGGAGTCTACACATGGAACAATAAGAGAGGGGGAAAGAATCAGATAGCATCCAGATTAGATCGGTTCTTAGTATCAGAAACAATTATGAACAGAGATGTATACATAGAAGCAAAGATCATGCCATCTCTTGGCTCTGATCACTGGCCGATTAGACTGGAAGTGGATATTAAGGCTAATCTTGACAAGAAGCCCTTCAGATTTGAAGCCCTTTTGGCTTAGACATCCGGAATTCTAAAAAAAAATGGAAGAATGGTGGACGCAAAGCACAATACAGGGAAAAGGAAAAATTCATACCTTCCAACTTAAACTTAAGGAGCTAAAAGGAAGGATAAAGAAATGGAACAAGGAAGAATTTGGAAATATAATGGAGGAAAAACAGAAGCTGGAAGAAGAAATGGAAGCTTTGCAACAAAGGATAATAAATGAAGGTAGAACAGAGGAAAGCAGCAGAAAAGAAGGGATAATTTTAGGAAAACTGGAGGAGAGGAGAAAGCTGGAAGAAGTCTTATGGAGACAGAAATCTAGAATAAAATGGCTCAAGGAGGGGGAAAGGAACACTAGATTTTTTCATCAAGCAATGATACAACACAGGCACATGAATAGAATATTTTCTATCAAAAACGAGAGTGGAGAGAGGATTGTTGATCAAGAAGGGATTGAAAAAGTGTTGATGGAATATCACAAAGGAATATTGACTGAACCTCACATGGACAGGT
Organism: Pinus tabuliformis; assembly: GCA_031772625.1. Taxonomy (NCBI): domain Eukaryota; kingdom Viridiplantae; phylum Streptophyta; class Pinopsida; order Pinales; family Pinaceae; genus Pinus; species Pinus tabuliformis. Next base: position 951,049,143 of record CM062817.1, read on the forward strand.
CTGAAGCTATAAAGGAAGTTTGCACGACCATTCCCAGAGTTGTAACTGAAGACCAGAATAGAGCCCTAATGAGAGCAAATAGCTTGGAAGAGGTGGAGGAAGTGGTGATGAGCATGAAGAAGGGAACAGCGACAGGACCAGACGACTTTACGGTTGATTTCTATCAAGCGGGCTGGCACTTTATGGGAAAGGAAATTCTGGAATTGATAGAAGAATCTCGTATAAACCAAAAGGTATGGCCAGCACTTAACTCCACTTTTTTCACTTTGATTCCGAAAAACAATAATTCAGAGGATGCTAAGGGATTTAGAACCATTGCCCTTTGTAATGTTATCTACAAAATAATTGCATCTCTGATGGCCAAAAGACTGAAACCCCTGTTAGATAGTCTGATATCCCCTGAACAAACCGGTTTCGTAGAAGGTAGACAAATTCTAGATGGTCTAGTGGTTACTCAAGAAGTAATTCATTCTCTGAAGGCAAAGAAGCAAAAAGGAATGATGATTAAATTAGACTTGTCGAAAGCTTATGATAGAATCAATTGGCAATACTTGGAAGAAATTTTGGGAAGTTTCGGTTTTGGTAATAGGTGGATAAAGTGGGTTCACAGTCTTATATCAACTCCAAACTTTTCAATATTAGTCAATGGAACTCCCTCGAAAACCTTTAAGGCATCTAGAGGAATAAGACAAGGCGATCCCCTATCTCCTTTCCTATTTATTCTTGCAGCAGAAGGTCTGGGCAGGTATCTTAAAAAAGAAAGAGCAGCAAATAAAATCAAAGGGCTAAGACTATGGGGTAATGAATTGCCAATAACCCATCAGCAACCCGTTGATGATATCATGTTATTTGGGGAGCCAACCGTAAAAGAAGCGAGAAATATGAAGAAGGTTTTGGACTTATTTGTAGAAGCATCTGGGATGCAAATCAATAAGGAAATCTTGCACTTTTATATTCAATACCATAGAGTCAGTTAAAAGCCACTTGACCAGGATGCTAGGTTTTAAGCAAGGGGAACTCCCAATGAAATACTTGGGAAACGTATTGGATTTCAACTCTAAAAGACAGAAAAACTGGCAAGGAGTCCTAGACAAATTAAAAAACAGAGTGGCTAACTGGGCCTTCAGAACCTTAAACATTGCTGGAAGGATTGTTCTAGTGAAATCAGTGCTGCAGGCAATCCCCATATATCCACTATCGATTATGGCAGTGCCTCAAGGGGTTTGCACCAAGATCATAGAGATCCTGAGGAAGTTCACTTGGGGAGGTTCATCCCAACAGAAGAAGTGGGCCTTAGTATCATGGAAACATCTGACGAAACGAAAGGAGGAGGGAGGCTTGGGTCTGCGCGATCCGGATAAACTCAACAAGGTGCTCGGTGCAAAACTTTGGTGGCGATGGCTGAGAGGGGGCAACGACCTATGGAAGCAACTATGGAGGCACAAGTACAATATGCCAGATACTACGGAGGATATTTACCGAATGCAGGAAACCCCGAAGGGCTCGGCAATCTGGGATCTAGCCCGTCAAAATCGAGATATAGTAGATAAGAACGTTTTCTGGGAAATTAGAGGAGGAGGGGAGGCCAAATTCTGGGACGAGAAATGGCAACAAAGGGGGAAAATGAGCAGAATACAAAAAATCCAGAGTATACAGGATAAAATAGGAGACAACCATATATACATCAAATATTATTGGAAAGAAGACGAACTGGATGGAATATGGCAGAAATGGACAACACCGGAGGAATGGGGCATCGAGATAGATCAAGAACAACAGGAAGCATTCATGGAAGAGGTAGAGTCCAGGAAAGTAAAAGCGCGAACGGGTAGGGATATCCTCAGATGGGGGAAGTCAATGAAAGGAACCTTTACGGTCAAGGAGGCATACTATTTGGCAGAGCAACAGGGAACCACTGAAGAAAACCAAGACTGGAAGGTCATCTGGGGTAAAAACTGGTGGCCGAAAATTACCCTATTCGCATGGCTAGTAGCTAAGGACAAGATCCTGACATGGGATAAACTTCAAAAGAAAGGTTTCAGTGGACCTTCAAAATGTTATTTGTGCAATAAGGAAGCGGAAACTCAAGATCATCTATTAATCAAGTGTGTATATGCCAGGAACCTATGGATGGAAACCGGGAAACTATTCCAGAAACCTGAGAGGTCTCCGGGAGAAACAAATGAAGTGATTTTCCACTGGTAGAAAGAAAAATTTCAATGTAAAGTAGTCCGAAAGGCCTGGGATCTCATTGTCGGTTTTTTGATTTGGATGGTATGGAAAGAAAGGAACCGCAGAGTTTTCCAAGACAAATCTAAAAACACGGTAACAATATGGAATAGAGTAGTGAACTTAACTCGAGAATCAATTCTGGTAGAGAAATGGGATGCGGAAGACTGGAAAGCAGATCAGCGAGAGGAGCAAATTCTAAAAGACCTAAATTTGAATTATGAAATGGTGCATAACAAAAAAATTGATAGACTCGGTACGAGACCTCAAAGCTATGACAAGTTTGCATACTCCAAAGACAACTTTATGAAGTTAAACTTTGACGGGGCATCGAAGGGGAACCCAGGTAATGCCGGATTCGGAGGAATTTTCCGAGACAGTCAAGGAAACACCAGATGGATCTATGTAGAGTGGGGCGGCGAGATGACAAATAATGAGGCCGAATTATGGGCGATTCACCAAGGTTTGAGAATTGCGACTCGAAACGGCTATAGAAACCTGAAAATAGAAGGAGATTCTCAAAATGCAATTGAAATCCTAAAGAAACTGAATAACGGGAAGATCTAGGAGCAGGTCACCAATAGTTGGCGAACGACAGGGATCGTTCAAGAAATAGTGGATCTTCTAAAAAGAATTGACTATAAAATCTTTAATCATGTGAAATGGAATGGAAACCGAGCGGCAGATTTCCTTGCGAATTGGGGTTGCAAGGGTCGAAACGGCAAGATCAACAATGAGTGGAGAACGTTGCGGCCCAACAGAGAGTGGGAGGAATTGTCCAGTATTATTAATTATGACCATGAACAAGCAACGAATGAAAATAATGAGCAAGCAACAAACGAGAATCATAGCACTCTTGCGACGGGTAGGTGAGATGGATCGGCAAGTCCAGACATTTAATGAATGTCAGACAAGGCGAGGAAATGATATAATGGACAGGCATGCTGTAGTACAATAGAAGTGTGCGATGACAGGAATGAAGCAACCGCCTTACAACAAGATAATAAACGCAGGTGATTGGAGAGGAGGAAGAAGAGGTATGTCAAAATCCATAAATGGAAATGAGGGAAGACGGATAATTGATAGGAAAGGCAGAGGGAAAAGCAACAGGTGGCAGCGGAAGGCCAAGTTGACAGGTAAGCGGATTAGAGTAAGGAAGATTATAAATGGGTGGCAACAAAGGATTCGACAACGAGAAAATTGCTTAGGAACTCAGAGAGAGAGGAGAGGAAAGGTGGTGGAGAACTGTTACAGAGCAAAGTTGCGCCGAAAACTTTCTGAGGCCGCCATGGAAACCAGGAAGAGAGCAAGGGTAGTAGAAGAAATGGAAGCTGAGGTATGCAGAGACAGGGACAGAAAAGGCAAGGCGGCAGCAAAGGAAGAGACAGTTGAGGAGATATATGAAATTTACGATGAGTCTGAGGAGGAAGACGGCCTGCAAGATCAGTGCAGACGAGGTAAGGAGCGAAGCAAAAATGTAGAAGGCTAGGAGACCCAGCAAACCAGTGACGAGAAGCTAGGACAGCAGGGAGGAAAGGTTAGGCAGAGCGGCAGACAGAGGGGAAGAAGAGGTGCGGGAAGCGGGATGGAACCGAGCAGCACGAGAGGCAGAGGAACGAGCAGATACCGAGGAGAAAGGGGAGGACGACGAGGGCAGAGGGGGAGACCGGGAAAAAAGACAAGCCGGTCGTTGGATAGGAAAATTCAGCAAGCAGAGAAGGCATATAACCAGAACACGAACCCAAGAATTAGAAGAATTATCCAGAATATGGAGGAAGACGCCATTCAAGCTCAGTCCGACTCCGAGATGGAGGATTGGGAGTTCCTACTCCACGACCCTGGTAACACTAGGGGTAGAATGTCTTTATTTAAACAGTTCTTACATATATATTGGGTGATGAAAAGATTGCTGGCTAAAGATCTGGAGCAAGCTGCAACAGAGATGGCTGAACTAGCGCAAGGAGTTCCCAACCTGAGGAGGGAGCTCAGAATTATTCAGATTACCTTGGAGATGTAGGAAAAGAAGCTTGAGGAGATCCAGCAATTGATAAGGGAAGGAAATCAGAATGCAAACAAGGAGACTACCCAGCGGCCAGAGGCAGAAGCTGATTAATTATAGATATGTATTAATTTTGATGAAACTGCATAGTATAGATAATTTCAGTTTGTTCCAAATATTAGAAGTAGAATATTGTTATATGCATGCAAGTAGGATTAGAAACCTGAAAGATTGTTTAGTGTATCTAGCCTGGATAATCAGACTATGGATCTTTTATTTTTGGTCGGCTATTAAGAACTTTAGGTGGCTTAAATACTCGGTTTCCCCAAGAGGCGAGTTGAAGGCAACCTTACTTTTGATTTTTATTTTGATTTGAAGTAATAGAAAAAAAGAGCAACACCATAGCTTACAAAAAAAAACAAGTATTTTAGGTCTCAAATAAGGTAAAGCATTACATAAACATTACTTTTCTTTTTTGGCCTCATTGATGGCTAGGCTAAGAAAATTAGAAAAAAGAGAGAAAAAAATAATTATTTTTAATTAATATGAAATACAATTATCTATATTATTTTTAATCCAACTATATAATTACAATATTCATTATATTGTTGATAGAATCTATATATGTTATGGTATACACCTTTACTCCATCAATCATTTTGTTAGATGAACTCCTCCATCTTGGAGAGATGGCTAAGTAGAGAAAAATGGTTGATTTGTAATATGCACCGCAGATAATCTATATCGACAGCGCAAATGCCTCTCCCTTTGTTCATTCACTTGTAATTACAATTAAATTTATAGTAAAAAGTGACTACTTGAACTAGATTTCTAAGTTCATTCTATGGTGAAAATACGTGAAAGAAATTTGATATATTTCATATCTAAAAGGAGGCGGAATTATAATATCCTTAGCCTGTGGAATTTTAAAACCCTTTAGAAGCGAGAAGTAATGTCTCTAATGCCCGTATATTACCAATGTAGATTTAATGTTAGAACTTGGAGCCCATAAGAAAGCATCCCGATGCAAATGTCAACCATCAGTAATGCACAAGTAGAATGAAAAACACTTGCGATAAATTTAGGATAGCCATCAAATAGAGAGAGGCTTCCATTAAAGATGGCTACTATAATAGTTTGTAAAGGAGTATTTCATATTATACAAATGCCTTATGTCACATACCACCCTCCCAACACTATATATATATTGAATATCATATAAAATATATATGCATCATCTCTTCTGTACTTTGGTATTTTGATATATGTTTGGTCTTCCACTTTAATATGAGCATCACCCAAGAACATGATTTGGATTAATTCTTATTTCTAGGTAATTTAAGGCCATAAGCCATTTCTAAAATGCGTACTAGCTATATACTCCTTACCCTCTCCTGAACCCCAATAATTGAATTCGGCATTGTTCAGAACTTATGTTATGTTATGCGAAGGTGGGTGGAAATTCACTAGGCAGTTGTTTAATGAGATTTTTTGGAAGCTTTTCCAATGGGTTTTTCTGATCAAAATTCGGCAGCAATTTATTGGAATAGCAAGTTTGATAACTAGTTTCTGCACAATCAAGGCGTCCCATGGGTTTTTCAGGGTGCTGAATCCAAATATGCAGTTAAAAAACCATTTTAACTGCAACAAATCAAGATTTAACCTCAATTTCTTCCGCCAAATTCCGTCACCGGAATATCCAAAAAGTCGCGACAACTCCATTGGCTACACCCCAGCGGATAAGAGTAACATGGTTATACCAATATTTAACTCTCTTATTATAAATTTTTTCAGCAATGATGGGAATTAAGTTGGTCCTGACACGTATAACAATTTTTTACTTTGCTTCCCGTGTCACATGGTACGTCTACCCTTGCCGAGATGAGATGTGGCAATTCCTCGTAAGCCATCACTTCCTCTATCACATGATGTCTATGTCCAATTCCATACGGTCCTAATTAGATGGTCGATGAGAGATTTTTCCAATCCAACGACTGTAACTATCCTCGGGGTTCATTCCGAAATCCTAATATGGATTTCATGGATTACCCCTCATTCAACCTTTCCAATGGCATACCACCGCTGTGACAGGTCTGAGGGTCTCTCCACCTGGAGAAAAGTTTATGAATTCCTTGCTTGAGTTTTCAGGAGAAAACCACTCTACAACAGTAGGGATATTTACCTCCCTAACATTAATTATCCTTTATGTATCGTGGAGTATTTGTTTTCTGTTGTGTTGTGTGCTCTAATTTGATTTTATAGGTAAACTATATCTTCAAATGATTTATACCCACACTCAGGTTTGATCATTATTACCCGTGTTTCACATTATATTTTCTTTCGAAGGTTTAGGGCGCTACCTATTTCCGACCTTGGTGGAAATATCATGGTCGTACCAGACGTTTTGAAGCTCACAGTTTGAATTTCGCAAGGTATAGTTGTTTTCTCGAAGGTTTACTGATACTAAAATGACAGCTTACGTTATACATGTGTTCCATTATAATTTTTATATTTAATCCTCTCTTCTAGAGGTATCTGTGTAAATTCGAGTGTCTAGGAATTCACATCCAACGATCTCCTTCCTTATTAAATCAGTTAACTACTTTTTTTTCTTTCTTGTTTTTTTTTTAATTTCAAGGTTTCTCATCACTGAAATTAGCTGAATATCTTGAGTTGGCTTTTCACTTTATTCATAGGAATATGGGTTGAGAGCCACTAGCTTGGATATGCACCTTCGATGAGCATTCATTGAAATTTAGGACCTTCCCCATCAAGTACCATGTTTCTCTATTTTTTTGTTTTATTTTCCACTCAACACGAATTTTGAGTTTTGTGCTTGAGCACAACCAAAACTAAAACTAATTGACCCTTACTGCCCTGTCTATTTTTAAATTCCACGCTCCAAGAGGATTTCAATATGGATTCCCAATTTCGCTCATTGCCCTTTTAAGCTTGTCCGTAAAAATTTCGGTTTATTAATTTACCTTGCTATCTCTACATGTACACATACTGCTAGATTGTGCTGCCCTCAGATCGAGTTTTTTTTCCTTTCCTCATATGCTTGGCATATTTCATTCCTTCATTCTTTTCAGGGCGGCAATTCATGGTTTGAGCTCCCTTCTTTATTTTCTCCTGTGGTGTCTGCGTCACCCACTCGCCTATGTGTTGTGTAAAAGATACAAATAATTTGGTTATTTTTTCTGAGCATGTTTGTAACCATGGCTTGTAAGAGAGGGCCTTCGAATTTCTAACTACAAATGTGGCCCCCTCAAGTCTGGTCTCGTGTTTCTATATGTGTAGTTAAGGAACCATTGTAATGGTTCAATACTAAAATTTTAGTAGCAATGTTTAACTAAAGTATTTATATAATACTTCAGCCAGTTCATATGATGACTTGTATACTGTTTTTTTAGCAAGAATTCCTTGGTTCTCAAAATTGGTTTTTGTAATTTTTATTTGCTATGTCAGCTGGTTATAATTAATGAAAAGTTATTCTCCTTGTATCAATCATTTACCTTATCTAATTGTATCCTACATTAGTTGACTGGTATAGTAACTACCCTAATCTATTTTTCTAATGGCTAAACCCTCGTTTTTTTTTTGCCTTAACTAGTATTTAGAATTTCATTTTTCTTCTAGTTTTTAATGTTTGGCTACTTGTCGAGATAATTGGATCCCACAAGGGATTTTGCCTTGGTTTGTCTTCCTATCTTCTTAAAAAAATTGTTGAATTATGATTGGTATGGTAACGCTCCACTTTTATGAACATTGTCCAATTAACATTATTGCATTTTTTTTAGATAATATTAGTTGTGAAAACCACCACCTCTAGTAACCACATAATCTAAAACATGTAAGAATATTTTTTGGCTATCTATTTGGTTATTTTACTATTCCTATTACTTAACAATTTTCCTAATATAGTTGTATGCTTAGCACAATCCCTTTGTTTGAACCATATTTCATTTCTGGGTTCCAAATCAGTTTGAGGATTTGTTTAATTATTTAGAAGGGAGTGCCCATGTTTTGCGACTCCAAACATTGGGAGTGTTAATTGAGTTATTACCCATTAGTACCAGAAAATGACTACCCTTAAGAAGAAAGAAACCCCAAATCATATTATGTTCAATAGATCAAAAGGTTAGAATCATCCTTAAACTTCTTGATTTCATGATCTTTGCACTTGAAGTTTTTTGTAAGCCTTTTTGATCATTCCATTACATGTGTAGGGTATGTTAGCTCAATTTTATTCTCCATGTCCTATATGTCATGATAAAATTACAATTAAGCAATATAAAATAATAATTGTATTCCTTCATTGTGATATTCATATCTCAAACACCTTTATTTCATAAAATAAGTATAAACAAATAATATACAATCATGGCCTATTACAACATATTTTTTCCAGTTATATAACAATATTGTGACTAATGGCTTCTTTGCCACATACAAGAAAATTACTCTAACCATTGAACATTCCACTTAATTCACCATAAGTAATAAGTGTATCATACTTTCAAACCATGTTTGCCTATGGGAAATAAATTGGGAATCTACACCTTCTTCTTGACCATGAACTGAAACCGTCAGTGCCCCCCAAGCTAAGATAGTCTTTCTAGGAATCAAAAACCCCGCTTGATTCCCAAATAGTGTATTCTATACATTTCCTTATCTAGCATATTTTTCCTTAGTAGTGTCCCACTTTTCTTGGGTCTACCAACCCACCTGTCTGGGCTATTTTCCTTTTTATATTTTTCATGAAAGGTGTTTCTTTATTTTTCTTTAAAGCCCGCCTTTCTCTCCCACAGTGCTTTATTCCACCCATAGCATATTTCTCCAGCTAAGTGATTTAATGGAATTTTCTCTCCCATCATAATAAATCCGATTTATTATCTCCCAGGGATTTTTAGGATTCCTTTTCAGGAAATATTTATTTTACTCTCATCCATCAAGGATGATTTTCCAAATTTGGAAAGAATATTTTTACTCTACTGATTCTTTCCCAAGTAATTTCCATCTTTTCAATTTATTAATAAAACTTTTTTATCACATCGTAATAGTTTTTTGTTCATGTTCATTCCATGCAATCATGGCTTTCCTGCCATCAAGTTTACAAACATTCAGTCTAAATATAGCAATCATAAAGAGATAGGGGTATTACACCTTGAACATGAGATGTAAAGGAAAACATTAATAATATAGGAGAATTCAATTCACAATGTGAATAAAGCCACGATAGAAGTAACCTCTATAATTATGTAGTTTCTTCTATTTACATCTCTCTGCGTCAAACAAGCAACTGTCTAACTTATATCCTGTATCAACAAACTTGCAGAGGAACTGAATGTTAGCTACGAAATTTTGTATAAACTTTCCTTCTTCATCTACATATTTTTTCAAAAGGATCAAGTGTTCATTATTGCCTCACCTCCATCATGATCGTCACTACTAGGATAACCGTGCAACATTTGTGGTTAAATTTCCATTGTTTATTTAGTATATTTCCAATAAAAATAATCAATAAGTAGAGCATCTATATTTTGTTTTGTAAATTTGACTCTATGATTGGTAGTTTATGCGCTTGATATTTCAATATTCCCCGGTTTTCCAATGGTATTCTAATGTAACGCTATTGTTTGTTTCCTTGGTTCTTCCTATGGTATTCTGATGTAGCTCCATTGTTTGTTTCCTTTAGATCATTATGTTGAAGAGTTCATTAATGACATAATAAAAAAACTATCCACTCCTCACCATTTCTTGGTGGAGGTAGTCCAAACTGGGTGAACAACATTAATTTGTCTCCCATGAGTTTGTCATTATTTTTATTTATTTGTGTGCCTATTATATTTATGCAGGAAAGTGTGTCTATTTTGGAATAAGACTTCCAAAAATTAAATTAAATTATAAATAATTATTATTTGGATGGTAGGAATTGTACCTCCATGGAATATTTTAGAATATTTTTAGTAGAAGTCAGAGATAAAAGGCTAAGATTTGCCTAAAAAATAGTTATGCTCTTTTTTTCTTTTAATCACATTTATTAATTAAAAAATTTCATATGAACATATTAATATGAATATGAGTTACGGACATGTAGCATTAGTAAGCCAAGGTATTAGCCCATGATATTGTGACAAATCCTATTTACAAGTTAACAATCTCCATGGTTAAGAATCTTGTTACATGTTTCTTTAAATGTATATATATTTAACTAATAGATTAATTAATTTTGTAATTAATAATAATAATAGTAATTTAAAATAAATATTTATTTTAGTTAATTTTTATGATTTATTTGATCTTGGCAATGTGAGATGTATCACATGGCAAGTGTTTTGATGCCTATAAATCCCATCCAATTATATAGTTGTGTTAATTTATGTATCTCTCATTTTTTTAAAAAATTAATATGAGAGTTGGTAAGAATTTATTAAATTATATATAATTAGTACCTATCAATAGTATAGCGATATTTACTACTTGGATACCCATATGTAAAGAAATGTATAGATCAAAATAAATGGGAAGATTTACTAGCTAGATATTTTGAGCATATAGAGGAGGCACAACCCTAAGTGAGTAAATCATATGGGTTTGATATGTTTTTTGGATTATAATTATGATTAATCATAATGTGCTAATGAGAGACTGGGTGGATCTCTCCCATGAAAAATAGGTTTGAAGCTCGCATCAAGGTGAGAAGATCTTAATAAAACATTGCACATGATCTCTCTCTCAAACATAGAAGGGATGGAGGACCAAATTGATGAATTAACTACTTAAATACATACAGGGGGGTGGTGGTGGGGGGGGGGGGGGGGGGAGGAATCTAATCATATACTAACTTGAGATTGCTTTTTTGCAAGACTTATTATTGTGGCATACATATTGTAGTGTGGTGGTGCAGAAAATTTTGTATGATCTATTGAGAAATCTAGGGAAACTTATTTAGGGATTTTATTAATTCGATTCCTCCTTTACTTCAAAATTTATTATGATTAATTATTACTTTTTATTCATTTTTATTGCATTTTCATTGTCAATACAATATCCAAAACTTCAAAGACAATAAGAGAACACAAACTGTAGGCACTCAGGCAAGGAAAAACCTCTATAAAGGGAATAACCCAGTCAAACTCTTCCACTAGTAGATTCAAATCGAATTTGAGACAAACAGGACTAAGGACCAATAATAATTAACCACTTCACTCCATCAAGTCATCCTTCCATGAATAAATCACACTTTCACTTATCAAGTCAAGCATAATATTATGCTCACTAGGGTTTTCATCCCTCTATTCCTTCTTCTGCAATTTCTTGGTCTCCTACACCTTTTCGGTCTGGTAACATTTCAAAAACTTACATTTGAGGCATATGAATACTAAATTCATACCTTCGCTAGGAGTTTTTCTCTTCTTGACATAATATACGTTCTCCTTCTAACATTTCATCCTTCATATACACCTCTTACTTGCAGTTCAAATCATATATGTGTATATTTCAATAGGTTGAATGTATGATTATAAATAGTAATTTGAATCTTCCTTTCTTGAGGTTTACATATATTCTTTGTGGCTAACTTGAAGGAGGATATGCCAACTTGATGGAGGAGGTAAAATACACTATAATAATATTTTTCTTTCTTGATAGAAAGATCCTAAGAAGGATCTAGAATAGAATAATGATGACAATCACTCAAAACACAATCCTCAAAGCCTACAATGGAGGGTTAACCTATTAACCGTTGAAATAAACATTAAACCAATGCTTTAATAAGTCAATTTCATTTAATAAAAATAAAATATTTCTTTGGACAAATAAATTACAACATGACTCAAGTAAAATTATGAATACTGATACTAGTTACATTTTTCAACATTCCCTCTTAACTAGGGAGGTATTCATAATTACATATAGACATAGGTAAATGAAGGATCTCAAATAATATGTTCTACGAAGAGTCACAACAAACACAGTGCTACAGATTAGATACTTTACCAAGGTATTCAAATCTAGTGGGACTATGTTGTGCTCCACGCTTTAGACACTCTAGGTACAATGAGGTTTTAGATCTAACACTAACCTAGGGATCTAGGTGTGTATCCAAGGTCAGAGTTGCAAGACCAATGCCACCCTCCCCGCTTCAATATCTAGACACCATCACAGGCTGCCATATGTCCTCCCAAACATGTTGTTTCCCTAAGAAGCTTCATCTCGCCTTATCAAATAAATTAAATATATTGACCAGTCCAAGTATGCTTCAAGCATTCAACCTCTTTAGGGAGAGATCTTGCATAATGACAACCCCAATTAGTAATAAAATTTCAATATTTTTATAAGCTAACTCAAACCTCTGGGATTCTTAAATATATTGATGCTACTTAAATCATCATCAAACAAGTATTCATTGGAAGGTTTCTTCTTTAACTTCAATAAAAGAACCAAAGTCAGCCTTAGCACTGCTTCCAAAGCATATTGTTTACAATCTTTTCATTCATTAGTATCTAACTGTAATGCTTCAACCATAATATTTATTCTTTCTTCAAAGATTTTATTGTAGTTTTCACATTACGCCCTCCCTCTCAACTATGGAGATATACAGTTCCTTTCATCTAAGCTCCAGGATCTCAACTTATTGAGATCAAAAAATTCATTCTTACAGGTTCTTTACCATAACATCGAAGAAATTTCAACCTTTCAAAGCTTCATTTCTTTAGTAACATCATGGAAACAAGGTTATCTATCTCTTATGTCATCATCAATCTTACAACTCCCTTCATTCATCATGCTCATTATTATTATCAATTCATCTTCAATTATGAACATCTTCAACATCTTAAAGATTATGTACCTGGAAATAGCAAGTACAAACAAGTATAAATATATAGGAGCATGAACTAAACTATACCAAAATAGGGTTAACATAATTCAAGAATTAAATAAATCAAGCTTTAGACATAAAAAAAACCTAAACCTTGATAGGTTTGCAATCAACAAGGGCTTCATCCTTTAAATCAAACATATCTTGAGTTGTTCTCTTAACAAACCTTGACTATGTTTCTTTATCCTTTTGAACCAAGTCATAATTTTGTTGCAAGATCCCCCTTAACCAGTAGACCTTTCCTTCCAAATAAAATTTTCAAGTAACAATATTGAGGAAAAATGGAATACTTATCTCTTGTAAGAAGGGTTTTCCTTTTGCAATATATAACTTTTATGTATTTACAATATTTGCTTGGCAAAGATCATTAATAATCTAGGAATTTTCATTATTTACACACTCTAAAGTAAAATATGTCAAAATTATTGCAAAGGCTTCTCATAACCCTACAACCTTAGATACCAATATTTTAGGGACCTTTTAAGAAAACAAGAGAAATAGTAGCATTATAATGAAAGACTTAGACAGTCCAAAAATCACATAACTTAAACCTTAGATATTTTATGTTTGACTCAAGTGAATAGTCCTACATACCTCATATCTTTTTTTTTCTATTGAGTTTACTTCTCTCCTTACAATCTGAAGAAAAAATTGTAATTCCCCACCCTAAATTTACCCACTTTTACATGAACTCCTCGTAGATGTGAAGAAAAGTGCCACTATGACATCATCCATCCTCCTAGGTCTAGTTAAGTAGGTGGGGTCTACAACTGAGACTTACAGACCACAAACTGATATCCTACAGGGACTACAAATCACCTAGGAGCAGAAGAAATGCCCTAGGTGGTCAATCCTTAAGGTGGACTTCATTTTAGTGAACTAGACTCCCAAACACACCCTTGACATTGTATCCATGTGGTTGAAGGCCTCCAACAATACTCACAAGCCTCGCTCCATGTGGTTGTGACCTAAATTGTTCAGTTTAGTGCCTGCAGTCTCGAGATCTAAGCCACAATTCCACGTCAACCTCAATACCAATGCCTAGAACTTTATGAGACTTTCCTGAATCATAGATGACATCAAGAAAATGATAACCATAGAAAAAGTAAACAAGGAATTGACCTAATTAGGTCTAACCACGATAGTCATTTCGTTAAACATATGGTGAACATGTAATCTACAAGTCATGAATGCATATATGAACATAGGAGTATGAAAATTATATGAGAATGACCAAGAAGGTCTAATTTCTTCTCATAATAGCTGCGATAAAATTTGTTAGCCCATGCATTCATCAACTAATTAAAACATAACAAGATCCATAGTTACAACATGTTATGGAACCATGCTTATAACCAATAAATAACCAGAATATTAACCATGATAGAACAACCATCAAAGCAATTTAACAACAAGTACAAGTACTAATGAATCACAAAAAAAAATAACTTTTATTAACTTATGCAAAATCCAACCAAGTAAGGGACTTCCATGTACCACTTGACCATAGATTTGGCTAAACCAAATATTTCTTTCAACAAACCACCATCATGCCATATTCCAAGCATAAATGTGGGAACTCAAAACATAAAAATCTAGTGCTCCCTGGAGATTAAATCAAATCCACCATCAGGCTATCACAATCTCACCAAAACTGGTCAAGATATCACAATGCCCCAAACAAGCTTCAATTCCTCAAAGTTTCTTCACTGATACCTTTAGACATTTCCTTGTCTCCGCTCATGTGTCGAGGGATTTTTGGAAATTAAACCACCTCCACCCTCAAAATTTGGGAATTTTCCTCATACCACCTCACCTAGCTCCAAACCTTCTGGCGATCCAAAGCTCAACAAGAAAAAAATCCCATCACACCATGGCTATCCAGAAATGGCAAGGAAAGGCTTAAACAACTGTCAAAACTAGAAAAACCCATGCCCTGAGAGAAAATGAACCAAATAGCTGAATGCATGTCCCATGAATTCACACCTTAGCTAGGAAATCACACATGAAAGCTATTACCTGCAAAATATTCCCATTGAAGTTGCTTCATCCAACGCTGCTTGCATGCCCCTTTATTTCCTTGTCCTTTTTTTGCCTTCCTTTGCTTGCTTCCTTCTCTTGGTGCTCTTCTCTCTTAGTAAAAAACTAATTCCAAAGAAAAAGTGACAAAATGCTATGAAATTATCCTCATAAGCCGTTTTATCATTGAGCCCTATATTTTTGTCATTTTCCTTCATTTTTCCTTCAATTTTCTTCTCATGCAATTTGTGACCCTTCATCTCCCTCTTCTCCTATTTTCCTTTATTTTTTATAAACAAATTTTAATTAATGCCTCTTTTCCTTTGCCTATTCAAATTCATTTTCCAATTTCCTTAACCATAATAAACTGAAAGTGATACCCACTAGGATATTTTTCCCAATGTTCAACTTAGAATAAATGTCCCATGACCTTGGTCTCATTTTTACTTTATTATCCTGATTACATGAAATTTAACCTGGGATGTGACAAAACCCTCCCCCTTATGGGAACATTGCCCTCAGTATTCTATGACACCTATGACCAAAAAACCGCTGAAAAACAAAACATACTTCCCATGGATATTTATAACATAGCTCACTACAGTATTTACAATGACTACTGTTGAAAACATAACAAACATATTGTTTACTAGAGCTTTATAATAGAACTAATTAGGGTATTTTCAATAACAACTGTATATACGTATGGACATTTTATTCAACAAACAAATAAACATACTACTCATGGAGCTTTATAAATCTAACTTGATACGGTGATCACAAATAAATACACATATATACATATGCACATTTTCTCTAACCATCAAATAAAAGGATATGATGCCTACATCCGTAACAAGGGAATCTAGAGGCTCACACCTCCACCCTCAAAGTAATACTAGGATTCACTGCCTTCCTAGAAATTCCATAATCGACTACAAAAAGTTAAACATGCATCAAATGTCCAGCGCTATGATCCTTGTGCTACCAGTCCCATTAGTGAACAGTTACCCACTCAGTGTTATAGGGCACACTCCAAATGTGCATCTGATTCCATCTGGAAATGATAATAACCAGAATAATCCATCCCCTGAACTTCCCTTCTTTTCTATATAGTCCCTTGTGTAATCTGGTCACCCCCTTCCATGTAGTTACTCATCTTCCAAGTTCCCCATCATCCCATTTCCTAGGATATCCATCCCTTCAAAAGGTTTCCTCACATTGAAAGGTCCAAAAACCAAGGCATATCCCTACCTCAAAACCATCATACTAGTCATAGCATGCTCATGGAAATCAATGAACACTGTTGGGTACCAATGTCCCACAATGGACGAGTTCCTGAATGCTTTACTAGAATATTGTTTCCTGTTCCAATTCCTTTTTCCATTGCCACTAATTCTTGCAGTCAGTTGCAACCCCCCAAACTGGGAATTTCCCTGCTTTCCTATACCAAGCACATAATTTACATTAAAAAAGGGAATTGAAATTAATTGAAATCATACCTCATTTGTGGCTCGCCAAGAAGGTACACTTGCAATTTTGTTTACTTACTATCACAATAAGTCAAACTAACTCTTTGATAAAATCGTCATGTATAAACATATCTCATTTAGTTAGCTTAAAATGAAATAAAATACTAATACTTGTCATTAAAATGATTCTTTATGTCTTCCACTGCTCTTTGTCCTTTCTGTACACATACTGAATCGGTTACTAAACTAGGAAATCACCCAATTATTTCTCTTCTCTTTAGTCATGTACACATTGCATTGCCAAAATCGACAAGCACCTAGTGCCTTGTCTTCTCTTCACGAAACAAGGGAATTGAGAGACTAAACGACCTCTTCCCTTAATATCAACAATAATGGTATTCCGATACTAAATTTCCTCAATCCTCAATATAAAAAACAAGGGAATTGAGAGACTAAACCACCTCAACCCTCAATATCAATAGCAGGGGAATCCAAAGACTAAACCATGTCAACCCTCAATATCAACAACAAGGGCATCCAAAGACTAAACTCCCTCAACCCTCAATAGTAACAACAATGGAATCTAGAGACCAAACCGCATCAACCGTCAAAAGAAACAACAAGGGCCGAGACATCCCATACCTGCCTTTCCCATCACACTATACAACAGATAGATATACACAATGTACAACATAACACATAAACCTATACTCAGCATATAAGACAACACATACACCTATACCTGGTGTAAACATGACACATACAACTACACTAGGTGTACAACAAAATACATAAACCTATTTCTAACATACAACACATCACATACACCTACACCAAGTGTATGAAACAACACATACACTTATGCTTGGCATACAACACAAAACATACACCTACACGCAGTGTACAACATGACACATACACCTACACTGACTGTACAACATGACTCGTACACCTATGTCTGACATACAACACAATATATACACCTACACTCGATGTACAAAACAACACATACATCTACACCCATACTCCAACACAATACAGATAAATACATACCATGCAATACAACAAATACACATGTCTCAACACAATGACTACTGAATACACGTACCGCAGTTCCACATATGCATAATACAACATGTACGATATGTACATAATACCACATGTATACAACTCCACCTGCACAACGTGTACCCAACACCACCTACAAAATGTGTACATAGCACCACATGTAGACATCACCACCTGCACGATGTGCACACAAAACCACATGTACAAAATACCACCTAAACGATGTGTACACGTCACCACATGCTCACAACACCACACGTACAACATGTACACGTCACCGCATGCACACAACATCACATGTACAACATGCACACAACACCACATGTACATAGCACCATGTGTACAACATGCACACAACACCATCTGTACACAACATTGCATATACAACATACACACAACAACATATGTACACAATACCGAATATACAACATTCATACAACACCACATGTACACAACGCGACATATACAACATGTATAAAAAACCATATGTACACAACACTACATATAAAAGATATACACAACACCATACATCCACCTCGTGACATATACAACATGCACATGACACCATATGTACACAACACCACATATGCAACATGTACACAACACCAATAATGTACATCCAGAGAGCACACTGTCTCTACCAAGCAACCTTCTCTCTCATGTCAGTCCACTATCCATGCTTGTCCTAGGATGTCATAGATTGCATCGCTATCATTCCACTAATGTATCCCTCAAAACTACTTGTCTATATCATAAAAGTAGGCATAGTTGTAATCGCATAATATGAAATATTATCAACATGATACTAACCTCATAGATCTGTCAGGGCTACTCTTCTCACTTGATACTAGGAACCTCTTCATTCAATTCACCTACATAACTAATCATTCCTCCACGGGAATGATCTCTGATGTCCCTATTAGACAACAAAATACATACATACATATATACATATAAACATTAGCAGAAAAAAATCAAGGTTCATGATGACCTTGTGAGAAAATGAAATACATACATGTATCTATACATATAAACATTAGCATAAAGCAATAATTATCTCTGATGACTTTGTCAGACAATGACATACATACATACATATATAAATATATGGACATCAACATAATCGAAATCACAACATAATTACCAAGTATCGTAAGATCAAGGATACGAGAACTTCCTTTATCTGTGCACAACATGCACAACATTGAGAAAAATAGTTCCCAACATAGCCAAGACATTTTATGCCTCAAATCCATTTACTTTACCTTTCATGTTACCTTTCTCTTGATTATCCTTCCACCATCCATTTATCCCAATGGACCCAACCAATCGAACTTTCTATCATATTCTCTCCTTTAGCTTCCCTTTTCTCATCCATCATGCTCCATCTAGGTCTTACATTAGTTGTTGGGTTTAATTCAACTCTCCCTAAGCTCCATTAACTTCCTCTTTTCCCAAACCAATTCTCAAGACCCACAAAACATAAAAGTCAATAAAAAAAGGAAATGTGAATAAAATAATGAAAAACTAATAACAATACGAAACCAAACACAAATTAGCATGGCCATGCACAAGACACAATCAAAACCACAAATCACAAAACACCCAAATCACAAAATTAGGAACAAAACACCACG
The DNA here is from genome assembly GCA_031772625.1 of Pinus tabuliformis. Classification (NCBI taxonomy): domain Eukaryota; kingdom Viridiplantae; phylum Streptophyta; class Pinopsida; order Pinales; family Pinaceae; genus Pinus; species Pinus tabuliformis. The sequence continues at coordinate 951,068,451 of CM062817.1, forward strand.
TCTCAATCCTTATCGGTTCCCAATACTTCAAGGGGAAAGCTCATCCTGAGCCTTTCAGCTCTTTGGTATTTCATGGCAGTCTCTATTGCCATGCGATCCCATACATTAGATTTTCATAAACACCTAACTTCCAATGCATAATTAAATGTAACAAAATGTTGGTTACCTTACCTTGTTGTACCCAACATGTTGACCTGTAACTACACTCGTACATATGTCATCTTTCAAGGGACTCTAATTCCTTGACGGATCTAACCATAAACGAAAACCAACTATTATAGCTATTAAATACATTTTCATGAATCTAACACATATCCACATAATTTCAAACAAAATCAAGGTTAATAAGACCTATATTCATGCAAGGCACACATTTATTTGGAATTGTGGTTTCCAAACATTTCCAAAGGAATTCCCACCCAATTCCTTTATTTTACCTTTTCCTTGTTGCAATTGAGTCTTAATATGTGTTATCACATCACCCAACTATTAGTTATATAAACAAATCAATTTTTACCTTTTCATGCTAATACCAAGCATGTTTCCATCCAACTATTCACACATGTCAATCACATGTTCCAAATATCAAGAAATCATATCTATTAATTTGAAATCAGCCATTACCAAGACTAATAACCATGTCATAATCGAAAATCAACTCATAGTCACTATTCATAATACTAAAACTAACACCAATCACACCCAAGTTCATATCAGTTGTCTTAGCACATATTGTGTTAGTACAACTGCCTTAAAACAAGGTCATTCCTTCATGCAATCTTATAGACACATACTCATATCATGGAATTAACCAAAAATTCAAAGAACTTGTAAACGTAACATGTTATAAAAACCAAATAAACGGCATAATCAAAGTCATACCTCAATGTATCTTAGGGGAGGCTATCACATCTCCGCAAGTCAGTCTTGATTAGTATGACATAATATCACAAATGTATCAACTCATACATAAATACCGTAACCATGACCATCTACACATGCTAATATAGATTAACATGATACATAATAACATCAAGAACTTAGTTGAAATTACCAAATCATCATGTATATGACCACAATGCATATAACAAGAAGTTACTATCAATCATGTCTATCCAATGCATGTGCATATGAACACATAGATTAACTAACATCTATCACGCATGTAACCATAACAACAATAGAATGATAGGCATGTATGCTTACAATAATGCTTACAAAAACCATCAACAATCATACCTACATGCTAAGAACACAAACTTGTATGATGATCTTCTCTTACCTCGAGGTCCAGTGTTGCAACCGCGCTATGATAATATGCATCTCCTACTCCTCAACCAACACATCAACATCATACCATACTAACAACATCATGATGACACAAACTGCATAATTACCACCATGATGCATGTCTGACTTACTATGCATGCATAACCATATACATTTATTTGGATAGCTAAATAGGCTAACCATAACCATGACAATGCATGCACAACAACATGCATCTAGCCCATCCAATCCAAGTATTTGAACCTAGAAGCTCAGATACCAGCCTATAATGCCCCACTCCACATTCACCCGCTTTTACAATCCCTATGGGTAGTTGTGAAGCGCTTTTCCCCTGTGACATGAACCGATCTCCTAGCTCTAGTTAAGGAAGTGGGGCCTACAACTGAGATTTACTGACCAGAGAATGATCTTTTAGAAGAACTACATATCACCCCGCAGTTGAAAAAACACCCAGATGGTCAATCCTTAAGCTAGAACTTCATTTCAATGACCTAGACTTCCAACCTTACCCTAGACACTGCCTGCATGTTGTTGAAGGCCTCCAATTAAATTCATAAACGTTGCTCCATGTGGTTGTGACCTAAATTACTTAGTCTAGTGTCTTCAATCCCTAGATCTAAGCCACAATTCTTGTCCATCCTCCATACCACTACCCAAAACTTTATGTGACTTTCCAAAATCATAGATGGCATCAAGACAATGCTAACCATATAAAACTTGAACAAGGACTTGACCTAATCACGTCTAAGCAAGATAGTCATTTTGTCAAACATATAGTGAACATGTAATATACATGTCATGAATGCATACCTGAAGATACGAGTCTAGAACTTATTTGAGAATCCCCAAGAATGTCTAATTCACTCTCATAATAGCTACAATAATATCTATTACCCCATGCATTCATCAACCATTCATTAACTAATCAAATCATAACAAGAGACATAGATAGAACATGTTATGTAACCATGTTTACAACTAGAATATAACCAGAATATTAACCAAGACCGAATAACCATCAAAGCCACTCAATAACAAGTACAAGTACTCATGAATCAAAATAAGAAAATAACTCTTATTAATTTATGAAAAATCCAAGCAAGTCAGGGACTTCCTCATACAACCCGACAGTAGATTGGGTTGAAACAAATCTTCCTTTCAGCCAATCATCCCCGTGCCATATTCCAAGAATGAATGTGGGAACTCAAGGCATAAATAATTTGGTCCTCAAAAATATTAAACCACCTCAACCCTTAGGCTACTAAGATCTCGCCAAAACGGATCAAGAGATCACAATGCCCTAAAATATCTTTGATGCCTCAGAATTTCTTCACTAATACCTTGAGGAACTTTCCTATCTCCACCCACTAATCAAGGGCTTCCAGGAGATTAAACCACCACCCCCAACCCTTGGGAATTTTCCTCAGACCACCTCACCTAGTTCCAAAACCTTTTAGAAATCCAAAGCTCAACCATAAAAGAATCCCATCACACCATGGCTATCTGGAAATGGAAAGGAAAGGTTGAAACCATTGTCACACTCGACAATACCCATGCCAATGTCAACAAATGAACCAAATAATTGAATGCATTTACCACGCCTTCACACCTTAGTTAGGAAATCATGGATGGAACATGTTACCTACAAAATCCTCCTGCTGCAGTTAGTTGTTCCAAACTTCCTTGCTTGTCCCTTTCTTTCCTTGTCCTTTCTCTTCCTCTCTTTGCTTCTTTTCTTACCTTCTGCTCTTGGTGTTCTTCTCTCTCCGTCTTTGAGACTAAATCCAAAGAAAAACTGAGAAAATGCTATGAATTGATCCTCATAAGACTTTTTACCATTGAGCCCTCTATCTTCATCATTTTCCTTCGTTTTTCCTTCACTTTTCCTCATGCAAATCTGTGACCCTTCATCACCTTTTTTTCCTATTTTCCTTTATTTATCATAAATAAATGCCAATTAATGCCTCTTTTCCTTTGTCAATTCCTTTCCTAATTTACTTAGCCATAATAAACTGAAAGTGATACCCACTAGGATTTTTTTACCAACATTAATCTTGGAATATGTGTCCCATGACCTTGGTATTATTTTTCCCTTATTATCCTTGTTACATGAACTTTTAACTTAGGGTTGTTACAAAAACAAAGTAATACTTACCTGATGACTTCAATATGGTATGATTTCTCTTGACTTATCACTGTCATTTTTCTTTTGTATAACAAGGCTCATTCCAAAAGTCTTATAAGTTGAACTATTGACAATATATGCCTTGGATGACCTAATGTGAAATATAAGGGAGCTACTATAGGTATGCCTTTTACTTTACTATGACATCCTTTGAAGGAGAATAGACTTCCAAAAATAATATTTAAATTTTGTGCTTTTGTCAATCGCTATGGAGACTTCAATATAGGTTGACCTTTTATCTTATTTTTCACACTTAAATTATCAATCTCACAAATGCATCCTCTTATGACAACCTTTCAGCTTCTATACAACTGTATATTAAAGGTACAAGAATGTGAATTTGTTATAAATATGTTGTCTGTAACATATCTTCAAAATTATTTATTGGTATTTTATATATATGCACATGTGTTCGTGGCTAAAGCATCAAGTTGGTCCTTCTAGTTATGCTTATAGTGACTCCAATAAACTCAACAGTAGGTCTTTTTTCTTTATAGTTGTCTAGCCTTCAAGATTCTTTCTGTTCTTGATGTGACAATTCACAAAAATGCATAGACTTATGAAGATTTCAGGTTATTGAGGTGACACAGTACTTAGATCATAAATGTGATTTCAGACCTTAGTATTTGTTCCCAAAACTTTGCTCCTTCTACCAAAGAATTTGAGCTTGAATAGGTTATTAATATATCCTCTGGGCCTTTAATAATAATGCTTCTATATTTTTCAAGTTATGTTACTAGTCTTTCTCAGGTTTGCAGTCTATGACAGACTTATAACTTTGTAGATATTCCCAAAATGTCAACTTCCTTGCTCAAACTTGTCTTCTAGGATCTCTGTCTAAGGGAACATGTCCTCTATTACTGTTGTGAAATTCTAATTTCCCTTATGCCAACAAACTAAGCTTTGATACCATGTTTAGAAATCTAGGGAAACTTATTTAAGGTTTCTTATTAATTTGATTTCTTCTATACTTGACAATTTCTTGTGACTCGTTATTACTTTTTCTTCTTTTTTATTACATTTTAATCGTCCGAACAAATTGCAAAAAATTCAAAGACAAACAATAGAACACAAAATGTAGGCACTTAGCTAGGGAAAAACCCCAATGCGGGGAAAACTGAGTCAAACTCTTCCACTAGTAGATTCAAATCAAATTTTAGACAACAAGGACCCAACACCAAGACAAATGACCTCCTTTACTCCATGAATTCATCCTTCAATGAATACATCACAATTTCATGTATGAATTCAAGGATAATATCACGTGTTGGAAAATGGAGCAAGAAATTCTCAATTTGATTTTTCCTTGATTAAATTGCGAAAATTTGAATTTCCACATCAATAGACACCTTGGATGTATTTAAATTGTGTGACATGGTTTGTGTCACCCAATTTCTTAAGTAAATTCAAGTTGGAGGAGTTAGAGTTCAATTAAAAATGTGTTATTCCTAATTTGTTACAATCAAGGTCAGTTATTTCAAGTTACCTATAGTTAAACTAGTTCTAACTATTGGAGGAACAAGTGGAAGGCCATTTGTGCAGTGGGACTTCAGTGTAACTCAGTGATCATCTTGCTAATTAAACAATTAGCCAAAAATAGCTAGTGCATGTAGAGAATTCGAGTTCTCCAGTTGTGGTGGAGATTCCAAGGCAATGTCACTTCAGTTGTAGACTAGTCTTGAGTGTACAAGTGTTGCATGCAGTCATATGATCAATGTTGGGAATTGCAGAAGAAATTTTGAGGAAATTCCTACATAATAATGGCTTAATTTCATCAATCATTGACAAAGGAAATAGGGGCTCAAGTAGATGCATAAATTGATTAAGACTGGGTTAGAGCTTCCCAGTGAGAAGAGAGATAGACTATTGACTTGCAGGTTATGATCAGTTAAGAAAAAAAATTCTAATACATCTCTATTCATCAAATTAATGCAAGCACACAAGTGGTTTCTAGTGGAATATTTTCCCCCGGAAAAAAATATTGTGTGCATATGTTTTATTTCTCATTGCATGTTTGTGATTGATGTTCTAAATTGTGGTTTAAATTCCATAGAGTGGTAGAGTAGATTTGTGTCTTGTGATTTTGATTAAAATTTTGTGAGCAGTTGCAAATATAAACCATAATTTCTAAATGGTATCAGGGTAGGATTCACATTAGAGAATGAATTTTGAAGTTGTTTCTAAAGACATTCAAATTTGCAGTCAATGTAGTAGGATATCTTTAGAGCTGAGAAGATGACCTTTAACGTGCAGAGGCTAGAGTATGCCTTGGAAGGAACCTCTAATTTCATCACATGGAGGCAGTATTGCAAGATGACAATGTATTTCTAGAATACATCAAGACCGGGGTATAACAACCACAAGCATCTAATGCCAAAAACCTTGCTCAGTGAAAGAAAGATGCAACTAAGGTTAGGAGAATAATATTCGATGGAGTACGAGACCACATTGTCACCAATATCCATGGGAAATAAACTCATTATGCAATGTGGCAGGCATTGACATATCTATTCCATAATAGTATTGACCACATGAAGGTGGCGCTCAAGGATAAATTTTGAAATATCAAGATGCAGAAGAATGGGACTATCCCGCAATACTTGAGTAGGTTCAAACAAGTTGGTGACGCACTTGCAGGAATCAGTGTTACTATTTCATATGATGATTTGATAAGCCTAGCCCATCTAGGCCTTCCCAGGAGCTGGTATAGCTACCAATATTCAGTGAAAGGGAGGGAGAAACTACTGAATTGGGAATTATTATGGTCTTATTTGGTACAGGAGGAAATAAGGGGAAATACCAAATATGGGACTTCATCCGAGGGCAAGGATGAAGAAAAATATGCATAATTGGCTGGAAAGGGAAAGAAGGGAAAAGGGAATAAATCTCAATCCAGACCAGTATCCATCCAAGGGGCCAAGAAGAAATATTTTCCCAAATTCAAATGCTTCCATTGTCATGAATTTGGGCACAATACCACAAAGAGTCCACACAAAAATGCAAGCAATAAGACCTCAGGAGGAGTAGAAGGTGAAGCCTTGGCTTCCCAATTTTAGCTTTACCTTACCGTTTGGTGAAAGCATGAATATGGGTTACATTTTTGGGCCTAGCGTTGCAATGAAATTTCAGGTTTTTCTCTTTCTATCGAATTGCAACCCTCAAAATTTATATAAGAATTATGAATTTGGATTCATAGTAAAAGTAAAAAATGTGGAGAATTATGTTGTTGTCCTAATTATATTTTTTTCAAAATAAATTAGTGTCATATAATATCTCAGTTTTCCGTTACATGCAATATATGTCCTTGCAAAGTTTCACAAAAACTTAAGGGATATGCATGTTTTCACATAGCATAACTTACTGTAAAAGGTGTAATTTTTAATATATATATATCTATATATATATATATATATATATAGAGAGAGAGAGAGAGAGAGAGAGAGAGAGAGAGAGAGAGAGAGAGAGAGAGAGAGAGAGAGAACTAAGTTTTTCATATTAAAAATTTATTTGTTTTTATGCAATATTATAATTTTTTTTATTATTTTTCGAAGTTGGTGAAGTGTATTTCAATTTCATTTTGGAGATATATATATATATATATATATATATATATATATAGAGAGAGAGAGAGAGAGAGAGAGAGAGAGAGAGAGAGAGAGAGAGAGAGAACTAAGTTTTTCATATTAAAAATTTATTTATTTTTATGCAATATTATAATTTTTATTTTTTTTTCGAAGTTGGTGAAGTGTATTTCAATTTCATTTTGGAGATAAATGCATTCACATAATTATTTTTTCAAATCTTTAGATAAATTGAAAAACCAAGGCTACCCTTTTCAAGACAACTTGTAAATGAAGATATTGGTATTTTTTGAAATTGTTTGTTGTGTATATTTTATGTTAATGATTTTTTATTCAGCCCCTTTGAAATTGTCAAAAAATACTTGAAGTGTTATCTTAAAAATAAATTAGATTAAAACTATCATATGTATTCAAAAGTGTCAAATTCATATGCCATTGGATATAGGATTCTTTCGTGAATATAATGTGATCAACTCCACCACTTAAGGACAATTTTTTCCTTAAATCCAATAGGGTACGAAATGGGGTTGCAGAGAAATCTACAGAAGAGGAGCTAAAATTGAAATTTTTAGGACTTCAAGAGCTCGCTCTAGTTCTTATATTCAAAATTCAAATTCTCAATCGAGTGTTAAAGAAACCCTCGATTAAGCGGCATACATTGCTAACTAGTGGCTCGGTGGAGCCATTAAAAAGCTAACGCACCAACGACCTTATCAACGTTTTACTAATGACACTAATGATGGATCATATGGATCAAGGGAACGATCAAACCTACTGCTTGATCGAGTCTTTGATGTCAACCAATATTTTATTTTATAAATTTGATTGTCCAAAAAAACAACAAACATTATTTCATGGAGAAATAACAAAGCATGTAAATTACACAAAGATTCACAACAAACATGGGAAATTGGAGATTTGGATCTAGAAAAGCAAATAAATTTCTATGCACTAAGAAAATATGAGAGAAATCTAGAGAAAGGATGAGAAAATGATGTCACATATTGAGATAACAAGAAGTTCATGAAAATATGGTTAACTTAAATAATCTCACCTCTCATATTACTTGCTCCATATTGTATGCATTAACAAATATAATTGAAAACCATAAGAAAATGGAGAATGAAACAATAAAATTAAGATAAAATAAACATTGAAAGTAGTACCATGTAGTTAAAAAATGATATGTAACAAAAACTAAAGAACACCAATCAAAACCATACAAATTATATAAAACCACTTGAAACCGTGCAAATTATTGGAAACTAATTGAAACTATGGTTTATTGGAATTTTTTTTGAAACCAATTGAATTCATGTAAATTATGAAACACCTTTGAATTGTAATGTTTAAGATAACCGACAAAAACTAAGGATGTTCTTTAGTTAAACAAAACCATTTGAACATAATTTTCATATATTATTTACATGAATTACAATTCATGGCAATTTATCTACAAGAGGGATTAGCAAAAATGGTTGTCAAATAGGCACTCCAAACCCTATAAATGTTAGTTTTATTAATGTTTGATATCAAAAGTAGGAGTTAAAAGAGATAAAAAGCGGCAAGATCCACAAGGAGAAAGAATATCTCTACTTCTAATGTGCATGAACTGAGAAGAAATTCTTTGTTAAACATATATTAAACACCATTAAACTTTAATAACATTCATAATTATGTATAATATTTAATGGTTCTTTGAATCATAAATGTTGATCCCTACCTTTGAAAACCTCACAAGTTTCTTCTCTCAATTCTCACATGAAGGTTATGAATTTTTTCAAAAAATAACAAGATTTTTAAAGACATACAAAGTGTAGTGTAGCTTTGTTCTTGCAAGAAAAGGAGTGTATTATTGAATATAAATATAATGCTCCATGGAAGAATCATGTTATTATTAAGTATTAAATTCATAAATAATAAACGCATAAGAAATAAATTAGCATGCATGTATTTATGATATGCTAGAGATGTTTACAATGCTAATCTTCTTAGACTATGACAATCTAATGTCAATTAAATTAATTTAGTTGTTTCTCAAGAAATGTAATTGTGAAATATATTTCAAAATATTGTTCAAAAATAAAAAATAATTCTTTATTTTAAACTTTTTCATGTTTTGATGAAAATAATTGAAAGCATAAAATGCATTGGATATCCATCTTTGCACGTGCATAAAAAAGGCTCCTTGTAGAAACATATAGTTTTTTAAATCCTCTTACCCCTCCTTGTGCCCTACTTGATTGTTGTGCTAAAATTTCCATGTACATTCTCCCAAAAAAAACACTCAAATCGTTTGTGCCCCTCTTCACCACAAATTATAAAAATGTACATTCATTATTTATAAGACCTTGACGCATCTCCATGCTCTCTAAATCCAGTACATCCTCTATGTCTTGATTTATTTTTGTTTTCTTATCAACAATTTCATTGTCCTTTTCATCCTACACTTCTTCAACTTTTTATTTGGAATTATGAAATTATCTGTAATTATGAGAGGTTATTCCTTGAAGAAAGATATTCTTACTACTGTTTCATGGTAATTTTAGTTACACATTTTAAAATTTTAAATGATATGGTGCTTCTAATGAAGAAAAAAAAATCCAAACTAATGTGATTTTGTGTAGTAGGCTTTCAAATATTAACATACTTAAAAATTAGCTAAATAGGTTCCTTATTGTATCATGGAGTTTGCATTTATGTGTTGTATCTTATAGTTGATTAAATTTGTATGAATTTATAGATATAGATTTTGTTTTATCTCATGAAATAAATTTGGCCCTTCAACTTGGTAATCACTAGCTTGATTTTTCAAGAATCTCCCATTCTCTCAAATTCAAAAGGTTCACCACATCATTGCGTTATTTAAGTAATATTTCCCTCTGAACTCATTTTGTGAGCCTTGAAACTATAACCTAATTGAAGACCAACTCTAAAATTGATTCAGCTAACCTAAGGAGCATTTGAAACATTAACGTCACACATAGACGTCTAGGCTAGAGATGTGTTCGGGTGTCTTTAACATAGTAGTTGTTGTTACTTGTCTGCATTAGATTATGGGGGTAGTACCTAAGTATATCAAATCATTATCCTTCTACCTTTGGGTAAATTGGATGATGGTCCACGTATGAAAAGTATGTCAGAATACTTCCCATCATACATGATGAATTACACAACACTATGGACTACACTTCCATGTACCTCCGAGTATATTTGGAAAGTCCCCATTAGGATGAAATCGAACCCTAGCTAACAAATTTGGCCATATTGTTATCTTTGATAGATTGAACACAACATTTGGGGAGATTTGCTGGACAAACTGGAAATGATATTCCCTAGTTCACATTGACTTGGTAATCCTTATATGCCTAGTTACCCCTGTTGGGTTGTGTTATATTCTTTCCACGACTAACCCACGTAGTGAACTGGACGTTGGTGCGAGGGTGGAGCCCCCACTTCATTGTGTCGATTGCATAGTGAGGGGGTGGTAGCCCCCCCTGTCTGGGGGGTTTGAGGGGGGCGAGTAGCACCCCTCTACGGGGTCTGGGGCAGCGCCCCGGGAAATTTTTTTTAGACCCTATATTAGGTTGGGTGAACCTACCTATGGTTTTTGGTCCATGGTATTGGATGCTTTGGCATGTATAAATATGTATTGTAACATCGAAAGGAATATAATTGTTATAGACATTTTTGGGCACTGCAACCCCAATCAAACATGTCCATAAACCAAGGGCTCCAAATTCCATAAAAGTGTTGTTCCATCCCATAAAATAACAAGGTCAGCTAATGACATCATCTCCCAGAAGTTCTCCATGAAAAACTACTCATAACTGGTCAAAACTAGACCATCTCACCTACTCCATGGTCAAAGTGCGCTGCATCACACCTAAATGCACACAGGAGGTGCGATGCATACTGAAAATCCCTTCTATGGGGTGCGATGGGCGAGAGTGGACAAATGGCAGAGTCAATTTGCGAGGTGGAGGATCATGGAATCTTCCAGAAACTTCTCCTGTGAGACTTGCCTTTCTGCATTCGCCCAGGGATGAGTAAGAGATCATCAATCTCCAGGTGGAATCAAGAACTATCAGAGAGACGACACTAATCAAATCTCAAAAGCTGACTCACCTCCCTGCAATCATCTATATATGGATCCCTCATCCCAGAGATCGAGAGGCTGGAACTTTGTATCTTGTAAGGAAGTGCTGCTGGTTTCCTGGTGTAACATCATAGTGTTGGGTGATCTAAGCTTTTCATGAGGTGAAGAAGGGCTTTCTTGCTGAGAGGATGATGCTGGGTCATAACAATTGGTTGTAATCCTCTTTGCCATTCTTGATATTAATAAATCTATTCAAGTTTTCCTCCACATTCTTGTATGATTAATGATATATGCATTTGTGTGGTCAATATATATGGTCCTATATTGTTTATGATAGTAGATCTCTATTCTTGGATAGTGTTATGCTGCTTTGATTTGATAGGTGCTCTTTGAAGCTGGGTAGATAAGGAAGCAAGTGGCGAAGGTCTATCAGAAGGGAGAGGAATCAAGCAAGGAACCAAGCGCAAGATAGAGGTTGGTCTCCTTTGTTCCCCTCTTATCTACTTCTCATAAAGGAAAATGAAAGTAGTTTTAGTTTGTTTGTTTCCAAGATAGCTACCAGTCTTAGTGGGACTAGTAGCTCTGCATAGACACTAGATTTCCCGATAACAAAATGGCGACTCTGCTGGAGAGCGAATAGATTGTTTGTTCATCTATATTTGTTTGCTTTATAAACTTACAGACGGAGCCTGAAGTCAAGCCAGCTAGCCTTCGAACTACATTTGCTATGCAAGTGCAAAGTAGATCAATGTTGCTTCAGTCTATCTCCAGGTTTTGTTTATGAACTGAACAATCAATTTACAAACTCTCTAATTGCCCTTGTGGCGGCTATAGTAACTTCCTTAGATGTACCCCTATGATTTATTTACTAATTATCACTTGCTCGGCCTATATCGCACCCTCTCTTCAAGGATATCAGTATGCATCGCACTTCCAATGTGTTGTAGGTGGGATGCATACTGGAATCCCTATGTAACAGGTGCGCTAATCAGAGAAGGCTAATTTTTCCTCCAGACTTTGTTTTTTCTTCACTCTTTTCAGCTCTATTCAGGAGTTTTGTTGTCTGTAGTTAGTATACCTCTGTTGAAAACCCCCTTCCTTGCCATTATTCCGCCTCCATTGTGCAAAGAACTGTAAATGTTTTTATGTATCGTGAGCCATTTTTAGTTCTCTTTTACAAAGAAGTAGCGTAATTGAACTGTTGTTTCTTGATTTGGAATTGTCGCAAGTGTTGTTTTCAGCCATAGAAGAGAATCTTGTTGTTCTTGATAGTCGATTACACTGTTACTCTTGTATTTGATATGGATTAGTAGTTTTTCAAGTGTGGAAAGCAAGTTTTCCATTCCAAATCGCAAAGTGTCATCTTTTTCTTCATTTTGTCTTGAAAAGAAGCTTGTTAGTAATGTCGCTTTGAAAAATAATTCGATTTGCACTTAGCTTTCTTTTTATCATTCACACATTAAGAAGGCTGAAAACAAATACATGCATGTGCATTTGCATTTACACTGTTTATTGGTTTGATTTAGGACAATGCATATAGTGTGTGCTCTCTACTCTATGTTGAAAGAATATCATCTCTCTTTCTTTAGTAGCTAGGATTTTCATTGCAAAAAGAAGATTAAACAATTTGTTTATCATCTTAGATTGCATTTTAGGAATTGTATATCTACATCACGCGGTGAACCTGAAAGGAAAATTTCTTAAGCAAGGTCAACTGTAAAATAAATTTAATGAATCTAAAAATGTTTTGGAACCTAACGCACAACATTTAGAATTCTAGGCTAGAGACATATTCCAGTGTCGTAAAGCCTGGTAACTATTGTTTTCGTTGCAGGTTGGGTGATTCATCCACTTTGAGACAACAAGTGCCAATACGGACTTGTGCTCCCACGTACCGTTGAGTATATATTGGGAGACTAAAATAGGCTATATCCTTTATCCATAGGAAGCCGTGTCTGTCGCCCTGTCGATTGAAATGCACTGAACATAGCATTCGGAAAGATTGGCTGCCGTACCGTAAAAAGTATTCTGCAGTTTTGCGATTGGTTTGGTAATCCCTCTGTCTAGATTTCCAGAGTAGTCTCTTTCGTTCCTTTTCAGACTCCTTAAAGGAAAAGGTCCATCTAAGCACTTGTCACTTAAAGATCATTAAAAATCAAAGACGACTAGAGTCATCTTTTTTTTTTCTCGACTCTTAAAAATTGAAAAAACAAGTTGTGTCAAAGCGTCTAAAATTCATTTAATTCGGAAACATATTTCCCCTCGATTTTTAGTCGATCGAGTAATCCACAATCATGAAAGAAATTCAATTGAAACCCCGTCATTCGCGGAGGCTTACGAGTCAACTGTCTTTGTCTCCAGAATCAAAATTGTTACAGACGAAGCGAACTTGTTTAACCGACTCGAAATCCCTTGGTAAAGTTAGAACAAGTGTTCCTACACCATCGGGGACTCCGGTTACTCCAAACATTTCTGGTATCCCTGCCTTTATAGAAGAAGTTCCGCAGCCACCAAAGGACAGTAGAGTTGATCCTAGTGTGAAGGTAAACACTTGTATTACTGAACGAGCTCCATCTACAGCTGATTCGGAAGGTGTTATTCCCTAAACATTTGTCGCTGCAAAATCTATATCTTCTTCAACACCGGAAATATTTTACGGACGTGATGGTCTACCTCTTCCACCTGGTTTGATTACTATAGAAGAGATTGTGGAGGATCCTCCATCTAGTACTCCATCACAATTTGGAGTCGGGATCACCCTATATCCTTCTTCATCAGAAATTAGTCTACCGTTATTGGAAGCTCCTGTAGAATCACTAGGAAATCTTTTGGATAGACTAGAAATGTCTGAACAACCGTCAACATCTAGGACCGTGTCATCTGACACAGCAACGACAGAACTTCCTACTCTCACTCCAACAATGTTCGTCAGCATACCATCTATCCAAAATAGCTCTCAATCGCTAGATGGGGCCCACTCAGGGGTTATTTCGACAGTATGGTCCATTCCCATTTGTTCGTCCGGAATAATATTCGAGAACTCTTATGTTGAGTCTCAACAAATTGATCCTTGAGGGTGTCAATTTGGGCAGTCTGGTCCTCAAGGGAAAACCATTCCTTTAAGCACCGAATTACCGCCATATGGAGGGAAATATACCCTTTCATTGTCTCCTCCAGGAGGACAACCATATGAGAGTTCACAACAAAATTCAGGTTACGCTGGAATTACATCTAGCAGTTGGGTGCCAATACTGCCTCAACAACCAAGGGTTGTATACTCGATGCAACAATGTTTACCTATGTCAAATATACCAACTACGTCGGCTATTGTGACGGTGTCGCAAGTACAAGTGTTGCCTGTTGTATGCCAACCTCAGGTTTCTCAGGTTGTAATGCAACAACCTCTTATCCTCGCAACTCAACCACAATCGCCAACTATTGGAATGACACAGGCCCAAACGGGTACAATTACCCTCATTTTTGTCAAACACCCAATATTGTGCAACAACACATGGCTTCACAACCATGGCTGGTGCAATATCAACAACCGCAATTCCAACAAGTTTACCAAGGATCTAAGCAACAAATCTTTGCAAATAATGGCAGTCGTATATTCAAAACGGTCAAAATCAACCATTCTACAATGGTTATGCCCATCAACCTTACCAAAGTTACCAACATCAAATGCATTATGCTGGTATGAAAAGACCAACTGCCCAGGCGATTCCATCTTACCTTGGGTATGCTTCGCCAAACCTGAATCAACAGTTACCCTTAATGGCGACTTTAGAGTTACCAGATCTAAATCGGCTAACAAACGATCCAATTGCTTACGCCCCTTGGTGGCCATCGATTACGCATAAAATTCCATTAGATATTCCTAAATTTAATGGAAATCCGGGTGAAGACCCGTAGAATCATGTGATGAGCTTTCATCTGTGGTGTTCATCAAACACCCTAAACGATGATTTGATTAGGCTTCACCTTTTTCAGAGAACGTTAACTGGTCCGGTAGCAAAATGGTATATCGAATTACCTAGAGCTTCGTTTGATAACTTCAATACCCTAGCCACAAACGTTTTAACCCATTTTCAGTTACCCATAAGGTACGAAAGTGGAACAAAACTTCTTACCCAAGCAAACGATGGCCACTCACATATCCAATCATATTCATGAGTGGCGACGTTATCGTAGAATGGTAAAAACGTATGTTCCTGATCAGCTTTTAGCTGAATGGTTTATTAAGTCATTATTACCTTCCATTATAGAAGATGTGGCAAAGGGAGGATTCGTCACTGAAGAGCAAGTTATTGCTCATGCGCAATATTTAGACTTGATTTATACTCAGTCTGGCATGCTCTATGATAAAATCCCTGACGCTCCCAGACCGGAATTTTCCATTCCTACTCCTCCTAAATCGAACAATGACTATCCTGTCGGCGATGGCGTGATTGGTACGACAGACACGAAATCAACAAAGGCTACATCTAAAAAGGCCCGTAAGATTTCTAGTCAAAATGCAAAAGAAGAACTTCTCACCTCGGAAGTAAATGTCGTCTCAACAAACAAAGCCAAAGAAGCCAAGCAACCAGGAGGCAAGAAGAAAAACAGAGGGAAGAAGAAGAAAAACGAGGAATCATCACCTGAAAAATCTTCTGCAAACCCCTCTGGAGATAAGAAACCAAATCGTCCATGTCTTATATGTGATGAGGATCATTGGATAAAAGATTGTCCATATAAAGCCGAGCTTAAAAAATTCTTCAAGAATTCAAAAACCTCAGCGGTATTAACTGATCCATTTCCAAATCCAAGAACTAATCTATTTTTCAGTGACAATGCTTCCCCGTCCCAAGTGTTGATGTTGTCGGTTTCAAAGCAACAAAATGATGCATTGATAACGACAAGAAATAAAGATTATGGGAATCCACAGCTGTCGAACAACAAGGATAAAGATCAACCTAGTAGTTCGACAACAACTTCGACAAAAGTTGTGTCGCCCATCATTCCAGAGCTAACAATAAAACCGCCAAAGGGAGTAGTACACAAGTCGACATTTAATCCTCATGCCAGAGCAGCACAACATTATAATATAGTGGAAGATCTGGCCCAATCGCCATCCGCTATGTCGACGCTTGAGGTACTACAAAATTTCCCCTCCCAAAAGTAGGCTTTATTATTAGCAATAGGTGGGATTGACCCAAAGGAGTCTAATCTTGTGTCCTTTAATCACAAAGGATATGATCCTCAGTTCCCAGCTCAACTAGCTTTCCTCATTCAAGTGAAAGCCCTCAACAAAACTGTTCATTGAACAATTGTTGATGAGGGGGCATCTACATCTATTATGTCGATGAGTTGTTGGAAAACTTTAGGATCTCCAACCTTGTCGCGATCTTAAACGACATTAAAAGCATTTGATGGACGAACATATACCCCATATGGGATTTTAAGTAACTTGCAAGTTGAACTGGGGGGAAAACAATAGAAATAGATGTTGAAGTAATCGACAGAAACCTCGATTACAACATCCTACTGGGAAGGCCCTACATATATGCTATGGCTTCCGTTGTGTCGACCTACTTTAGGAAGATTGCATTTCCCTTTCAAGGAGGAATTACAATCGTCGACCAACAAGAATTTCTCCCCAATAGTTCCCAAGTTACAGGAAGCATTCTAATGATCCATGGAAACCCCCATTCGATTCAAAATATCAGAGTAGCCCTACTAAAAGATCTTATATTAATGGGAACTGTTGCCCTCCCACCTCCAATCAATTTGGTGGAAGTGGCAATAGTAGGAACCTGCAATATGATATCTTCTATTCAAAAGATCTCAGAAATCGATATTAGCATGGATCATCTGCAGGTATTGCCTCCAAGCCCAATAGAAATATTGTAGCAATCAATGTTTCTCACATGGGAGGCAAACCCTAATCAATGCTCATCAACCGTTTGGATAGATAGGTCTAAGGAATATGGCACCCCTTCAGATCCTTGGTCGCAAGTGCATTACACCGACGAAGGAATTGTTCAGTCAATGATAATTGACGAGGCGCCATGGGAAGATTACCACCATCGTTCCCATCTTCTGGATTGTCAAGAAGATACTCCTGATGACCTTCATCATCCTTCAGTTTTTGATTTCCTATCAAATACTGTAAACACGATGGATTCCAAGCAAAACTTGTCCAATATCGAAGAGACTATCGCTATAAATATCTCGACCAAAACAGATGTTTAGAGAATATTTATGTTGGAAAATGTTGTTCTCCTTCAGAACTGGAAATATACAAAGTTATTTTTCACAAATTCAGAGATGTCTTTGCTTGGTCATATGATGAAATTCCAGGCATTGACTCGAGCATAGTTGAACACGAAATAAAGATGTATCCAGATGTCAAACCAGTACGACAAAGGCTACGGCAGGTGCACCCCAAGAAAGCCACTGCCATCAATGCAGAAGTTGAAAAACTTCTCCATGCTGGTTTTATTTACCCGGTTCCTCTAACCGATTGGGTATCGAACATTGTTCCTATAATGAAAAAACAAGGAATGATTAGAGTGTGCGTCGATTATAGGGATGTAAATCAAGCTTGTCCAAAAGAGAACTACCCTACACCCTTTATTGATCAGATAATTGATGAATGCACCGGATGTAAAATATTTTCATTTATGGATGGATTCTCTGGGTATAATCAAATAAATATCTGCCCACAGGACCAGTCAAAGACTGCGTTTATTTGTCCATGGGGCACATTTTCATATCGCAAGTTACTCTTTGGTTTAAAGAACGTAGGGGCAACATTTCAGAGGGTAATGAATTATGCCTTCCATGATGTCAAAAACATTGTTCAACCATATCTCGACGATCTTCCAGCTCATTCGCGAAAGCAGACCGATCATTCGCAGCATTGGAGAGTGATATTTCTACGTTGCTGACACTACAAGATACAACTCAATCCACACAAATGTGTGTTCTGTGTCAGTTCTGGTCGTTTGCTTGGCTTTTTAGTCTCAAAGGACGGGATTCGTCTCGACCCATGTAAGGTTCAGGCAATCATAAATTTGCCTCCACCTTCAAATTTGCTTCAGATTCAGGAACTCCAAGGGAAAGCAAACTTTCTGAGGAGGTTCATTCCAAATTACGCCGAACTTGCTAAAGGTTATACACGTCTATTGAAAAAAGAAGTATCCTTCATCTGAGATCAGGTCGCGCAAGCTTCCTTTGATGCTTTAAAGGAATCCCTAATAAAAGAATCATTAATATACGCTCCTGATTATCAAAAAGACTTTAACCTGTATCTGGTTGCAGCGGATACAACCATCACAATGGTTTTAGTTCAAGAAGACAATGGGATTGAACATCCTATATATTATTTGAGTAGAAACTTAAATGATACAAAAAGCAAGTATTCCTACGTTGAAAAGCTGGCTCTCACAGATGTTCAAGTGATACAGAGATTTCGACACTATGTCCTCTTTCAAAAAACTACCATTTTGTCAGATTGCAACCCCATGACTTATATATTGCCGCGACAGTTGCTGGGGGGCAAATATTCAAAACGGATAACAATTCTTCAAGAGTTTGATCTGGAATTTGTAAAATCCAAATCGAAGAAATCCCTGGTTTTCGAGGAATTAATATGCGATCTCCCATCTTCGTCCAAAGATGAAACATCCGAAGAAACCATCATGGATGAATCTTTGTTTCTGATATCTTCAAGCAATCCGTGGTATGGAGATATAATCATGTATCTCCAAACCGAAAAATATAGGTCTAATACCTCTCGCCTTGAACAGAAACGTATTCAATACCAATCAAAAGACTACATGATCGTCGGTGATATGCTTTAGCGTTGTGGTGTCGATACAGTTCTGAGGAGGTGCCTCACCCATGAGGAGGCTAAAAAAGTCCTGAATGATTGCCATTCAGGCGCGTGTGGGGGGCATCAATCTGGTTACGCTACAGCGCAAATATTTTTACGAGCAGGATACTTCTGGCCAACAATGTTCAAAGATTGCATAACCACAGTCAGAAGTTTCCATGCATGTCAAATTTTCGATAGCGAAGCCAGAAGACCACCCGCACCCCTGTAACCAATAGTTGTTGTTGGACCATTCGCCAAATGGGGCATAGATTTCATGACATGTAACCCCACCTCGATCGGGGGGCATGGGTTTATCATAGTTGCGATAGACTATTTTACCAAATGGGCCGAGGCGATGACTACATTAAACAAGGAAGCAAGTGGCGAAGATCTATCAGAAGGGAGAGGAATCAAGCAAGGAACCAAGCGCAAGACAGAGGTTGGTCTCCTTTGTTCCCCTCTTATCTACTTCTCATAAAGGAAAACAAAAGTAGTTTTAGTTTGTTTGTTTCTAAGATAGCTACCAGTCTTAGTGGGACTAGCAGCACTGCATAGACACTAGATTTCCCAATAACAATAATGAAAAATCAAGTTGGTAGTCCCAGTTTTGGGATCCAGGGGAAAAGCTCTGTGTATATGTGTTTTATGTGTTATCCTCTTGCATTATTTATTTTTCTATGATTTAGAATTCGTATGCAAGTAATTTCTGTATGGGTTAAAACCTACAATCCCTTTGTTTTTTGTCTCTTTAAAGATTTACAATTAATCAATAAACCATGGAACCAAAACACCCTCGTCGCTAGTGTAAGATGAAAAGATTCCCTCCTTTACCTCCTGAGGCAACACCTAGACATCGAAAGAATAATAAAACAAAAACTACTTAGGCTACATCAGAAGTTAATCCCTCTGAAGCTAAATATGAAATTTATAGCCGAAAGTTGTCACTTCCTATCTGTATCGATCCAATACAAAGAGCTGGTATTATAACATGAGGTTAAATCCACACAAATGTGTATTTTGTGTTCAATCTGATAGACTAATCTAATTCGTACATGTCAAAACATGGAATCTACATCAATCCTATTAAAGTACAAGCGGTCCTTAACTTTGTTGTGCCATCTTCACTTGTTCATTTACAATGCCTCCAAGGGAAGGCTAACTTTCTATGGAAATTCATCCCAAATTATGCAAAAATTAGGAAAGGATTTAGTCATTTATTGAAAAAGGGGTTCCCTTCCATTGGGATTATACAACCCAAAAAGATTTTGATGCTTTGAAAGATGTCATGGTTAGAGTATCATTGTTGTATCCCCCTGATTATCAACAAGATTATTTCATGTATCTTGTTACAAAAAATACTACCATTGTTATGGTATTGGTTCAAGACGATGACCAATGGCATAAACATCATATATACTACTTGAGTCAAAATTTCAATGATACTGAGGTCAAGTGCACTCACATTGAAAAGTAAGCTTCAAAATTGATTTTTATTGATTGAGGATGAATGGTTTTATCTTTAATCATATTATGCATCACCCTTTTGGTTGACACATGGACTGATACCTTTACTAGTGTGTTGTTCTTCGACCGATATTTCCTTGAGCATGAAACCCTTTTATTTACATGTTTGAACTTATGACCCTTGGTCCATGTCAACTTCTACTACCTAGTTTCCTACTATAAAATCATATAACGACCTTCCATCTATGGTTATTTCTTAAATAAACATGTTTATATTTACTCTTCACTTGTCTTATGATGATTATTAACTTGACTTACAAGTATATGTCGTATTCCACTATGTAGAACTGAAAATTTAACAACCACATGAGGGAGAAGATGTGTCCCATCAAGCTGATCAACGAGATAATGATAAATATGTGCCCTATGGACCTCATCAACCACTGGGTGAACATGTTCCCTATCAAGCTCATCAATTGTCACTAGGGGAACAACATATGCCATGTTAAGCTAATGTACCAATGGAGGAAGAATATTTTCCCTATCAAGTTGATCAACCAATGGAAGAACAATTTGTTTCCTCTTAAGTTGTTAGGATAATAGGGAGTTTAGTTGTTTGGAAAGCGGTGGATCATTTTTAAAAAAATTGGATGCAAGCACAATAGAAGACCTTAGGCATCCTATCCCTACTCGCACTATTAGATACCATGTGAATAACATCATTCAACAAGATTTTGAGAAACATTCAGTTGTTGCACAAGATCATATACTACATGGTTTAATCAAACATAAGAAATTAAAACATGCCACAAAGATTTTGGGTGTCTAAGATGCTAAAAGAAAGAAGAAACATATGAATGTCACTGAAAATATATCAAAGGAATTCACTATGTTTGGAAAATTAAGAAAACTCGATGTTCTATTTGTGTGCAGGGAAATTACAAATGTTATTGTTTCATGAAGTACATCAAACAACAAAAGTTTGCAACAATGACAAAATTATTCCATGTCTCGAAAAAAAACTTGCACAAGCATACCAAATTCAGGGTTTGAGTGAATGAAAATGATGAATCTTCTTGTTGGGCAATTATCACCAGGAAACCATACCAATATAGGTTTATAGCAGGAATTAGAGAATTTGTGGTAAAGTTTTGGGAGAGCTATTCATGTTTTATTCCAGATAGAAAGTATGTCATATGACATCTCATAGATAAAGGTGAGTATCTGGAACACTCTATGCAAATTCTAGAAATGACATAAGTTGCATTGTTCGAGGAATTTTAGGAAAGAAACCGCCATGTGAAGATATCCATAAGGATTTTTAGGAAATTTAAGCCGTGGTTTATTAAGCCTAATACAATTTGTGACACGTGTTGTTGTCGATATCATGTTTAATTTAAACTTCATTATGACATTTTCTAGGAAATTTACAAGAATAATTTTCATGGCGAGCATCCTCCTCATATAGTGCATGATTTTGTTTCACAAATATTGTGTAGAAGGGAGCCAAAAGAGTTGTATTACAAGACAATATGCATAGGTGGGAGAAAATGCACTGAATGTGGTGATTTGACATTTCTCCATAGGAACTTTCTTATTGATACCAACTTGTCTAGGATGTTAGATGTCACTGTCACATGGAAGCATTATGAGTATGTCATGGGAAATCAACCATATTCTTAAACTCTGGTACCTAAGATGATCAAATATGTTGATGATGATATCCTTATTTCACGATTCATGGGGGTGTTTCAAAACAATATCTATAAATATATCAAACAATCACATGGGTACAGGTGGTAAGCATTTGAGTTTAAGCATTCGTGTGAAGTATTTTAGGTAGGCACAATATTATCAATGGTGGAAATTTGCTGAAAATTATACATTTGCTCCTTAGACAGAGATAAAAAGTGAGTATTATCACTCAAACCAAGTGTCCATATTAGTACATGTTTTTTACAAACATGCACAATTGAACATTGACCGTAGGGATAGGAATAACGAATCATGTGATGTTATTAAGGAGTATCATTTTTACATCAATGATGATCACGAGAATGGTACATTGTTTGTGGAACATTAAAAAAATGGCATATCATTCATGAAGTATTGCATATGGTCAGATTGTTGTGCAGGACAGTTCAAGTCAACACACACTTTTTATTAGTTGAGTCAAGCATACAAGAAGACCAAAATTAAGAACACTTGGAGCTACTTTAAAATAGGACATGGAAAGGGTTAGCATGATGGTCTAGGTGCTTATGTGAAGCGAGAAATTAGGGGAACCAAATGAGTCATGATGCCGATCAACTCAAATAATCACTCTAGGTGGTCAACTGGTGTAGATCCCATTTAGGACATGAAGGTCACGAATCTACAAGACGCGTGTGTAGGTTTATCTAGAATATTGAACTTGACAATTTGAATAGATCCATTCCTTTGTATTGTAATACTATCAAAGTATCAAGAGAAATACACTCAGTGCAGAGCAATAACACGGGGGAATATTTTCCATTGAGAGAAGAAAACTCACATGCTTTTGTGAGTTTTGCATTGGTATTGATGGATGTAGACTTGATCACTATGAAAAGCACAGGTATGTGAAAAGATAGAAATATGTCCCTCTTAATCCGAATGTACCTCATCCAATTCCAATGTGGCAAGAGATGCAGAATTAAGAGGCCACCATTTCACTTGATCATGATCAAGTCTCTAATATTGTAAGGGAAGGTATGTGGCTCATATATCATTAATAATTTCATATATAAATTGAAATACTGAATGTATTTAACTAATACATATTTTGTATAGTGGATGTTTTTGTTGTCATTTCCACCAGAGGAAATGAATCGAATGTGGCCTACTAATTGATGCGATACAAACAGGTGGAAAGTAGGTTGATGAGACCATATCAAGATGGACAATTCACATACCAAATTGGTGACATGGTTGTGATGACACATTTTTTTAAAATGGTTAAAAAATAGACTTATCACCACATTTATAGAGTTTTTATGCCTAAATATATATCTTCTCAATACAATCATCTAGTCATATCATCTAGGATAATCTCATAGAAATCAAAACAAAGAAAGGTAAACCAAGGATATGGAAGATGAAAAAATCAAACCATGAACGTATTATGGATACTTGCATTCCTATGAGCCATTGGTTAGATGAGTAGATGATGCAAATGGAAATCACTAAAGTTGAGTCTATAGTAGTCAAGAAATCTCAAATGTATGATTTCTTTAATCTATAAATGTGACAGTTAAATACTCCTGTAATGTTGTAATTTTGAATAGAGAAATGTTTCCCTCTTATCTAGGATGGATTCATAATGGTGTAGATATATGTTATATAAGCTTTATCTTCTTATAGGAGCTTAATTTTCTAAAGTATATCAAATTTCAAGGAGGTTCTTTAGAATCAATAGGGATTTAGATTTAATTAAATTATGTCATCTTAATTTTTTTAAATTTCATGTGTATAGCATTGATTTGTTTTTTAGATGTCATGTGTATAGTATTGAAGTTGGGCATGCACGGAACTTCGTAGATCTACATACATGTCATACATATCTTTTTTCTAGAATGTCCATTTGAGTATGTAACAATCAAGTTGATATGGTCTAGTTTACTTAAAATGGAAATTCAACAATCTATATTATGAACAACATTGAAATAGTTTTGTGTTATTAATAATAAATATGTCATGTGTCAATTTGATATAAAACATGGAAAGAGTTAGACACATGCTTCATATTGGAATGTAATAAGTGCAACAATAGATATATATGTATATATATATCATGTTATGACTATTAAGCTCATTAAGATATTCTCAAAATAAATAAAATTGAATAAAGCATATTAGTAGTTTAAATCTTGACATCTAAATTAAAATCATTGTAAGTTTTTAACATTCATTGATTGTGCATTAAAAGACACTTTCTACAAGACAATATGACAACTAAAATTGCTATTTTGGAAAATTTTATTACTTGAATGTTCTTAGTTGAAGGTCTTTAGATAAAAAGATTGATTGAAATACTTGGATAAACAAGTAATTTTAGGAAAGTGCATAAAATTATAGAAACATATCATTAATTTTTTAAATTAAATTCAATATTAAATTGATATACATGATATATTTTAGTTCATTTTAAGTATTAAAGTGACTTGCATCATAGTAAGATTGTACTTATTTCCTTAGTATATGAGAATTCAAAATTGTTATTTTGTAAAATTTTACTTCTTGAATATTCTTAATTGAATGCAATAAGTTAAGGAATTCACTGACACATTTGATAGGCAACTAAATTGAGGAATTTTCATAAAATTATATAAACTTATCTAAAAACATATCACTAATTTTTTTTTTGGTATATTAAATTCCAATAGATATGACTTATATCATGTTTTATGACTAAGATGTTGTAGATGACCTCCAAGAAATAAAATTTAATAAAAGAAGTTATTAGTTGAATATTACTAGTTCATGACATTTTTTAAAATTGAATTGAAAATGTATTTCAATCATATTTGTGTATTTTAATTGAACCATGAACATATATTTGAGTTGATTTTAAGTATCAAAATGACTTGAATCATAGTATAAGATTTTACTTATTTTCTTAGTTTATTTCTTGAGAAGTCAAAATTGTTATCTTGTTAGCTATGTATGATAATAAACTATCCATATGAAAATATATACCAATTACATCATACAAGTGAACATCCACACACTAAAATAATAAGCATTTATAAACTAAAATAATGTTCTTGCATCCATAAACTTCCCATGCATGAAAATATAAAAAGTGTGTACATCACATATGAATATGCCCTATGAAATGGGCATGAAAATATACAAACTATCTATGATCCACTCTAGAAAAGTATGACTTCTAGAACATTTTTGTGTGTTCCATTGCACAAAGTAGGCGTCCATAATTTGGTACTGCAATATAAAATTTCAAATTCAAATTAATTAAAACATTGTACAAATATTAAAAAAATATGGAAATAAATGTAGTTGAAATGTGCATTTAAATAGTCCCCTACCTGTGACTCAATCGAGTGAAAGTGGAAGTCAAGTGGGATGGGGTTCTGATCAATCTAAGTTTGTTGGTCCCCTACTTGTGGCTCAATGCCTCCATACCCAATATCCAACTCATGTGTCCACATAACTTCAACATCGACACCCCTCTACATTGGGGTCTACGTACATAATGACAAAGACAAATTATAATTAGTTTAAAGATTAATTAGCATGCATACATGTAACATAAAAAATAAAAAATAAAAAAATTTGAAGTCTTAGGAATAAAAAAAATCCACCTCAACTGTTAGTCCATGAGTGTTATAATGTGTAGGTGGAGGTGGAGGAGACTGAGCCATGGAAACATGCACTAGAGGAGGCTCCTCTGGCTAGTCAACTACCCCATGAGATGACCTCAGAATCTCATATGTGTAGTGGGGTTGTGCATGCACATTATCATGAAATTATTAATATAAATGCAATAATATACAAACTTATTAATATAAATAAAGTAAAATTTGGTGATAAGAGTCAAAAGTTTCATATATATGTACCTGGTTTGTGTCACATGGATCATGCATCCTCCAAGTGTCACGTATGGTATCACAACATGTATATGAATATCAAAAAAGTTGGTCATGACCTAGAATATCTAGATATGAATCATCATGTAATGTGACTAGTGGGCCACGATGAAATGAAGGTGGTCTGCTGATCTCTCCATGCAATGCGACATGTGAAATGACCAATGTCCTCTACATGTTATTTTAAATGGTATCCCTATTCTTAATGCCAAGATGTGACAGCTGCTCTAGCTTTGTTGATAATACCATGCTCCAATATGGTCATGGAAACAATCATGGATGTGGTGCTACATGTGCAGGGTTCCTACGAGCCCCTACATATTCATAACTATGTCCCAAACCAGGTGCATAAAACTTACGTCCAGTGCTGGTGTAATCCAGCTTCATATGTAGCACAAACTCTTCATATATATGCTTTGCATAGTAAATGGGGACCCGTTCATGGTGGCAAAACTGGCCCCAAGATCTAATGAATCGATCATAGACAAAAGGGGTTGCATCAACATTCTTAAAAAAAATTAGCAGAATTGGGCCAACATGTATAGCACGACATTCCGATTTCAATCAACTCCCTACGAATATCAATGTTCTTGATGGAATCTTTCAGTGACTTCCAAGTACGTGGGCCTCTTACATCTAGCCTCCTAATCCTATGTATGGAATATAGGAGGTGGTTGTGTGGGCCTACCCTCTAGTATGTCTCGATTAACTTGTTGATACTATCCAACATCAGAGACAAACTACGCCTAACAAGTGAACTAATAGATATTTTATCCAGCTCTTGCGTGATCCATGTATGTTGGGTCTTAATATCCTTAATTGTGATACTACCTATAACGTCGTTCCATGGAGAAATCGACATTATACTTTGATCTTTGCCTTCACCCTCCTCAGGGTCTAGAAATCATAAACATATATATAACAAAATATAAGCATAATAACATATATATTAAATTCAAATACATCAATTGAAGGCGATTTAAAAATTAAAGACAATTTCAAGACATAAACACACAAATTTTAAAGAGGATTTAAAATGCGAGATGTATACATGTAATAGGTGAAGAAGGTCCACTATCTGTAGCAAGATCATCAAAAAAGTTAGAAACACTGCCTATGACACTCTAACTCATGTGAGAGTGAGGATCTATGAGTGGAACGAACACTCTAGTATGGCTATGTGATCTAGAATGACCATGTATAACAGATCCCCCAACACTCTGACGGGCTACGATTGGGGGTTGTATGGGAGATGGCTTTATAAGTTACATACAAAACATATGAACTAATCCCAGAAAAATATGTTGGCATAGAAATAATATTGACAAGAAAACCATTTATAAAGTCAAGTAAAATAATTTAGGCTAAAGTCCTAAAAATAATAAAGTGTCTATTTTGATAAATTACCTACCAAAGTATTGAGTTCCATGTAAACACAATCGAAAAATGTGATCCTCAAAATATAACATACATTTTTTCCCATTTATAAATAATCAATCATAGAGTATAAATATATAAATAAATGTAAAAAATTGAAATAAACCTATTTACAAAACTAATAAAACTTGATGCCAACCAAATACTCCATAAGGCAAGTTCTTATAATGTTTGATTTTGACACATGACATCTACTAGGTGCAAGCACATGAAAACAATGTTACTGTTATGAGACACTACATAATGAAACAATATGGTACAAATTAGAAAAGTCAAAATACTTATATGTTTAAACTTTAAATGCACTTTTCATCATTGATTTAATGTATGTACAATGATGCATTGTTGATATATATATATATATATATATATATATATATATATATATATATATATATATATATATATATATATATATATATATATATATATATATATATATATATATATAGATATATATATTGTGTGATGTGTTATATAGTTAAATAAAAATATCAGAACTGTAAGTTACAAAATCGTTACTCAACTAATAATTTTTTTCTTGTTAAGCTTGGCTGGACTGTTCATTTTCTATTTATAATCGGCAAATTTACACCACATAGGTAGGCTAGGTGGCCTCAACTTGCTCAATGGGAAACCAAGTCTGTTGGCCACCTATCCTCGTTATAAGCCATCCAAAAATAATAATGTTTTAGTCTTTCTAACCAAGATAAGTATGTGTTTATATCATAAGAAGAATCTATATGTCTATCTGCCCATAAGCATGCATAATATAAAGTAAACTCTACCCGCATATAATAACAAAAAGAAACTATATAAACTAACTATCCCTATTGGCCTTCCAATGTCGAATCCACCAGTGTCGGATCCTTGATAGTTTCCCCATGCATCTTAGACAATTCAAAGATGCATGGGATATGCCTTTGAATTTTGTCCAGTCAGATATCCTGCTTGTGGAGTTGGAACTGGATTCGCTGCAAATCATGTCTGTAGTTTGGCATGTCTTGGAGAGAGAAAGCCATCCCCACTGAGATTTTTTCCATGGCTTTCCTCAACAAGATTTTCATAAGCCAGTAGAAGTATAAAGTCTATTTGGATTGGGTTATTCTTCTTCTCGTATTCCCAGGTCCAGGACTAATGTCCTCTAGCTCTCCCTCTCCTCCTCTGTCTCATAGCTCTACTTGATATTTGCCTCTCATTCTTCTAACAAATTTTGAATTCCTTCGTCTGTTCCCTCCCAGTATGCCTCAATGGCTTCACTAATGTGGTGCTCGACTGACTTCCTTCCTCTACGGAGCTCCAATGTGCTCATGTCTTTATCCTTTCCTGGCTCTCAACCTCGCATTCTGCGCCCTCTTCCTCTTGTTGGATGAGCCATCTCAGTACTGTGCGATACATGTTCACAAGAAATAGGTGTTATCCTCTAGATTTGGGTCATTTTACAGTCTTTCTCTGAATTCTCAGTGTTGTCATTCTCTCTCTTCCTTATCTTAAACCAATTATGCATAGAGCACGGGGCAAGTTTGCCGGTGGCCCAGTCGTGAGCTATGATTGGGCTCCATCTCTGTTTAAGATTCTCACTCCTCCTTCTCTGATAACTCGCATACCGAGTAAGGTTGACAGGCCCCTGCCAAGGCCATGCATGTATCCATCGTAGCAATTTGACAATTATTCTCCAGTGGTATGCCATCTCATTCCCCCTTTGCTAGTAAGCCAACATCATGCCTTTTCCCTTGTCGTACCCTTCCTCCCCCAGGAATCCTAGCAGGTTTCTCAGCGTGGCTACTACTCCCAATTTCCCTGGTCTTGCTGAGGTTTCATCCACTGACCCACCCACAAACCCTGCAGTTTTACTGCTCTTTATTACCCATAGCTTCTACCACCAACCTACCAACTTCCCATCCCCAACATCCGACCTCTCTCGGTCCGCACCATGCAAATCCCAAAGTCCCAGAGCTACCCACAGAAAGGGGCTCACGGCCACTTGCTAAATCACTTCCCAACAATCTCATAGCTACAATGCAAAGCCATACTAAAACAACATGATGCCTCCACCAATTTCCCCTACGATTCCCCCAATTTCCCTTTCTCAGTGTCTCCCAATCCCCCCAGCAAGAATCCAACCAAGTCGAAATTGTAAGGGAGGTGTAGTTCCATGATACATACCTATTTTCGCTCCTAGGTTTTGAACGTTGATGCCATCAGATTCCTGCTTTTCTACTCCAGCTCCTTACTCCAAAAATCATAATATGATACCTCCTCCCCTGTCTTACCTTAATTACTATGTCACTCACCTCGTCCTTGTCATGGCAGCCACCTTTCCAACCACCCTTGCATGTACGCATGTGAAGGGCCACCACACCCATCACCTTGAGCGTGTGGGGGAAGGTGTGACATACCTTTCTTTTATTCTTCATAATTATCTGCAGGCCCTGCCACCCTTCGGCACGCACCCCAATTGGGGTACTCAACTAATAAATTTAATAAGGGTGAGAACTAAGAGATATATAGTTGTCATGTATCATTATGTTAAATAATTCTACAAATACGAGTAATGAAAATTTTAAGGAAAATTACAGTTTATAGATCATCTCAATTCTTAAAAAAGTTGTTGAGCATCACCCATATCATGTTAAATTATGAAGAGCACATTATGTTAAACAGTTATAAAACTATGTTAAATGTTATATATGTGTGAGAAATATTATAAATACAACTATTTTATATATCTAGCTATATAGTTTTTTTTTTTTTATCGTTAAAACTATGCTATTTCTATTATTTACATTAACAGGAGAGAACAATTACAGCCAGGAGTACATGTCGCCGGAGGCCAGGGGTGGCGCTCTGGATTGATGGTATTCACAAAAAACTACCCGCGCAGGGGCATCCTCATCGTTACTGAACACCCACGCAGGGGCAACACCATTGAGACCAAATACCCATGCAAGGGCACCGTGACTGAGACTGGTAACCCACGCAGGGGCTGTAGAGCTTTGGAGACCAGAAAAAGCAAAATTATCTATCCCACGCAGGGGCAAGAGAGAGAAAAGGAAGTTTTTCATCAAAATCCTCCGCGAGGGCATGGTCATGCACAGAACTACGTAATTATTAAGCCAAACATAGACATTGACGACATACATTGAGCACTTGTGATAAGAGAAACAGTTCACAAAAAAACTTGAGCATTGTCTGAGGGCAGGAGCTTGGTTGAGCCGGCGTCTATTCATCCGAGTCTTCCGGATAGATCCAGTACTCGCCTTCTGAGGGAGGTCTCCAATCATACTTGGCCTTGCCTGAAGCGGGCGCTGGTTGAGATGATGGTGGAGTGACCCCTGGCTCAGGTTGTGCCTCTACCTTTTCCTCAGCTGCTCTGGAGCTTTCAGCAAGATGAATTTGGGCATTGGGTTGCTCCCCAACCTCCTCTTTCGGTTCCTCCAAGAATAGGACTGAGACGTGAGCTTGAATGTTGGAATTTCCCTGGGCGCTGCTGAATGAGAATACCGCTGTACCAAACGCAGGTAGTGGGGCAGTGCTTGAATCCGGCGTCCTGGCGTCCATGAATTGCTTCGACTGAATGGGGTTTGCTTCAGCCACCCGGTGGCACAGAAAACGACAGCAATTTGAAGATGGATTGGAAACCGGGGGGCGTGAAGATCCTCCTCGTCCCGTGCCTCGACGGCTAATGAGCCTCTATCTCGGCGGCACCATGTTTTCCTTGAAGTCCGATGAGGGTGTGAGACCGCCTTCACCCACTCTTGATGCCCTGTATCCACCTCCAATTGCCAGCGGTAGTTCTTGAGCTTGTGCTCTGAGACCCGACGCCCAAAAAACCAAATCCACAATTCGAACCTGACCCGATGCATAACATTCCCAATTCTTGACATAATTATGCTGCTCTGGCTTGCCTCGATCCTGGTAAGCCATAACTCCCCTCTGCAACAGTTAATGGAGCACAGCCTCGACAATGAATTGTCCTCCTCTCGCTCCTTTGCTCTCACGCTTGCCATCCAGGGCGGCGGAGGGCAGTTAATGACTTGTTCAAGCTTGAGGCCGCCCATGCTTACCAGGTGGCGCGTCGTCCTTCTCCTGCATGGCACCCGCATCCGGGTTATCTAGCTATATAGTTATGTTACATGCTATGTTATATTATATAATTATATATCTAGTTATGTTGTATATATATAATAGTTATAGTTATGGTATACTTTACAACTATATATATCTATGTGTGTGTGTGTGGTATAGTTATATATATGTTAGTTTTGTCATATATAACTTTATTATTTGTCTCATATATATATATTTATACTTAGTTAATAAAATTTAATTAAATAAAAAAAAAATGTTTTAGATTTTTAACTTAGTTAAAATGTTTTATTTAAGTACAATTATGATCTAGGGGGATGTTGGTGGCCACCCATATATCCCACTTGGACCCCCAAAACTGTCTCTTTGAGTTTTTTAGTTTCATTAATTGTAGCACAATTTACTATTTTTAGCAGTTTTTCGGGTCTTGAACTTCCGAAGCCATTTTGAGGCACTAAATGACGGTTTTTGGGAAATATTGGAGAAACATGGGTCCATGGACGAATGTTTGTCTTCCAAAAGTTGTAGTGCTTGGATAGATATTTCTAACAAGCTATTTTACGCGTCAAACAAAGATCGAGTGCCAAAGTTACGACCCTAGGAAGTTGATGTACCAACTTACCAAAAACGAGGCCCACAATTTGGCATTTCATCTTCTAGGGTTAGGTTTTGGGATGTTAAGGGTTTTCCATTGTTTCTCAACAATAAATAGGCCTTCGAGCCTCATTGTAATACAGTTCAGAGGAATGTAGTCGCCACATCTCTTCTCAGAGATAAGCTACCATCGCCCTAGCTGGTTTATTTCCATTTCTATCTGTAAGCATATTTCCGTATTTTACATTAATGAAATGAAGTATTATTTCCACTACATCTCTATGTTTATGGTTATCTCTGTAATTTATTGTGTTCTTGTTTAAATCTGGATCAGTGGTATCAGAGCGGTCTGCTTTTTCTCTGTTGTTCTTTGCATGTCCCTAACGAGGTCGAGATATAAGGAGTTAGGGCTCGATCTGGTTGAACCTTTGGAAGATCAGCCTCGAAAATCTCAATGGCCTCCCATGGTGCATGAGAAGAAAGACCATAGGGTAGGAGATCCTATCAAAATCTTGCTCGAAGAAGCCCTCGAGCGACAAGGAACGCGATGATGGACAACTTTGCCCAGATCCTTTAGCGGCTGCCCAGGGGCAACGCATCGATTTCCAACAACTACTCTGGAAATGCCACACCATTTAAGGTACAAGTTAATTTTGAAATCCCCATCTTCAAGTGTCAAATAGATGCAAATATTGTAGATAAATGGTTAAATCTGCTAGATGGGTATCTTTCTGTTCATGATTTTTCAAGTCAGGAAATGATTATTTTCACTCTTCTCAAAGCAGCCACCCACGTCAAGGACTGGTGGGAAACCTACTATGAGCAGAAGGATGAAAGTACGAGCTCACTATTTTCAGCCGCACCCGCTTGGGATTCATTCTGGGATGCCATCAAGGAGCAGTACTACCCTGTCAAGAGCTATGAGGACAAATACATAAAGTGGACCACGCTGCGACAGGGAAGGGACTAGGATGTGCCAGAGTTCACAAACATTTTTCATACCCTTTGCACACAGTTGGGTATCAAGTATTCTGAGCTACATTTGGTACTCAAATACTGCAGCTTCCTACATAAGTACATCCAGGAAGAGATGGAGTTCTCGAACATCTCCTCGTTTGGCACGGTGTACCGATACACTGTCAAGGTCCAGTAGAAGTTCAAACAAAAGAAGCGAGACTTTGGATATTTGAATCCAAAGCAAGGGAAAGGCTTCCCCAAATCGCAGAACCAAGGAAAGCGCCACGATGGGGCAACCCAAGACAACCCGTCAAATCCATAAGAAAATAACAACACCACGAAGTTGAAGAAAGACACAGGAAAGTGGTGTGAGTTCCATAAGAGCCCCACTCACATCATAAGCGAGTGTCGGACCAAGCAGTCATTGGTGGCCAAGTTGAAGGCTTCAAAATCAGATGCATGTTCTGACCCTGAGTTAGAACCCGACAAGGGGAAAGGAAAAGGGAAGCATATGATTGATGTAGAGCCCAACACCATTGCTGCCACAACTAAGATCTAGAAGAATGAGCCCGAAGATCTAGAAGAGGGGGAACATCTTTTCCACTCACAGATGTGGGTGAAGGGTTCGCCACTCCAATTCATTGTCGAGAGTGGCAACCAAAAGAACCTCATTTCGGTAGAGGTTATGAAGTGGTTGGGCCTACCGACTACACCACACATGCAGCTGTATAGTATTGAGTGCCTTCACCAAGGATGAGATCTCCAAGTCCGCCAGCAGTGTCACCTTCCCTACAACATCAAACCTTTCACAGACGAGGTATTGTGTGATGTTACACCTCTGGATGCTTGTGATGTATTATTAGGCCAACCATACTTGTGGAGGTGAAAAGCTGTGTATGAGTCAAGGCCTTGTGCTGTTATTATTACTTTGGGTAATTCATTATACAGGATACCAGAGGTATCCCCACCTACCACCACCTCTTTGATCACTACTAAGAAAGGAAATAAGCTCATCTGACAGACTAGGAAATTTATTTTTTGTTTGGTTCGCTCCCAAAGCAAGTGAAAGATCAGCGCCGCATCCATGACCCCCGCGAAGGATTCCTCCATGCAACAGCAACAACAGAGGGATACAGTCATGAAAGAACACAGGAACAACTTCTCCTCACCCACAGAGGTACCACACAATTTTCTGGTGGGTGACAAAGTATGGTTGCATCTGCAGAAAGAACTTCTGACAAGAGCCCATCAAAATATCAGACCACTCTGGCATGGTCCTTACAGCATTACCAAGGTCGTGGGAAACAATTCTTTGGAGCAAAACATTCCTCCATTCCTTCACTTGCACTGAGTGTTCAATGTCGAACGCCCTTGACCATGCTTCCCACCATTACTGGACACATCAAAGATTGTAGAATAGCTCACCAAGGACCAAGCTCAACAGATGGAGGAACTCAATGCAATGGGGACCAATGCTTCCTAAGGGTGGAGGAATGATCTAGGTGGATGTTGGGTGGCCACCCACCTATACCACTTGGACCCCCACAACTGTCTCTTTGAGTTTTTCATTTTCCTTAATTATAGCACAATTTACTATTTTTAGAAGTTTTTCGGGTTCTAAACTTCCGGAGTCGTTTTGAGGCCCTAAACAATGTTTTTTGGGAGTGATGGGAGCAACATGTGTCCATGGACCAATGTTACTCTTCCCAAAGTTGTAGTGCTTGGATAGATCTTTCTAACAAGCTATTGCACCCGTCAAACGAAGATTGGGTGCCAAAGTTATGACCCCAGGAAGTTGATGTACCAACTTACCCAAAACAGGGCCCACAATTTGGCGTTTCATCTTCTAAGGTTAGGTTTTTGGATGTTAAGGGTTTTCCATTGTTTCTCAACAATAAATAGGCCTTCGAGCCTCATTTTAATACAGTTCAAAGGCATGTAGCCGCCACATCTCTTCTCAGAGATAAGCTACCATCACCCTAGCTAGTTTATTTCCATTTCCGTCTGTAAGAATATTTCAGTATTTTACATTAACGAAATGAAGTATTATTTTTGCTGCATCTCTATGTTTATGGTTATCTCTGTAATTTGTTGTGTTCCTGTTTAAATCCGGATCAAATTAATTTTATAAAAAAAATTACTATATTTATTTATTTTTTCCTAAGGAAAAATCACAATTTTATTCATTTGAACAAAATTACATATAGTAGATGCTAAAAGCATATGCATAATAACAAATCCTAGTGACCAAGGTCAATAAAAACTCATCAGGGAGTTAACCTATACTACTCTTTCCTACATTTCTTTTTTTCCACTTTTCGCCAACCACTAGAGTTGGGTGTTGATCATACAAGGGTCCTCTGAGTCTCATTTATATTTGACAATATTTCTTTGTCATAATTTGAGACTTCTAATGCATGAGTTCGTTTGGTACCAATTTCTTCTTTTTCAGAGGTAATCTTCTCAATCTGTTGTTGTTGTTTAGAAGGCATTGGAATGAATGCTCAGTTATGTTCAACCTCATCCTTATGTGTGTTGTCCTAAGAATTATGTGCATTTTTATTTGTGTTATTGTCTGTAGTTTTTTCTTCTTATGTTTCTATTGCTTGTGTTTCAGAAAATTGTCATCCTTTTAGCTTTTTTGGTTGTCTCTTTTTTCTTTCCTTTTTATTTTGAGGACAAACACTTTGAAGATGACCAATTTGAAGACATGTATGACATCTGAAGGTCTTATTCTCATTTTCAAGGGGCTGGGACCACTGTTGATTATTATGATATAGTAGGATTTTGTCAAGTAATCCATTACTAAGGTCTACCACCACATATATTCTCGCAAAGGTGAAGATGTGCTTTGTGATGCAATCTACATCTACTTTTAAAAATTTCCCCAAACCATTCCCAATGCCTGCTAATACATTGTGATGCCAAAAATTTAAAGGTAGATTATGGAACCTTACCCATATTGGTATTTTAGAAACCACCATGGTATTTGCAGCAAAGCGTGGAAACCATGGTATCATGAATAGACCTGCATTGCCCCAAAACCATGGCTCTCACCTAAAGCATATTCCTTATCTTTTATTGTGTCAAAT
Source organism: Pinus tabuliformis (assembly GCA_031772625.1). Taxonomy (NCBI): domain Eukaryota; kingdom Viridiplantae; phylum Streptophyta; class Pinopsida; order Pinales; family Pinaceae; genus Pinus; species Pinus tabuliformis. The sequence goes on from CM062817.1 coordinate 951,104,730, forward strand.
TTGACAATGAGGAAACCTCTAGAACATAAATGGATATCACAGTGCTATGTCCATGTGAAAAAAATCCATCGATGTAGTGACTCTGATTTGGTCCAGAACCCATTAAATCTACAAATCAATGCTTTAGAAGGGAACTCATCACGAATCTCATTTACCTCAGGAAAAATGATTGTCAGAGTTGGAACCTATGTCATATGCTCCACAATGTAGGGGCCAGGAGTAGTGGGAGGTTGTTATGGTTGCTTTTGTGGCTCCATCATCCCTTTGACTGCATCGTTGAATGAAGTTGGGCCTTTTAAGCTTGTCCCAAGACATCCTCCTAGAAGTATTGTGTTAGGGAAGACAGTTGAGTCACGTCCATTGTTATAATCCTGTATATTTTATTTCTCCTCCAAAACGTTTCCTGCATAAATCAGAGTTTGTAGATTGGCTGGTATATCCATCTTTTATTGAATCATTTGTTTAAGAGTTTTTATCCCCTCTCGACTCCAGATCCTCAAACAAACTGATTTCCCTTCATGTGATCTGATAAAGAGATGGATCAGGGTTCTTTCAAGTGGATATGGCATTAGCTCTTCAAAGTTCAGCTTTGAATTGCTCACTACTGGACATCATTTTATGCTCGCCTTTACTGCTTGCTTTGAATCAAGAACACTATCATACCCATCTCGAAACTCCCACTATTGTGTGCATTTTTCATCCTCAGGGAAATATCTTAGAATTGATATAGAGAAAAAAGTACAGATCGATTTATAGAGCCCCTGCATCGATCTGGTAATAAAGTTGGGAATGCCTCATTTGGGGGATTAATGTCTGAATTTGGAGTAAAAAAATCATATCTTGCGTGAATGTTGATGTCGAATTTCTCACTCTGTTGTGAATCATGAGATCCACTCAGCCACTATGATATTGACATATGTATCTTGAGAAAGATTCCTTGGTGGAGACTGCCCATGATCTCTGATCTGGATCGACTAGATCTACACCTAGTGAAAGCACTTTGGTGCTCTGTGGGGATAAAAATCACAGCTTAGGACTCTTGAAAACTTCTTGTCTTATCCTTGACAGGCTGGTGTTTTTTGACTACTTCGGATCTGGATCCCTTGTGTTTTCTTACTGTGGTGAAGCAAACATAGGTGACTGCGGCTAAAACATTGGCGCTTCTACAATCCAAGTACCCAACAGAAAAAACCCTCTGTGAAATTCGTAGATCGCCATTGTCCCCAACATTCTCGGATCCCCCCATTGTATGTGAATAGGATAAAATTTTATTTGTTGGACTCCGTTTTTCGGAAAAGTTTCTCGACGATCTTGTAGTCTTTGCCTCCAGTCAAAAGTAATTCCTTTGTGAGAATCGGTGGGAGTAGCATGTAATCCTCGAAATCAAGATACTTCAGAGTTATCATGATACCATGTATCAAGATCTAGGATTGTGGCAGAGCCTTGTCTCACCGCAACAGGGAGTAGGTAGTCGCAAACTTGTGAAACCCTAGCTTCCTTCACCATTCTCAATGTTCTTAATATCATGGATCTCAACAAATTAATATAATTATTATTCAGAAATATTTATTTAAATACAAATATATATATATATATATATATATATATATATATGTGTGTGTGTGTGGTTAATAAAATTTAATTAAATAAAACAAATTGTTTTAGACTTTCAATTTAGTTAAAATATTTTACTTAAGTAGAATTAATTTTATAAAACAAATTACTATATTCATTATTAAAAAATATTTATTTAAATATAAATTTATTTTAATTTAAAATAAAAAAATGAACTAAAATTTCTTATTTTCTTTAATAGAGGTTCACCATGAACAACAATATTCATTATGTCAAATTAAAGTTCCTAAATTATTTGTTTATTGGAGTTCTATAATTTAAATTGTTTTATTTTTGAAAAATAATTTGGGCATATTTCTCATCAAGTTTATTAGAAATTTAAAATCCAATTTTAATAACAATAAAACTTTTTTTTTTTGAAAATTTATTTCACTAAAATCGTAAAAAAGAAATTAAAAAAAAAATAAGTAAAGCCTAAATTATAGTTTTTTTGCGTGCTTTTCAAGTGTTTTATTGGTTGTTTTCGAAGTTGTTTTTGGTCTTTAAAGGTTTTGTTTGTGATTTTGAAAGTAGTTTTTTGTGGTTTTCAAGGGTTTTCTTGGTGGTTTTTTGTGGTTTTCATAGTGAATTTCAAGATTGTCTTTTGTAGTTTTTGTATGCTAGGGTTTTTTTCAATTTAATTTGATTTATTTTGCAGAAAAACATGAATAGATGAGACAAAAATGACTGGGAACCTACCTCAACTTGATCCTTTGGGTCATTCATGGGGTTGATGGGTAGGTAGATCGAGTTCCTCCATTTCAGTCAACCTTAAAATCTTTTGTCAAATTCATTTTCCTCTCACGATCTGAGAAAAAAGACTTGCATAAGTCATGACTAGCGTATTTCAAGTAGAAATAACACTTGATCAAGCTATAAATTTCAATCAAGCTAATGGCTCGAGCAAAAGGTATAACTTGATCTCGTCATAACTCTTGATCGAGTTTTTAACTCGGGTTAAAAAATTACTCGTTCGAGGGTTTGTTTAAAACCTCATTCAAGCTAGATCAAGTGCGTAAAAAATTACTCGTTCGAGGGTTTGTTTAAACATTGCTAGATCAAGTGCGTAAAATTTCTTGATCTAGCATCCATTTTTCAGCAAAACGCACCCTCATTTCGCCAAAAAGTGTAACTCAACATCATGCTTTGACCCCCTTATCGCATGCATGGCTAGCATAGTGATTAGGAGTATGTGGTCCATGGAGTTAGGTGCATCGTTCCACATGACAGGTTGTAGAGTGTTTTAAGTGATCTGGAGGAGAAATATTTACAAATGCACATTGAGTTGGGGGATGATAGAGGGTACCACATAGATGGGTTTGGTACTGTCATCTTTAAGAGGATGTCAGGCTCCCATCTCAGGCTCAAGTATGTCATGTTTATTTCGAGCCTAAGAAAAAACTCATATCTGATGCATTTTTGGAAGACCGTGGTTATTATGTGATATTAGCAAAGGAAAAGCATTCTTGAGACACATATCCATGGGATAGGTGAAGCAGATCGGGGTTTGTTTGAAGAACCTGTATAAGCTATATGTGGAAGATTGTGATGCATTAAGCACTAAGGTACAGAAATTGTAGGGACATGATGTTAGTGAATTTTTCTAGAGAATAATAAGCCACTTACATCATGGCACCTTGAAGAATATGAAAAAAATAACCATTGACCTCCCTAAAGGAGCACTTGAGTAGCAGGATGTATGCAAATGATGTACTTTGCGAAAGTAAGCAAAATCCACATTCCATGATCCGAACTTCAAATCACATGTAGTCCTAGAAAAGATCCACATTGATTTCTATTGATATTTCTCGGTAGTCTCCACTGCCAGACACAAATATTTTGTCATTTTTATTGATGAGTTCTCATGGAAGTGCTCAATATTCTGAATGTCGAATAAATATGAGACATTCTCCATGTTCAAAGGTTTCAAGGCACTAGTTGAGAAAGAAACCAGCAAAAAGATGAAGGCTCTCAGGAATGATAACAGAGGTGAGTATGTGTCAAATGAATTAAAAATTTATGTTCAAAATAAGGCATTCGACGAGTGTTGACAACACCCCACAACCTAGAGTAGAATGGGTTGGCTAAGTGAAATAACCATAGCATTATGGTAGAAACAAGGGCCATGTTGCATGTCCAAGGCCTACCACTGCATTTATGGTTTAGATCATCCAATGTAGTAATCTATTTGCAGAACATGAGTCCTCATCGAATTCTACACATGATTACATCAAGGAAGGCTTTCTCACGGAGAAATGCGGTTGTGTCGCACTTCACGATTTTTCGAGCCTCTATTTACTGCCATATCTCCAAAGAATCAAGGAAGAAGATTGAGCCAACAACAAAATTGGGGATATTTGTGGGTTACAAAGAAAATCCCCACAACTATCATGTGTACTTTCCATCCCTTAAAATGACAGTTGTGCGAAGGGATGTACAATTTGATGAGGAGAAAGTGATGCTACGCTCTCTTAAGATGGAGCTTCAGATCCCACTAGGAGAGGAAATTTTAGCTCTAAAGGAGGAGCCTCAGGAAGTTGTGGAGCAGCCACAAGTAGAAGAGCAGAGAGTGGAGACATCCACGCAAGAAGAAACATCTAGAGAAGGTAGGAAAAGGACTATGGAAGTTAATGGACTTTGTGCAGGATGCGAGGGATAATGTGGGAGCTCCTTTAAATTTGTGTAGAGAGAGAAGGTCACATTAGTGGTACACTGGTTACATGGCTCTAGTGAATGAGCTTATACATAGTGAGCCATCCTCTTCCGAGGAAGTAGTAAGAAACCTATATGGGTTGATGCAATGGTGAACGAATATGAATATTTTATAAAGAATAGTGTTTAGGAAGTGGTCCCAAGACTAGCAGATAAATCAGTTGTGGGTTCAAGATGGATCTTCAAGGTTAAGCATGTAGCAAATGGTAGCATAGAAAAGTATAATGCTAGATTTGAGTCCAAGGTGTACTCTCAAGTTGAGGGAATTGACTATGAGGAGACCTTTGCTACTGTAGCAAGGTACTCATCCATTAGACCAATCATGTCTCTAGTTGTGCAAATGGGGTGGAAGATCCACCAGCTCAATGTAAAAACAACACGTCTCAATGGATTTATTAAGGAGGAGGTGTACATCAAGAAACTAGAAGGTTTTGATACATTTGACCAAGAGTATCATTCGTGCCGACTCAAGTGAGTGTTGTATGGTCTCAAACAAGCACCCCATTCTTGGTACATCAATATTGACAATTAGCTCACTGGTTTGGGATTCACCAAAAGGGGAGCAAATGAAAAAATCTATCATGTCTTAGTAGAAGGTAAATTTCTATTAATGTCTTATATGTTGGTGATTTATTTTTAATTGCTGATGAGCATCAGATCAAATATTACGAGGACCTTTCAAGGAAATTTGAAATGAAGTACATGGGTCTCAGGTACTACCTCAGTTTAGAAGTATAGCAAGGAAAATATGAAAATGAGATACTACAAAAGTGCTACATGGAGAGTTGCAAACCCATAGAGACACCTCTAGTGACCAACTAGAGGAAGGAGAATGTTACTTTAGCTGAGCAAGTGGATGCTACCATTTATAAAAAACTTGTGGGTTCACTGATGTATCTTGTGAACACACAACAAAATATGTGCTATGCAATCAACTAGTTGAGTTGAGCTATGGTTAAGCCGACAAAATTTTTTTGGAAGGTAGCTAAGGATGTTTTACAATACCTCATGGGCCTAATTTGGACTATGATACATAAAAACACAGGGAGTGAAGTTGTGCGGCTTCCTAGATGCAGATTGGGCGGGGAGTCCATCAAACTGAAAGAGAACATCACGCGGAATTTTCAGTGTTGTGGCCGTAGCAGTTTCCTGGTACAACAGAAAGTAAATATCTATGGTGCTCAGCTCGATAGAAGCAAAATACATGGGCTACAATTCAAGTAACATGTGAGGTGATCTATAAGATAAAGATAGTTGTGGGATTGTTTGATCAGATCATGGATCCAACTGTGATCTACTGTGATAATCATAGTTTCATCAAGCTCTCTAAGAATCCTATATTTCACTATCAACCCAAGTATAAAGATATCATGTTTCCCCATTTAGAGGACTATGTGTAGAGGCTAATAATGTTGCTACAATACTTTCCTACAAAGGAACAAGATGCTAACATTTTGACAAAGGCCTTGTCACGAGGGAAGTTCGAGTTCCACAGGTGCAAGATAGGGTGGTCAATAATCCCTTTGTTGATGAGAGAGTGTGTTGAAAACTATAGCAAGAAATTTTCAATTTGATTTTTCCTTGATTAAATTGAGAAAATTCAAATTTTCACATCAATAGACAACTTGGATGTGGTAAACTTTTGTGACATGGTTCGTGTCACCCAATTTCTTGGTAAACTTGAGTTGGAGGAGTTAGAGTTTAGTCAAACATGTTTGATTGCTAATCTGTAGCAATCAAGGTCAGTTGTTTCAAGTTGTTTTCAGATAAACTAGTCCTAACTCTTGGAGGAAGTAGTGGAAGGTCAGTTGTGTAGTGGGATTTTAGTGCAAATCAGAGATCATCAAGTTAACTGATCAACTAACCCAAAATATCTAGTGCATGCAGAGAATTCAATTCCTCCAGTTGTGGTGGAGATTCCAAGGAAGTGTAACATCAATTATCGACTAGTCTTGAGTGTACAGGTGTTTCATGCAGTCAAATGATCAATGTTGGGAATTACGCACACATGTTGGAGGAAATTTCTAAATAATAAGGGTCTAATTTCCTCAGGAATTATGGAAGGAAATAGGGGCTCAGGAAGAGGAAGATTGGTTAAGTCTAGATCAGAGCTTCTCAATGAGCAGAGAGATAGGGTATTCACTTGTAGGTTGTGCTATGTTGACCAAATAAATTGTAATACATCTCTATCATTAGATTAATGCAAGCAGGGAAGGGGTTTTTAGCATATGGCTTTTCCTTGGAAAAAATAATGTGTGCATGTGCTTTATTTCTCATTGCATGTTTGTGATTGATGTTCTAAATTGTGAAATGAATCCTACAAAGCAGTAGAGAAGGTTTGTGTCTTGTGATTTTGATTAAAATTTCAGGAGAAGTTGCAAATATACACCATAATTTCTACATTATGTTGACTAGGGTTTTGGTCCCTCTATTCCTTCTTCTATAATTTCTCGATCTCCTACACTTTTTCAATCCTGTAATATTTGAGAAACTCGCATTTGAGGCATAGGAATACTAACTTCATATCTTCACTAGGATTGCTTCTCTTATTGAAATAATATACATTCTCCTTCTATAATTCCATCATTATATATAATTGTTAACTATAGATCAAATCAAATGTGTGTATATTTCAATAGGTCAAACACATGATTATAAATAGTAGCTCGAAGCTTCCTTTCTTGAGGCTGACATATCTTCTTTGAGGCCTACATGATGGAGGAGGGACAATGCACTATAATAATATTTTTCTTTCTTCATATAAAGATCCCAACAAGGATATAGAATAGAATAATGATGACAATGACTCAATACATAATCCTAGAAGCCTACAATGCAGTCTTGACCTATTATCCATTGACCCAAGCATGAAACCCAAGACCGACATGGAGTACATTTTTCAACATGATCAAGTTCTGGAATGGAACACTTGCGTAAAAGGATGGTAGGCGTATACTTATGCTATTTTTAAAGGGAGGGAAGGGAGGGGAGATGGGGGAAGGGCATGAAAATGTGATATTTGAGGATGTGAGATGGTTAGTGAATCATGTCAGAGAAATTAGCCTAGCAAATTGATAGGTAATTACTTGTGTCTTCTTATGGATTGTAAGCCATGTTAAGAGGTTATTATTAGAGTAATTAGGGTAAACTTGACTTAATCAAAGTCAATTTCCCATTTAGTGTTTATGGTATTATAATGCAATGTAGCCTATTTAAGTGCATGATGGCTCTATTACTAGTGTATTTTTGACATTGTGAGGGCATGGTAAAAGAGGATAAGACTGTAAACATGTTGAGAAGTTTTCCCATTACATAATAAAAGGCCTAGCTATTTCTATGTGGAAATAACTTAAATTGGATGAACCACTTAAATTTTGTCTCCTATAAAATTTTTGTGATTTTTGTTTATTTAGGTTTTATGTGCTTATTATTACACTCGTAGGCCCACATCTGTTTTGAAATAAGCTTCTATAATTTTAATTTAATTATCAATATTTATTAGGTGGATAGTAGGGATTTAAACTCTACTAATTATTCTAAAATATTCTTAGCTATAGTCAAATGTCAAAGGTTGATTTTATCTCAAAAATAGTTTTACCTTTATATCTATATATATATATATATATATATATATATATATATATATATATATATATATATATATATATATATATATATATATATATATATATATATATAGGTATGGGATGAAATGAGTTATAGTTTTTTAAGCATGTTGTATTCATAAGTTATGATATTGCAACAAAGCATATCTACAAGTTAAAAATCTTTATAATACAAGTGGGAGAAGCTCATTTAATGCCTTGTTATAAGGCAATATTTAATGTATGAGATTCAAAGTTCAAATTTCCCTTGGTTCAAGATTACGAAACAAAACAAACAATCATTTAACAAGATTCTTAACCATGGTGGTTCACTGTCATTTTATCATGGATACTTTTAATGTGTAAATATAATTTGTTACAACATCATGGAATGGTACGATGGGTTATCAATACCACATGCTTATCACATGTTTTTTCATTAATCAATTTAATTAAAGAAAAGAAACATAGTTACTTTAAAAATAAATTACAATATTTAATATGTAAATAATATTAAAAATATTTTGAAGTATTATAAATAAGTTATTTCTATACCATCTTACTTAAATTAAAATCCTAAAAACTAACATTATAAAATAATAATATTTATTAAAAACCTCAATGAAACAAATATCTTTTCTCTTTCAATTTTAAAATTCAATGTTTAAATGAAATAAGTTATAATAATTGAATGATGTCAAGTCTAATGTTTAGCGTCACACATTTAGGCAAAAACATTTCAAGAAGCCTTGAAGTAGCGGTGGTCGAATCATGTTTTTGATGGTGGAAATAGTTTCAACACCATCAAAAACTTCTAAAGCACCCATATTCTTGAAATTTGACAGCTGTAACCTGGATTTACAAAAATCCATACCAGATTTTATTAAAATTTGACTAAAATTTCCACGATTTTCAGAGGAAAAAAAAATTCTAATTAGACTATGGCATTTAATAATTTAAATAATTCAATGATTCAAAGTCTTTAAAGTGATTCGTAATGGAAACATGTAACTCTAAAGAGTGAAATTTTTAGAATTAAATTTTTAAAAGAGGTTATTTACTACCAAGATTCAACCAATTTATCGTAATAAATCAGATTTTAAAATTGAGAGAAATACTAAAGGGTTTTTGACTACCAAAATTCAACGATCCCTTGAATTTATTACTTTAAAAGGGTAGCATGTCAGGCAATAATGTATCTTACCAACCCTCCCTTGAATTTATTACTTTAAAAGGGTAGCATGTCAGGCAATAATGTATCTTACCAACCCTAATTGGATAAAATGTTCTTTCAATTTCAATTTTATAATGCAAAATTTTGAACGAATTAAATAATTTAACGATACGAACATTGTCCCTTTAAATATTATAAATTTAATAACTTAAACCTTTAAATAGTATACATTTAATAACTTAAATATTGAGTGATGTGGGAAGTCTATAAAGTTATTCTTAATAGGAACATGAAATTGGCTAGAAAAATAAATAATCTTTTATTCAATAGCTATAATAGCTATTACATTTTGGACTTCATATAAAAACACTAGCCCTAAAGTATGTTCCACCATGTTCAAGTAATTGTGACCACAACGTTCCATGTAGCACCATTTATGTCTCTTTTGAGTTATACATCAATAATAGAAGTAACCAAGATTCAAGGAGCCGTTAGAGTGTATCACTTGCGAAGGAGAAATGCAACCAGTCTCTTTTGAGTTAGTCTCTTTTGAGTTATACATCAATAATGGAAGTAACCAAGATTCAAGGAGCCGTTAGAGTGTATCATTTGCGAAGGAGAAATGCAACCACCAAGTGAAGTGTATTGAGAAAGTACTTTCCATATTTCGTAGTGGTTTTTTTCTAAATTTTCGAGAAAAAATTGTTAAAATAAGTTAATTACTCTGGCATGAAGAGTTCGTTAAAATTAGAGAGTTAATTAACTAAGTGTTGAGGGTTGAGTTTGGGATTGTTGAGTCAAGTCGAGTTAAGTGATAGACGCTTTTTAGTGTGTCGTTGCATGTCAAGATATTTTAAACAACTTGCTAGTCAAAAAAGTTTAAATATTAAAAGGTTCATTGTAATAATCAAATTTTGTTTTATCAACAAAAATGCCAAAACTCATGTATTTTGTGTGTGAAATTGTGTTGTCTCCTCTTACTTTCCAACAAAATGGTATTAGAGCTAAGTTACAAAAAGCAAAGAAGAACATAATAGAACTTATACGTGTGATGAGGAAAATATATTTTTTCTCGTGGTGTTTGAGCTATAGCGCACGTTACAATGGTATACATGGCGTTATAACACATAACGGCTGAGTAGAAAGTCGCGTTAAGAAGTTACAAAATTACATTTTTTTTGCACGCACACGAATCGAAAATAAATTCATAGCGTTACGAGACTAACGCGGGATTTCAGTTTAGTGAAGAGCGTTAGCACGCCTACATTTTAATCCAAACAACGCGTTAGCGTCAACACTGTTGACATTTCAAAGGAGCTCTCTAAGATTTCAAAGGAGTACTTTAATGTTTAAGAAAAGTCACATGGTAATAGTTGACTCATATAAGGTTGTTAAGTTTTCGAAAAGAGTAACGTGAAGGTTTTTATGAGAGCGTTTCAAAAAGTGTGAGTGTGAGCTTTTTAATTAAAATTTTATAAAAGTGTAGTAAAGGTTTTTTTTGTTTTTATATCTAAAGAATTCTTTTATATAAAAATAAATAAGGGTTTTATTGAAAGGGGTTTGTAAATTATTTTTTTTAAGTAAAAAAGGATTTTTTTAAGGGAGAAATTTGAGGGTTTTTTGAAGAGAAATTTTTGAGGAAAGATGGCTTTTTCAAATTTCCAACTCTAGTTTCCACTGTTTAAAGGGAAGGATTATGATGTGTGGGCCATTAAGATGATGACCACATTGCAGGAACATGATGTTTTGGATTATGTCTAGTTTGGATTTTTAAAACCTAAGAATGAAGCAAAAGAATGAGCTCTCACTAGTGCATAGAGGAAATAGTGGAAGAAAAAAGAAGAATGCATAAGCATTGCAGCTTATCCAACATGGAGTGGACCGAGCAGTGTTCCAAAATATTATGATCATGTCTTCAGCAAAGGAAGCATGGGATGTTTTGGCGACAAGCTATAAAGATATGACCAAATTTAATATTGCTAAGTTGCAGAATACTAAGAGAGATTTTGAAACTCTGCAAATGAAGGAGACAAAGGACATCGATTCTTTCATGAATCAGGTCATGACTGTTGTAAATCAGTTAAAAATTTATGGTGAGGAAATTAAAGTGCAAACAGTGGTTGAGAAGGTCTTCAAATCTTTGACTACCAAATTTGATGTTGTGGTCGCAGCCATAGAAGAAGCCAAATCTTTGGCATCATTCATAGTTGATGAGTTGATGGGATCACTTCAATCGCATGAGGTAAGGATAAAGAAAAATAAGGATTTCAATTTAGAAACTTCTTTCAAAAGTCAGGTTTCTATTTCAAGAGACAAAGGTTGAGGTAGAAGTAGATCGAGAGGTAGAGGAGGAGGCGAATATATGGTGGTCAGAGAGATGGTCGAGAAGAGCATGAACATGGAAGTGGAAGCAACTACAGAAGCTTCAACAATAATCAAAGCATTGACAAATCAAAGGTGAGATGTTATTATTGTAATAAATTTGGCCACTATGCCCGTGATTGTAGGAAGAAGGTAACTGATCAAGGGAAATAGAGAGTTGATCACTACAAAGATTACTAGCTCTGTGTTCCTAGATTTCCATACATGCATGAACCTTCTGATAATGTGTGGCTATTGAATAGTGGTTACAGTAGCCATATGACAGGAAACAAGAATTTGGTTGGAAATTTGGATCAATATGTCAAAGCAGAGGTAAAGTTGGCCACTGACAAGGCTATGGCTGTAGATGGAAAAGGAGTGGTCAACATTCTGACCAGTAAGGGGGAGATGAAGAAAATCTCAGAGGTATATTATGTTCCTAGTCTTAAACATAATTTGATAAGTGTTGGTCAATTGACATAGAAAGGATATAGAGTTATCTTTCAAGGTCAAGAATGTGTTATATATGAAAAACCCTCAAGCAAGAAGATGATAGTGAAGGTGCAGATGACGAGGAATAGAATCTTTCCTCTAATTATGAATTACAATGATCCGATCAGTTCTTTTACTGTTTCATTTTCTCATGATCATTGGTTATGGCACTTTCAATTTGGACACTTGCACTTTTTTATTTAAGATTGTTGCAGCAGAAATAAATGGTCACGCGATTACTTCCCATCAAATAACCTGCGTGTACTTGTAAGTGTCTCATCTTGGGAAAGAAACACCATGAAAGTTTTCCAAATGGAGTTCCATACCAAGCGAAGCAACCCCTTGAGATAGTGCATACATACTTGTGTGGACCTATAAGGACACATTTAATTAGTGGAAGTAGTTACTTCCTCACTTTCATTGATGACCACAACAGAAAGACTTGGGTTTTGTTCTTGAAGCAGAAGTCTAAATCTTTTGCAATGTTTAAAGAATTCAAAGCCTTAGTAGAGAACCAAAGTGATTGACAGATCAAGGTATTGATGTGAGATCGTGGTGGAGAATATGATTCAAAGGCATTCCATGATTACTATAAACAACACGGAATCAGAAGACACTTTACAACTAGATACACATCACAGCAGAATGGTGTAGCAGAGAGAAATAACAAAACCATTATGAATATGACAAGAAGCATGTTGAAAGGAAGAAACTTTTCTAATGAGTACTGGGCAGAAGCAATTTCATGTGTTATTTATGTGATCAACAGATCTCCTACAAAGAGTGTGATGAACTGAGTCCCAGAACAAGCATGGTCAGGTATGTATTGCAACGTATCTCATATCAAAGCGTTTGAATGTGTAGTTTATGCACATGTGCCTAAGGTGCAAAGAGGAAAATTCGATGATAAAAGTGAAATATGCATATTTACTAGTTATATTTAACAATCAAAAGCTTACAAATTGTATAACCCTGTCACAAAGAGGACCATAATTAGCAGAGATGTTGTGTTCAAATAACAAGAGTCATGGAATGGAACTATAGACAAAACAATTGATGCACAAGTGCCATTGATGGAACAAGATGATGTATTAGAAAAGGAGAAGCAAGAATCACAGGTGAAGGCACCAAACAAAGACACACTAACAAGGGATCCAAGGTTTTCAAAGCAACATGGATCTTCAAGAGATCAACAGATCTAGATTCTCCTAACAATCAATCAGGTGATGAATAAAGAAATGGTAAGAGAAAGATGAGAAGTCTAAAATATATTTATGATTATTTGGATGTTAGTTAAAATTTTGCATTGTTGTCATTCTAACCTTCTTCGTTTGAAGAAGCAACGAGAGATGAAATTGGGTGCAAGTCGTGGATGAAGAAATTGAAGCTATTGAAAATAATGATACATTGTATTTGGTTGATTTTCCAAAGAGAAAAGATGTCGTTGTCGTAAAGTGGGTGTACAAGACAAACTTGAATGAGAAAGGTGAAATTGACAAATTTAAACCTAGACTTGTACCAAAAGGATTCTCGCAGCAACTATGAATAGATTTTGGAGAAACATTTACTCTGGTAGCCAGATTGGATATTGTAAGAGCAGCTCTAGCCACATCATATCAGAACAAGTGGAAAGTATATCAAATGGATGTGAAATCATCTTTATTGAATGGAATTCTAGAAGAATATATTTATGTGCTGCAACCTCCACGATATGCAGTTGAAGGTAAGAAAGAGAAAGTTTACAGGTTGAAGAAAGCATTCTATGGATGAAGAAAGTGGATAGAGCTTGATATAGCAGATTTGACAGCTATATGATCAATAATGGATTTTGCAGAAGTAACATTGAACCTACCTTGTACACAAAGGTATATGAGCATGGACAAATTTTGATTGTTTGCTTATATGTTGATGACATGATTTTTACATGTGATTTTTAGTTAGATGAATTTAAAGCATACATGACGAAATAATTTGGGATGATAGATCTTGGTCTCTTGAAATATTTTCTTGGCATAGAAGTTGAGCAATTTGAAAAATGAATTTTTATTTGTCAAAATAAATATGCCAAAGATTTGTTGAAATATTTAGGATGGAAAATTGTAAACATATCCCTACACAAGTTGCAATAGGTGCAAACTTAAGCATGGATGATGAAGGATCAGATGTCAATCCAACTCTATTAAAAAGATTGGTTGGCAGCCTCATGTACCTCGCAACTACAAGACGGCATATCATGCAAGGAGTGAGTTTTATTTCCATATTTATGGAGACTCCAAAAGACAAACATTGGAGTGCAGGAAAAAGAATTCTGAGATACATAGCAGGAACTAGAGATTGTGGAATAATGTATGTAAGCACATAAAATAAGGATTTGATTCGATACACAGATAGTGATTTTGCACGAAGTTTGGATGATAGGAAAAGCACTTTTTGTTTTTTGTTCCATCTTGGTTCAGGTGTGATTTCATTGGCATCTAAGAAACAACCCATTGTGACACTTTCGTCAATAGAAGCAGAATATGCAGTAGCAACATCAGCAGAATGTCAAGCAGTGTGGTAAGAAGAGTATTTGATGGACTCAAGAAGAAACACCAAGGATCAATAACAATATATTGTTACAGCACCTCAACGATTGGACTATCCAAGAATAGTGTGTTTCATTAGAAGAGCAAACATATTGATACTAGATATCACTTTATGAGAGAACTTGTGAGCAATGGAGAAGTTCACTTGAAGCCTTGTAAATCTAGTGATCAATTAGCTGATATATTTACTAATTCATTAGAAAAATATGTGTTTGATTTTCATAGAAGAAACTTGGGTGTTGTAAGCCTAGTTGAGACATACACCAACAGGCATGTTTGAGTTGTCATGAGTCATGTTTTAGTTTAGCGTTCATAATTAAGGGGGAGTGTTAAAATAAGCTAATTACTCCCGCATGAGGAGTTGGCTAAAATTAGAGAGTTAGTTAACTGTGTTGAGGGTTGAGTGTTGGAGTGTTGAGTCATTTCAAGTTAAGTGATAGACCAATTTTAGTGTGTGGTTGCATGTTGAGATATTTTAGGTGAGTCACTAGTTGAAAAGGTTTAAATACCCTTCACCGGGTTCATTGTAACAATCAAGTTTTGTGTGATCAATAGAAGAGGAGCCACAGCTCATGTGTCTTGCGTGTGAAATTGTGTTTTGTCTCCTCTGCCTTTCCAACAAAATTCATCTATCAGATATTAATTCCATCCCAAGTGGCTACCACAATATTCTTGAACAGGGCCCTCTAATGCTTTCCTACTATTCTCCCAAACATCTCCTCCTCCCCCTCTCTAACCTCCATCAATGGATGGAAAGGAAACCCACTCAGAGTTGTCACAGTGTCTATTTCAAAAGAGTTCTTCGTTTTTGCTATGATCTATAGCTCCCCCAAGCTTGGGCCATCGTAAGGAATGTGGAAGGAGTCTAGTTTCTCCTCCTCGATCAAACCTTGCCAACCAAATCTCGATCACATACTGAATGTATTGAAACCTAATTATGAGATAATAATATTGACTTATATAATTTACCTCCTTGACCAACTCCTGAAATGCATCTTCCAAGAGAAAAGCACAAGCTCCCAACCCACTTTGTTCCTTCAATTCGATAGAGTTATGAGCGAAGAGAGCAATGAACAAGAATCCTTTAGGAATAATCTCTTCCGCTCTCACACCTAAGAATGTTGCAAAGTCTTGTTTGAATTAGTTGAGATACGCATTGGCTACTACATCCCTGGATATGTAGACATGCCCACTATTCCATCCAGGGGAACATTTATCCTCAATGATAGCAGGAACCTCAAAATTGAAAACAATTAATATACCATCTTCATCAGTGGTAAATTAGATTTGATCTGATGAGAAAATTAAATGAAATAACCATAGGGCTTAATGTCTTTCGCACTCACTTTTGAAACCCAATGGAGGTTGGTGGAGGAATGGAAGAAATGGAGGGTTTGTCGTGGGAAAAGTCACCTGTAGTGCAATCCCAACACGACTGGTGCAAAGTAACATATAGTCGGTGAAAGCGTATCTTCATTGTTCCCAACAACTTTTAGAATTCATGTTCTTTCATATCTAAATATAATTTGAAATGCACCTCAAAATGAAGGAAATGTTTGAAACAGTATGTTGTAATCATTCGATGCAAGATTAGCGAAGTGAACCTGAAATTCTGGGACATCGAGGTAGTGGCGAATAAAAAAGGATTTGACAACTGTGACGATGGTGTCAACTGTGAAAAGAGTATTCATCCTAGTTTCACACCCAAAGTCTGTGATGCAAAACACACCATCTACGACCTTTTTCAAATATTTGATGTTCTAGTAGATCCAGTGTTCTAACAGGGCTTGAGGGCCAGAACAATCTTTAACTACACGAACATCAATGTTATAATATGGTGTAGTGCATTAAGATATGGGAACTAAGATTTAAGCAGCAAGCCTTGATTAGGTTAATAGAATTACCTGCACAAAGGGAGAATGGGAGGCATAACTTGAATCTCCATTTCCTCCCTTCATGTTGAGCACATTCTCAAGATTTTTTGATGTCTCCATTTCGCTGCAATTATTTCGAAGTAATGCAAAATTTCCGAAGAATGGTCAGTCCGAAATGTGAGTAGTGATGAGTAGGTTGCATGCAGAGCGAATTTTTAGGAGTTGTCTTTAGTGCGAGCTTTTCGACTTTCCGATCTTGAATTCGGCAGAAAATTTTGAGGTAAAACCTTGATGTGTTATTTAAACCGGTTTTTTGACTGTATATATGAATTTTCCACCCTCAAAAACCCCTAAGGCACTTAGATTGTGCAGGGGTTACCCATCAAACATGTGATTTCAATAAATTACTGCCGGAAATTAAACCGGAAAAACTCACTAGAAAAACTTCCAAAAAAATCAAATTAAAAACAACTCGGAATGACGTCAATATTCTAAAGTTATGATGATGATGTCAAAATTGTATTGACTATAAAGATGATTTCATCAATCTGATGTCATATCTAATATTTCAAAAGTTGCTTTTATATCGAAGGGATTAGGTTGGTAAATTTAATGGGTTGATAAATTTAATATTTTTAATGATATTTTTATATCTTTCGTGATTAATAAACAACTTCTACCCTAAAAATTTATACATAATAATGATGTCAAGCTATTGTATCTCAGCATTCTAACGTCATGTTGAGACTGCACCTTGTAATGTAGAAAAGATGTACCACATTAAAATATTCGATCGAAAGTGTGAGGTGGAGATCGAATTTGGAGGATAAATTGATAGCCACGAGGCGATTGAAGTATAAATACTATATTCCGGTAACGTTCAGCGTGGTATTATTTAAAATTCCAATCATGGTTGCCAGTCAGGAAAGAAATAAACGTCGCGGATATTTTGTGTGCAAAGAAATTTTCCTTCTCCGTGCAGAACTCACGACGAACTTCTCATCCTGCCCTCAGCGTCTTATGTTTCTTAGACACACATAATTTGTTTTTAGATGGTGAGTGCCGATTTTTTCGCACTAATTTTTATACTATAATCGGAAATATCGACGTGGACAAAAGTGGGTCTCATAATCTTGTGGTAAAGTATGACCACGATGAATAATATTGTGGACGTGGACAGCGTATGAAATGAAACGTCATGGTAAAATGTAGGATCACGATGAATAATATTGAAAAAATGTAAAGTGTAGGTGACATTTCATCAACTTCGTCATGGAATTTTTTATTGTACATTCAAATTTTATGTTTATTCCATTTCCAAAAGGTCATCGAGAGACGGAAAAAGCGATTTTGTAACCATACGAAGTTACATAACCAAATTGTGTATGTTAAAATGGTGATTGTTTGAGAGGTTTCATGTAATTTAGAGAGTTATATTTTGACCTGGAGCAATAAGAATTACAATTCCTTTTCTAGTGGACATTTCTGGGATACATTGTCAAAATATTACCAAGAAAATTTCTATGTTAATTTATGTGACTCAATTTTTCTTTTAAACTGCATTATTATTTCTTATAGATTCCAAGATACAAACATTATTGATTAATAAAATTATTTTAATTTTTATATTAATCATGAAATAATAATGGAAAATAAATAAATTTTATATGGATAAATTGATTATAGATTTTTTTCGATGTTTATAAGATAATGAAAATATTACTTTTAAAAAATCTTTAAAATAGTATTTAGTTATGTGTCATATAATTATTAAGATTTAAGATTTAATTATATGTAAAATTTTTAAAATAGTATTTAGTTATGTGTCATATAATTATTAAGATTTAAGATTTAATTATATGTAAAATTTTAGGCTTTTTATTTTTATTTTTGAAAGTGGTAATATATATATAAATTATTTTTACATATTTAAAAGGAAATGTTTATGCAAGATTTGCAATGTAAATGGATTAGTTTTTATTTTGGATTTTTGACGCATAACATTGAGACAACGAAAGCTTTGAAATTGATATTAAATTAATATTTTAGAAAATAAAAATTATAATAATAGAAAGTTACATCATAAAATATATATTAGCTATAAATAAATGAAAATAATATTAAAAAATAATAAAATTTAGTTTGTAATGTTAAATTTTATCTATATATATATTTTGTTAATTTTATTTACTTGAAATTAAGATTTTCCATATCAAAAACTGTTTATGAAATAAAGTTAACAGGGTGCGAAAAAACCTCATTTTAACATAACATTTTTACTTTCATATCCATATTTTTATCCAGTTTTTAATTTATCAGCTCACAATCTGTTAATACTCAATACTCCAATTTAACTATATTGAAAGTAAACAACAAGTACGGACTATTACATAGCAATTGTTTAATATTCTAGTCTAAATTACCAATCAAATAACACAACAGTTATTTGGTGTGCAGTGAAATTTTCCTCTGTGCAGTCCGGGTTAAAATTAGTAGTCCCTCATGAGGGTTCTAGATTTTCTTAGACACGAAAATGTTCAATTTGTTTTTAGATAATGAGTGCCGATTTTTTCGCTCACAAGTTTTATACTCTAATTGAAAATATTGACGCAGACAAAATTGGGTCTCATAATTGGGTGATAAAGTATGTATCCAAGCGCCTATGAGTGGAACCTGATGGTAAAATGTATGACTGATATAAATAATGTTGTAAAAATGTGGAACGTGATGGTAAAATGTATGACCGCGATGAATAATGTTGTAAAAATGTAAAGCGTAGGTGTCATTTCATCACCTTTGTCATAGAATTTTTATTACACACTCACACTTTATATTATTCCATCTCCAAAAAGTCATCTAGAATGCAACATGTCAACTAGTATGTTCAGTTATTCAAATCGTCATAGAATTTTTATCGCACACTCACACTTTATATTATTCCATCTCCAAAAAGTCATCTAGAACGCAACATGTCAACTAGTATGTTCATTTATTCAAATGTGTATCCAATGGCCCCAGTGCCGGAACCGGCCTCTAGATTGGCCCGCCTCTAGATTGGTACGCAGAGGTCTCAGACCGGCATCATTAAATCTTGGTTCTGACTGAAATGCTTCAAAGGAAAACAGATATACAGTGTGCCAATGGGTGTCAAATAAGTAGGTATACATCTTTATGGGACAATTAATTTGTGAAAGTTAAGTGTAACACCTAAGTTAACTTACCAATTACGAATAAAAAAATAAATAAATTACTATATAAAAATGCCTATCTTGGATTTTGGTAATTGATTCATTATATGCAATCACATAATTTTTGATTGTTTTAAATCATGAGTCTGTAGACTTGACATGCACCGGATCTAATGAATCCCACATATGGCATTAAAGTCGAAAGGTTTGAGTTTAAATGCGAATGATCCGCCATGTGATTTCCCCGTCCTTACGCCTGGGTTGACCTGCTGCCCTCTGTACCTGAAGCCATGTGGCAGGGAGACATGGAGTAAGGCTGAGTGTGCTGGCCAGATGGGGCATGCTGCTCGCGCCATCTGTTTGGTGTTGATGCCGTTGATTGGGCTCATGTGATAGGACAATGGAGATCTATTATGGTTATCGACCCTAACTAATTGGCTGTCCTCAGCCTCCTTGTCGTTCATTGTTGTCGTTGCTTCTGTGGTGTCTTGCTGCTCCACGAGGGTTTGTCGTTCTGCAAGGGTTTACTGTTTTGCAAAGGCTCGATGTCTTGATCAGGGTTATTGTTGGTCTAGGCATCGTCTGAAAATGATGAAGGTGGTAGCCTTTGCCAAAGCGGGGTGAGGTAAACCCCTTAGGCCATTGCTCAGTGGTCTTCTTAGCTTGTATGGCAGTGTTTTTTGTATAGTTGGACTGAGGTTTTTGAGCTGTGTTAACACTTGGTCAATGGTACACACGAAAGCCCCATGGCACTTCTAACACCCCCGACGACAATCAACTCCAGGATTTAGCCGTGGAAGGTAACTTCTGAACGCTTCTACACTTGCATGATTTAATTCGTTTGGTTTTTTTCATATTGCTCATACTATTTGCTCGCTATGGACATCGAAGCTGCCTCTTACGAAAATCAACAACCTCTAGGTAACAAATCTTCCCTTATGTTCATTTACCAGGTTTGTTCGACTTTTCCATAAGGTTTTCCTAACTTAAGGTTTCAGTTGCCTGACAGGTAACTATACAATGCTTAATGGTATTAGTGTTGGTGAAGGTCGTTCCTCATCAAAGCTTAAATTGCTCACAGCGTCATTGTTGGCCCTTCCAGGTTGGAATCTTACCTCTGGCATGAATTAAGTTATGGAACATTTCCCATATGGTCAAAGATAGAGACTCCACGTCGAACTAGTTCAAGTTTTATCATTCTGTTGATTATGTAATTAATTAAACACACATGAATAGTTAAGGGAACTCTTTGTAGGCTCTTTTGGTAATTTTTGGGGAGAATACTCCCATTCTGTAATCGACAGAGAGTTTAAACTCTTTCCTGTGAAGGATTATTTTGTCAAGCGGCCACTTAAATGAACCAACCTGTGTTCTATTGTTTAAAATGTTTAATTTATGAATTATCGTTTCCGAGACTTTATTTGAACTGCTCGAATGTTTGGTAATGAATTAAGTTAATAGTTGTCGTAGTTATAATCATGGCTGAGAGGACCCTTCTCTTCTTCATACAAATATTAGTTATGATAATTGGAATTTGGTTTAGTTTCTTTGTTCAAGATATTTCTACGTTAAACAATTATTTCGTGTAATAGTGTAGTCAATAGATGGTGCAGCACCTGCATTCCAATAGTTCTATGAATCATGTTGTCTTTATATTTGAACTCTACAATTAATAGTTACATAATATCTGTGTTTCAATCTGCGTTCCAACAATTGTCTATTTACTATCTTACTATTGTAGTCATTTGTACAGAGTGTGTAAAACTACTCAGGTCATTCCACAGATTCTCAGTTACAGTACTATATAAATAATTTACTTCTCTATCTTACCAGTTTAACTTTGATTATAATGGATAGTGTACCGTAATCACTAAATGAGCATTCTCTTTCCTTTTAGTGTGTTATCTAGCAGTTCTATGGTTATTAGAATACACTGTCTACCATATGATTAAAGAAAAGTTGTTCTATTTCCTATAATTACACTTTTCCTTATGACTTCTAAATATAGTTTGTCATTCCAGAATTTATTCCATGATAGTTCAAGCATAACAATTTTACTCTGTCATTAAATGTTAATCTCTATATGCTATCATTAATTCTAGAAGAAATTAACTGCAATACTTATCTATTCCACCTGTAGTTTCCAATAATTCCAAAAAGTCTCTCCTCCCAGCCACGAACCTGGCAATTATGTCGAGGTCCTCCCCCGAGCACTTTCTCTATTGGAACAATTTCTAGTTATAGTCAATGTCGTGGGCCTCCAGACTCCACTATCCAACGCCAATTCCTACACTTTATTCATAGTTCATGAGCAACTTCCCACTGGTTTCCTCCCCAGCTCTAGGATAGTTCTCACCTTTTTCTCTTTTTCCCCTATATCTCCCTTTTCTAGGGCAGGGGCATAATTGTTTCTTGTAATTGTAGTAAATAGTTTCTTTTAATTAATCATGTTTCCATTTCTAATCACTCACAATTAGATAACAATTTAATATCTGACTTTCCAGCCTTGATAATACATAACAAAAAGTAAATGTAGTAAAACATAAACCAAATTAATAACCACAGTAAATCCTTTCAAGGAGCCAGGGGTGTTACATCTCCCCCCCCCCCATGTGCGGAACACCATCCCTGGTGTTCCTTCTATTTTAAGCAAATAACGTCGAGTAAGCTTCTCGCATAAATTCTTCCTCTTCCCAGGTTGCCTCATCCGGGCCAAAGTTCTTCCATTGCACTTTAACCTGGGTGATGACTCGCCTCCGCAAGGTGGTTTCTCTTTGATCGATAATATGAAGAGGTTTTGCCAGAAACTCTCCTTCCGGTTCTACCTGCACATACAATAATAATAGTCATATTCCTTCAAAATAATTGGAAAAATATATAAAACCTTTTAACTTGTTACCTGAATATTTTCCCAGTTTATTATGTGTTGTGGGTGGTACACATATTTCTTTAACAACGAAACATGGAAAACATTGTGGACTTGAATGTGGCTTGGAAACACAAGTTTATAGGCTACAGGTCCAATTCATTCCAAGACCTGAAAGGGTCCACAGTATCGGGGTGCTAATTTAGCACAACCCCTCCACTATAAGGAACTTTTTTGGGGCTTAACTCTTAGATAAACATGATCTCCTAGCTGAAATTATCTGTACATCCTTTTCTTATCTGCATACATTTTCTGCCTATCTTGGGAAGCCTTTAGATTCTGTCGAACTTTCTTAACGACTTCCTCCATTTCTACTAGCATGTCTGGGCCCAATGCTAACTTATTCACAGGGTTATTCCAGTCCATAGGTACCCTGCACTTTCTTCCATAAAATACTTCAAAAGGGCTCATGCCCAGTGATTCATGATGTCCATTGTTGTATGCAAATTCCACGAGGTGGAGGTAATCCTCCCACTTATGTGGTTGTTGCATTACAAACATACATAGCATGTCCTCCAATACTTGATTCACCCGTTCAGTTTTTCCGTCGGTTTGGGGATGGTAAGCCATGCTAAACTGGATCTGGGTACCCAATCCTGAGAAGAGGGCTTTCTAGAATGTGGATGTGAATTTCACATCCCTGTCTAAAATTACCACTTTGGGTATATCGTGCAGTCGAAATATTTCCTTCATAAATATGTCCGCAATTTCCACAGTTTTGTATGTGGATTTCACAAGTATAAAATGTGCGGTTTTGCTCAATTTATCTACTACAACCATAATTGAATCATGTTGTTTCCTGGTGCAAGGTAAACCTATGATGAAGTCTAAAGATATGGTCTCCCATTTCCATTCTGGAATGGGCAGTGGTTGTAACAAACCGGCAGGATGCTGATGCTCTACCTTAACCAATTGACACTCCAAACATTTGGATAAATATTCTGTGACATCCTTCCTTAATCTGGGCCAAAAATACCCTTTCTTAATAGCTGTTAATAATTTCTGGTAACCTGGATGGCCCACACAAGGTTTCCGGTGAAATTCATCCATTATTAATTGTTTAACAACACTTTGATTAGGAACATAGATTCTATTTTTAAATGTAAGGATGTCATCCCAATCTATGTTGAAATCTGATTTTTCTCCTCTTAACAAAGCTTTTCTTGTTTGCTCCCAAAGAAAAGTATATTCTGGATCCTTGGCATATGCTTCCTTTATAATTATTGGAATGTTTGAGCATGCTTGATTGATCTGAACCTCATAGATGCAATGTACCTTCCTACTTAGTGCATTAGCTACCCGATTTTCTTTTCCTTTTAAATGCTTCATGTCAAAATCGAACTCACTTAAAAATGTTTTCCATCTGGCCTATCTGGCATTAAGGCTGGACTGGTTGAAGAAATTTGTAAGGCTGCTATGATCTGTTAGCAGCAGAAATTTCTTCCCCAGTAGGTAATGTCGCCACATTTTGAGTGCATGTACCACTGTTGTTAATTCAAGGTCATAAGCGGAGTATCGTTGCTCATATTCCTTTAATTTCTATGATTCGTAAGCTATAACTTTACCTTCTTGTGTTAGTACTCCACCAACGCCTTCCTTACTTGCATCTGTGCATACTACAAAGGATTTTTCTGGATCTACCACTTTTAGCACGGGTGCAGTGGTAAGTAAGTGTTTTAATTTCTCAAAACTTTGTTGGCATTCCTCTATCCATTGGAAGGTGCATCCCTTCTTCTGTAAAGAAGTCATGGGAAAGGCAATTTTTGAAAATCCTTCAATGAACCGATGGTAATATCTGGCTAAACCCAAAAAGGATCTAATATCAACGACATTCTTGGGAGCGTCCATTCCATAATGGTTTAATTTTATCTGGTTCTACTACTATCCCCTTAGCTGATATAACATGTCCCAAGTATTAGATCTGATCTTTGAAAAAAGTCACATTTACTAAATTTAGCATACAACTAGTTTTCTCGTAATGTTTGCAGTACAATTCTCAAATGTTCTTCATGTTCCTCCTGATTTTTAGAGTATATCAAAATGTCATCAATAAAAATTAACACAAACTTATCAAGATAGGGCTGGAAAATACCATGCATCAAACTCATAAAGGTGGCTGGGGCGTTTGTGAGGCCAAATGGAAATACTATGAACTCGTAATGACCATAACGAGTTCGGAATGTCATTTTATAGATGTCCTCCTCCTTTATCCTTATCTGGTGATAACCAGATCTTAAATCAATTTTTGAGAAAACCTTCGCTCCCTGCACTTGATCGAATAGATCATCAATACGTGGCAAGGGATATTTATTCTTGATGGTCAGTTTGTTTAACTGATGATAATCAATGCACAATCTCAAAGTTCCATCTTTCTTTCATACAAATAGGACGGGAGCTCCCCAAGGGGACACACTGGGGTGGATATACTTTTTATCCAAAAGCTCCTGAAGTTGCATTTTGAGTTCTGTCAACTCAGGTATGCTCATGTGGTAAGGGGCTTTAGACACTGGAGCTACACCTGGGATAAGTTCAATGGTGAAGTCAATATCCCGCTTGGGTGGTAAACCAAGGATAGATTCGGGAAATACATCCGCAAATTCCTGAATGACAGGAATATTTTCCAAGGAGGTCATTTTATTCTTGGAGTTGGTAAATCCCACTTGAACCACATATATTTGACAACCCTTCCTAATACACCTTCCTAGCTAACTGGCAGTAATGGGGCGTAGTTTGGTGTTAGACTTAATTCCTTGCAGTTCCCTCCTTTGTCCTGATTCTGAAATAAAACTAATGGTTTTTTGCTTACAATTAACCCAAGACAAGCACTTTTCCAACCAATCAATTCCGATTAAAACATCATATGATCCCAAAGGAAGAATGTTGAGGTTGTCCGAAAATAATTATGGGGCACTAATCTTCTTTGGCGACTACCTTTATTTTTTCCCCAGTGGCTAAATGAACTAGCCAGGATTTTGGGAATTTACTGTTCTGCAGTTGACACTTTTCTACCACTTTAGGACTAACATAACTTAAACTAGCACCAGGATCAAATAAAAGCGAAACAGGTTGCTTAGCAATCATACCTTCACATTCAATCATGGTGGGCTAAAATTCTGCTTGATGATCATCCAAGGCAGCGTTAATTCTGGGTATATTTCTTGCCACTTCCCCAACAATAGATGCTTCCTACAGGTTTGCAAGTTGTTATGTCCTTGCCTTGTGAGGACAGTTTTTGTAGTAATGGGATTCTCCGCATCCCCAGCATTGTAACGACGGTTTTGACTGTTGTTCATTACTGAATTTATTAACTCCTTCTGACTGTCAATTTTCAAAATAGACAGCCTTGGGTTGGTTTCTTGCCAGAAATTTATGGAGAGACTTTTGCTGTAAATTTATGTTATTAGCAAATTTCGGGTGTCTACTTGAAATCATATTCTTTCCCTTCTTAATCGTCCCTCCTCTAGACCCTTCATTTTTTTGTTTCATTTGTTGGTAACATATGCGGGCTTTCCGCACTGCATCATCCATTGTTTTGGGGTAGTCAAACTCAATTTTCTCCTTCATGAAATTGGGTAAGCTACTGATGAAATGTTGAATCTTGGGTTTTTCCTCTTGCATATAAGGCCCATAGTGTGGAAGGGAGGTGAATTTAGTTACATACTTGTCCATAGTCAAGGCCCCCAATCTTAATTCATGAAATTATTTTTCTTTTTCATCATAGTAGTGCTCAATTACATATTTATCTTTAAAATGTTTTTGGAATTCATTCCATGTCACTTGTTCTTCGTCAAATTTTCTTACTGTTTTGACCTCTTCCCACCACAGCGTTGCCTTCCCTCTTAACTGGTATACTGCCAATCGTGCCTTCAACTTTTTTGTGTATTTGTAAATATGAAAATACTTACCCATATCGATTAACCAAGCCTCCACTGCTTCCTCAGATTCCCCTTCAAAAAGCGATGGTTTAATCCTTTTGAGCTCTCCTTGTGGTTCTGACTTTTGCCATTTATCTTTTTGTTGGTCAGATACATTATCTATGTGTCCTTCATCGTCCTCCCTATGTCTCTCAACTGACTCGAAGTTCTCCTCACCATGTTGGGCAGTTGGGGTCTTTTCTCTGTCCTCAACACTGGGGTTTAGGTGTCTTTGATTCTGTCAATTAGATAGACTTCTGAGGATCCTTTCCTGTTCCAGGCGTAGTCATTCATTATCCATTCTTAAATTGGTCATCTCAGCACGTAACTATTGAACAGTCTCCAGTAAAACTGCATTAGCCTGACGAGTCTCCTCTCCCAGCTGTATCCAAATGTCAGGGTTGGCATTTACATAAGCTGGTTCCGAAGTATTGTGTGGTCCTAAACTTCTCTGCATTCTGTCTTTTGTATGGAGGTTGTCTCTTTCTCTGTGTTCACATATGAGTTTTATTTAATTAGATTAAAAAGAATTATTACATGCACAGTCATATAATTATCTATCCCAAAGAGTCTCAGTGTACGAACCTGAGCTTTGATACCACTTGTAACACCTAAGTTAACTTACCACTTACGAATAAAAAAAAAATTAATTACTATATAAAAATGCCCATCCGGGACTTTGGTAATTGGTTCATTATATGCAATCACATAAATTTGATTGTTTTAAATCATGAGTCCATAGACTTGACATGCACCGGATCTAATGAATTCCACAGGTGACATTAAAGTTGAAAGGTTAAGCGAATGATCTACTATGTGATTTCCCCATCCTTCTCCCTAGGTTGGCCTGCTGCCCTCAGTACCTGAAGCCACACGGTAGGGAGACATGGAGTAAGGTTGAGTGTGCTAGCCAGATGGGGCATGCTGCTCATGCCATCTGTTTGGTGTTGATGTCATTGATTAGGCTCATGCGATCAGATGGTGGAGATCTCTTAGGGTTATCAACCCTAACTAATTGCTTGTCCTTGGCCTCCGTGTGGTTCATTGTTGCCACTGCTTCTGTGGTTTCTTGCTGCTCCGCGAGGGTTTGTCGTTCTACAAGGGTTTACTGTTCTGCAAAGGCTCGATGTCTTGATCAGGGTTATTGTTCATCTGGGCATCCTCTGAAAATGATGAAGGTGGTAGCCATTGCCAATGCAGGGCCAGGTAAACCCCTCAGGCCGTTGCTTGGTGGTCTTCTTAGCTTGTATGGCGGTGTTTTCTGTATAGCTGGACTGAGGTTTTGGAGCCATGTTAACACTTGGTCGCTGCTACACAGGAAAGCCCCATGGCACTTCCAGCACTCTGGGCGACAATCGACTCCAGGATTTAGCTACGGAAGGTAACTTCTGAACGCTTCTGCACTTGCATGATTTAATTCCTTTGGTTTGTTTAATATTTCTCATACTGTTTGCTCGTTGTGGACAGGGAAGCTGCCTCTCGCGAGAATCGACCACCTCTAGGTAACAAATCTTCCCTTATGTTCATTTACTAGGTTTGTTTGACTTTTCCATAAGTTTTTCCTAATTTAAGGTTTCAGTTTCCTGACAAGTAACTATACAATGATTAATGGTATTAGTGTTAGTCTAGGTCATTCCCCATGAGTGCTTAAATTTCTCACGACATCATTGTTGGCCCTTCCAGGTTGGAATCTTACCTCTTGCATGAATTAAGTTATGGAACATTTTCCCATATGGTCAAAGATAGAGACTCCGCGTCGAACTGGTTCAAGTTTTATTGTTCTGTTGATTATGTAATTAATTAAGCACACATGAATTATTAATGGAATTCTGTGTAGGCTCTTTTGGTAGTTTTTGGGGAGATTACTCCCGTTCTGTAATTGATAGAGTGTTTAGACACTTTTCCGTGGAGGATTGTTTTTCCAAGCAGCCACTTAAGTGAACCGGCATGTGTTCTATTGTTTAAACTGTTTAATATACACATTATCGTTAACAGGACTTTATTTGAACTGTTCGAAAGTTTGGCAATGAACTAAGTTAATAGTTGTCGTAATTATAATCCGGTTCGAGAGGACCCTTCTCTTCTTCATGCAAATATTAGCTAGGATGATTGGAATTCGGTTTAGTTTCTTTATTCAAGATATTTCTATGTTAAACAATTATTTCGTGTAATTGCGTAGTCAAGATATGGTGCAACACCTGCATTCCAGTAGTTCTATGAATCTTGTTGTCTTTATATTTGAACTCTGCAATTAACAACTACATAGTATTTATGTTTAAATATGTGTTCTAGTAGCTGTCTACTTATTATCTTACTATTGTAGTCATTTGTACAGAGCATGTAAAACTACTTAGGTCATTCCATAGATTCTCAGTTACAGTACTATATAAATAACTTACTTCTCTATCTTGCCAGTTTCACTTTGATTATAGTGGATAGTGTACCGTAATCACTAAATGAGCATTCTCTTTCCTTTTACTGCGTTATCTAGTAGTTCTATGGTTATTAAAAGATACTGTCTACCATATGATTAAATTAAAGTTGTCATATTTCCTATAATTACACTTTTCCTTACGACTTCTAAATATAGTTTCTCATTCCATAATTTATTCCATGACAGTTCAAGCATAACAATTTGACTTTGTCATTAAATGTTAATCTCTATATGCTATCATTAATTCTAGAAGAAATTAACTATAATACTTATCTATTCCACCTGTAGTTTCCAATAATTCTAGAAAGTCTCTCCTCCCAGCCACGAACCTGGCAATTATGTCGAGGTCCTCCCCCGAGCACTTTCTCTATTGGAAAAAATTCTAGTTATCGTTAGTGCCTTGGGCCTCCGAACTTCACTGTCCAACCTCAAGTCCTGCACTTTATTCAGTGTTCATGAGCAACTTCCCACTAGTTTCCTCCCCAACTCTAAGATATTTTTCTCTTTTTTCTCGTATATCTCCCTTTTCCAGGGAAGGGGTATAACTGTTTCTTGTTAATTGTTTCTTGTAATTGTAGTAAACAGTTTCTTTTAATTAATCATGTTTCCATTTCTAATCACTCACAATTAGATAACAATTTAATATCTAACTTTCCAGCCTTGATAATACATAACAAAAAGTAACTGTAGTAAAACATAAGCCAAATTAATAACCACAGTAAATCCTTTCAAGGAGCCAGGGGTGTTACATTAAGAGTAAGCATATACAATCCATTCATTTTTAATACTTCAATGCCCATTAACACGATATTTGTTTTCTACTTTTCAAAAAGCATGTTGAAATTTTTTTCTCTCAAAATAGCCTATTAAAATGTGTTTTTGTGAAAAACAACATGAAAATGGAAGCATGTTAAAATGTGTTTCTGTCAAAAGAAGCATGTTAAAATCCAACACATGGAGTATGATAAGGATGGGACGCATCTTCAACTTGCTAATCTCCAAGGCCATAACAATAATGAGCACTCCAAAAGCATAATATGTAATGCCCTAACATACGAGATATCAATTGATAATTTGATACACTATGACAAATCCACACAAATGTCAGTCATGTAGGTAAATTTAGTGGAGAAATAATATAAATGTTTTTTTCTTTTGGGTATACCATCAATTTTGTCAAACAATAATGAAGATTGTTTTTTAGGGTAGTCTATAAAGTGACTTTTATTGAAGATTGTTTTTTAGGGTAGTCTATAAAGTGACTTTTTGGAGATGGAGCAATAATGAGATTGTTTTTATGGAGTAGTCTACAAAGCGACATTTTGGAAATGGATATGACGTTTCCGTGGATGACCATCATCCATAGCATGGAAAATATAACGGGGTCTCTTGATTTCTTGACATTTTTTTTCTTTCGACGCTAGCACCAGTTTGCATCTGCCCGAGGTCTGACAACGAATGAACTGGAGTCGTTGCCACTATTATGACAGGACGACTTAATTAAAACATTGAGTGACACCTACCGCCTGCGGTATAATCCTCAATTTGAAAGATGAGCGCTAAGCAAAGCACTGCATGAATGCCCATGCCCGAGAGCTTGACTTCATGGTGTGCTTTTTGTTTTTAGGGCTGAGTGCTGCTGGAAGACTACACCTTCAGTTTTTCCTAAATGTAGACTGTATTTTTGCAATAATATAGCTATTCTTCTGCTCCTTTTCATTGATTGATTGTTGGCTTTGATGCAGGATCGAAATGTTGTTGTTGCATTGATAGATCACTGATTTTGACACAAGGTTGCACTGCCCTATAAATTGGGTGGGATGTGAAGCCATATGAAATATCTTGAGAAGGTCGTCGATGTTGTTTTAATAGATCCAGAAAAGATAATGTTGCTAAGCAAATGGGTGGACTTATTCTTAGAGGCCAATGCATGGAAGGAAGTTATGCCCGATCCAACCAACATTTTGGAATTTGTATCTACAATAAAAATGAAAAACGAGATCCACATCACTTGCTGCTGGGAATTACCAAAAGCCACATAGGTCTAAATTTAGATGATTTTTTTTTTTTTTTTTTTCTGTAATATGGTCTTCTTTTTAAGTTGTTTGGCTCAGCTTGAACGTTGTTATGCTCATTTCTTTTTCGATGTCTTGGTGTTCCATTTGAGTTTTGGTTCGAGTCCGTTTTGACTCAAAAAATAAAATTAAAAGGTGAATATGTTCAATTTCAATCTGTGGCAATATCTACTACCTTATATTTGTTAAAATATGCTAATTACTCCTGCATGAGGAGCTGTCTAAACATAGAGAGTTAGTTAACTTAGTGATTGAGTGTTTGAGTGTTGAGTCAAGTCGAGTTAAGTGATATACGACTTTTAGTGTGTGGTTGCATGTCAAGATATTTTAGGCAAGTCGCTAGTTGGAAAAGGATAAATACCCTTCATCAGGTTCATTGTAAGTATCATGTTTTGTGTGATCAATAGAAGAGCAGCAACTAGTGTTTTATGTGTGAATTCATGCTTTGTCTCCTTCGCCTTTCCAACAAATTGGTATCAGAGTAAGGTTATACATAGAAAGTAAGAACGAATTAGCAACAATCCGTGTGAGAGGAGAAATATATTTATTCTTATAGTTTTTTTAGCATTAACGCATCCTACAGTTGTACACAAAGCGTTCAGGCTCACCAGAGAGCCGCGGTAATCGTGGTGGACTTACACCGATCTGCATGCACACAATTTCTGTCATCTCCATGCACTCAGTGTCGATGAAGTTTTAAAGCGTTAAGCACTAACATTGATCTCTTTTTTGTATAGAGCTTTAATCGCATGCAATCCTCACGAAAGGCGAAAGTTTTTAAAATACGAAGTCAAGTTTTTAAGATCATATTTTTGTTTAACGTACGAAGACTTTGACTTTATATATGTTGATTGGGAAGTTTTTTACTAAAAAGAGTGCATATTAAAAACAAAAGGTTTTTTATTAAAATATTTTTATATATAAAGGATTTGGAAACTTTAGAAAATGAATTTTTTGAAAAATATTTTTTTTTAAGTTTTGTTTATATATAAAATAAAAATATAGGGTTTTATTGAAAGGGGTATTTTTGAAAAAGTTTATTAAAGGAGAAATTTTTTCTTGAAAATAAATAAATGAAAAGATGGCTTTCTCAAATTTTCAGCCTCAGTTCCCACCATTTACAGGGAGAGATTATGATGTGTGGGCCATTAAGATGGCGACCACTTTCCAGGCACATGATGTTTGGGATTATGTCAAGTTTGGGTTTTTAGAACTTAAGGATGAAGCAGAAGCATGGGTTCTCAGTAATGCAAAGAGAGAACAATGGAAGACAGACAAAAAGAAGAATGCACAAGTGTTGCAGCTTATCTAGCAAGGAGTGTATTGAGCAGTGTTCGAAAAGATTTTGATTTTGTCTTCAACAAAAGAAGCATGGATACTTTGGCAACAAGCTATAAAGGTATGGAAAAAGTCAATATTGTTAAGTTGCAAAATACTAGGAAAGATTTTGAAAGTCTATAGATGAAGAAGACAGAGGACATTGATTCTTTCATGAATCAGGTCATAACCACTGTAAATCAGTTAAAGATTTAAGGTGAAGATATTAAAGATCAAATAGTGGTTGAGAGGGTCCTCAAATCTTTGTCTACCAAATTTGATGTTGTGGTAGCAGCCATAGAAGAAGCCACACATTTGGCATCATTGACAGTTGAAGAGATGATGGGATCATTATATCACATGAGACAAGGATAGACAAAATTAAGGATTCCACTTTAGAGACTCCTTTCAAAAGTCAGGTTTCTATTTCAAGAGACAGAGGTTAAGGTCGAAGTAGAATGAGAGTCAAAGGATGAAGCGGAATATATGATGGTCAGGGAGATGGTTGAGAAGAGCATGAACATGAAAGTATAAGAAACTACAAAAGCTTAAAAAATAATCAAAGGGTTGACAAATCAAAGGTGAGATGTTATTATTGCAATAAATTTGGTCACTATGCTCGTGACTGCATGAAGAAGATAGCTAATCAAGGGAACCAAAGAGCTAATGTCACTACAGAGAGTACTAACTCCATGTTCCTAGCTTTCCACACCATGCATGAATGTTTTTCTAGTGTGTGGTTGTTAGACAATGGTTGCAGTAACCACATGACAGGCAACAAGGAATTGGTTGCAAATTTTGATCAATTTGTGAAAACATAAGTAAATTTGGTGACTGACAAGACTATGGAAGTAGATGGCAAAGGAGTGGTCAACATTCTGACCAAGCAGAGGGAGCCAAAGACAATCTCAAAGGTATAATATGTTCCTAGTATCAAACATAATTTGATAAGTCTTGGTCAATTAACACAAAAAGGATACAAAGTTATCTTTCAAGGTCAAGAATGTGTTATATATTGCAAGCCCCCAAGAAAGTATTTGGTAGAAAAGGTGTAGATAATGAGGAACATACTATTTCCTCTACTTATGAATTACAGTCGTCAGGTGAGTTTTTTACAGTTGCATGTTCTGATGATTATTGGTTATGGCACTTTCAATTTGGACACTTGCACTTTTCTGATTTAAGACTGTTGCAGCAGAAAGAGATGGTTAGAGGACTACCTCCCATCAAATAACCTGTTAGTACCTGTGAGTGTTGCATCTTGGGAAAGCAACACCGTGAAAGTTTTCCTAAAGGAGTTTCGTACAAAGCAAAGCAACCTCTCGAGCTAGTGAATATAGACTTGTGTGGACCTATGAGGACACATTCAATTGGTGGAAGTTGTTACTTCCTCACTTTCATTGATGATTATAGTAGAAAGACTTGAATTTACTTCTTGAAGAAAAATTCAAAAACATTTTCAAATTTCAAGGAATTCAAAGCCTTAGTAGAGAACCAAAGTGATTAACAAATCAAGGTATTGAGGTCAGATCGTGGTGGAGAATATGACTCAAAGGAATTCCATGATTACTATAAACAACATGGAATTAGAAGATAATTTACAACCAGGTACACACCATAGAAAAATGGTGTAGAAAAGAGAAAGAACAGGACAGTTATGGACATGGTAAGAAGCATGTTCAAAGGTAGAAACTTATCTAATGTGTATTGGGAAGAAGCAGTTGCATGTGCTATTTATGTGATCAACAGATCTCCTACAAAGAGTGTGATGAATAGACTACCAGAACAAGCATGGTCAGGTATATATTGCAGTGTATCTCATCTCAGAGTATTTGCATGTGTATCTTATGCACATGTGCCTAAGAGCGAAGATGTAAATTTGACGATAAAAGTAAAAAATGCATATTCACTAGTTATATTGAGTAATAAAAAGCTTACAAATTGTATAACCCTGTCACAAACAAGACCATAATTAGTAGAGATGTTGTTCTCAAACAACAAGAGTCATGGAATGGAACTGTAGACAAAACAATTGATGCACAAGTACCAATGATGGAAGAAGATCATCTATCAGAAAACGAGCAGCAAGAATCACTGGTGAAGACACCAAACGGAGACACCAACAAGGACTCCAAGGTTTTCAGAGTAGCATGGATCTTCAAGCAGATCAACAGATCAAGATTCTCCCAAAAATCAATCAGGTGATGAATCAAGCAATGGTAAGAGAAATATGAGAACTTTGAAAGATATTTATGATGATTTGAATGTTAGTTCAAATTTTGTATTATTTTCATTCCAACCTTCTTCGTTTGAAGAATAAATTAGAGATCAAAATTGGGTGCAAGCCATCGATGAAGAAATTGAAGCTATTGAAAAGAATGATACATGGGATTTGGCTGATTTACCAAAGGGAAAAAATCTCATTGGTGTGAAGTGGGTCTACATGACAAAGTTGAATGAGAAAGGTGAAACTGATATATTTAAAGAAAGACTTGTAGCAAAAGGATTCTCACAGCAACCGAGAATAGATTTTGGAGAAACATTTGCTCAAGTAGCCAGATTGGATATTGTAAGAGCAGTTCTAGGCACAACAACTCAGAATAAGTGGAAATTATATCAGATAGATATGAAATCAGCCTTCTTGAATGGAATTATAGAAGAAGAAATTTATGTGGAGTAGCCTCCAGGATATGAAGTTGAGAGTAACAAAGAGAGAGTTTACAGGTTGAAGAAAGCGCTCTATGGACATAAGCAAGTGCCTAGAGCTTGGTATAGCAGAACTGATAACTACATGATCAAGAATGGATTTTGCAGAAGAAATATTGAACCTACCTTATACACAAACATAAATGAGCATGGATGGTTTTTGATTGTTTTCTTATATGTTGATGACATGATTTTCATAGGTGATTTTGAGATAGATTAATTTAAAGCAGCCATGATGAAAGAATTTGAGATGATCGATCTTGGCCTCATGAAATATTTTCTTGGCATAAAAGTTGAGAAATATGAAAATTGAATTTTTATTTAGGAATTTAGACTTCTGTGATCCATAACATTGTTTAGATAATCTTCGGCAAAATCACATAACCAATCTTTTGTCGACGCGTTTCGAGCCAACCAGTGTGGTTCATCGTCAGGACAAGTGAAAATAAATATGCCAAATATTTGTTGAAAATATTTAGGATGGAAAGCTGCAAATCTGTCCCTACACCAGTTGCAATGGGTACAAAGTTAAGAAAGGATGATGAAGGATCAGATGTCAATCCAACTCTATTCAAAATATTGTTCGGCCACCTCATGTATCTCACAGCTACAAGACGGGATATCATTCAAGGAGTGAGTTTGATTTCCAAATTTATGGAGACTCAAAAAGACACACATTGGAGTGCAAGAAAAAAAGTTTTGAAATACATAGCAAGAACTAGAGATTGTGGAATAATGTATGCAAGCACATAAAATACAGATTTGATTGGATACAAAGATAGTGATTTTGTAGGCAGCTTGGATGATAGGTAGAGCACTTTTGGTTTTGTGTTCCATCTTGGTTTAGGTGTGATTTCATGGGCATCTAAGAAGAAACCCATTGTGACACTTTCGTCAATAGAAGCAGAATATGTAGCAGCAACATCAACAACATGTGAAGCAGTTTGGTTAAGAAGAGTATGTGATGGACTCAAGTAGAAACAACAAGGATAAAAAAAAATATATTGTCACAACACCTCAGCTATTGCACTATCCAAGAATAGTGTGTTTCATCAAAAGAGCAAACAAATTAATACTAGATATCACTTTATTAGAGAGTTTGTGAGCAATGGAGAAGTTCACTTGAAGCCTTGTAAATCTAGTGATCAGTTGGCTATTATATTTAATAATTCATTAGCACAAGATGTGTTTGAGTTTCATAGAAGAAACTTGGGTGTTGTAAGCCTAGCTGAGACATAGACCAATATGCATGTTTGAGTTCTCATGAGTCATGTTATAGTTTACTAATCATAATTAATGGGAAGGGTTAAAATAAGTTAATTGCTCATGCATGAGGAGTTGGATAAACATAGAGAGTCAGTTAACTGAGTGATTGAGTGTTTGAGTGTTGAGACAAGTCGAGTTAAGTGATAGATGACTTTTATTGTGTGGTTGCATGTCAAGATATTTTAGGCAAGTCACTAGTTGGAAAAGGATAAATACCATTCACTCTCCACCGAGCTCGCCACCTTTGATGATTGATTTGTGGTGTGTTAGTCAAACACAAAGGGGAAAGACACCCCTAATTTTTAGAAGAGATGAACCACTAAACATTGCCTTCCCAACTGTTGCACTAAGGCATGGCCTCCCTCCACCCACATTGCCCCTTGAGTTCTTGCTTTCTCTACAATTGACTAGTCAAATAACCTTAAAACCCCATAGACTCACCATTGAACCCCACCGTGACTCTCAACCTCAATGAAAATTCACCAAAGTACACTTCTCTACCTTTATGAAGATTTATCAAGCTATCACCAACCCCACAAAGGACTCTCCTAACCAACCACTTATCCCACCAAGACCAATCACATAAAGGGACACCAACCACAAAGCGAGCCAAGACCAGACCTCCTAGTTGGCAACCAAAGATGAAACTTCACACAAAGAGATAATAGTAATAGACACTTACCAAATTACTGCTACCAATTAAGAAATTAGGGCAAGGAATTGAAGATCAGTCCAGTGCGTCCGAATCAAAGTTGACCCACCGCACTGTGTGGCTAGGTTGTGACTAACCCCCATTCCAAGTGCCTGGATCGCACATTGCCTAGCTATTCACCACAACCACTAGCTTTGCGTAGTCATTCTCCTATGAAATAAACTAGAAATCACGGTCTCTATCACGAGGATGCACATGGAAGGAGCCTATGCACACTTGGTCATTATGACCTTCTCCTCCTTCACTCACATACCAAAATGGCTAACATTGTGAAAACCACTAGTCTTGCAGGTTTTATAAGTTGTCCTTTCTATCTCGATTCTTCTAAAATGTTGCCTCCACCTGGATTGGACATCGCCCAAGATTTTTCCACATATTACCTTAATGATCCACTTCATGTCAACTGACAACTGATGCCATCATGTCTGTCGGGCAAGCCAACCCCATCGGTGTCTCCAGATCAACTGCGACCAAGTGTGTCAATTGGGTAGACCTGTCTCATTCGTCTTACAGGGGTTACGGCTCAAAGCCTAAGAGAGAAGTGTCATGGCTTCCCTAGTTTTCTAAGAAGCCTACCACTTTTTTACCAGAATGCAACGAATGAGCAGTTGTGATATAGGGAATAGAGCAAACCAAGGTTTGGATTTTCTAAACAATTAGATATAGATGTCATATTTTGATTACCTTTTGAATTAGGGATCCATCTAATAGCTTCTTGACTGCCTCTATCACTAATAAAGAGTCTTCTTCCAAATATAATTTTCCATATCCATTTTCCAGGGAAATCGCCAGACCTCGGGCAGGAGTAGTGAAATAAACAATGTTGTTTCTCCTGTGGCCATGGTAGCTCGTAAAAACTCCTAGATGTTAACCAACATCATCTCGAAATACTCCACCATAGCCCGCTATACAAAGGTTTCTTTTGGAGGTTTCGTCAAAATTTAGCTTGACAAATCCTCACAAAGGAAGAACGAAGGCTCCAAGAAAACAACACGAGTTTTCCACTGGCTTGAATGAGAAGCATGACACCCCTTCTAGAGTAATTTATACGTTCCTCAATATCTAGGCTTCCTAGCCCTCAACCTTCCTGTCTTGTTGTGCCTTGATATCCGATAGCATTGTCTCCCTAATATTGGTGTGAGGTTTGTCCCAAATTTTGCCACTCGTGACTCTCCTATCTTTGAATATGAATTTGTTCCTTTCCTTCCACAAATGCTAGAGGAGTAGGCATGGGGCTAACCTCCATGCCCTATTGACTATAGGATTATTAAAAGGACGAGCTCGCTACATTATAAGGGTTTCCAATAAGCTATGCATATCTGTGTCCAAAATCCCAAATAGTTTTTGTATGATGTTACAGAAGCCTTCCATCTGAGGGCAATTTTTTAATAAGTGTTACATCATTTTCACCTACTCTTTACACATGGGACATCGAGAGGGGTCGGCTACTACTTTGTGGTTGTAACAACCGTGGTGAAAATTCCATGTAATAAAATTTAATAAAGGAAAAATAATAACCATGGTTATGAGACACTTATTCCAAGTTGAATGTTGGGAAAAACATCCTAGTGTGAGTGTTCATTTCAGTTATTATGGCTGAGTAAATTGACAAACGTAATGGCAAAGGCTTTGGAAAGGAAAAATGACATTTTTGGCAATTTATTTACAAAATAATGGAAATTATGAGAAATGGGAGGTGAAAGGTCACATGTTACATCTAAGGAGGAAAATGAAGGAAAATAATGGAAAATGAAGAAAATAGAGGCCACATTAATAAAAAGGCTTCTGAGGATCAGTTCATGGCTTTTGTTTAGTTCAGTTTTGGAGTTCTCTCTCTATTCTCTCTCTCTCACACTCTTGGACACTTAGAGTTTTCTTGGAGCACTTCAACATTGGATCAAGAAAGGAAAAGAGGGCAAAGAGGAAGAAAAATATCAAGCAAGACAAAGCAGGATCAAGCAACTACAATGGGTTTACTTGCAGGTATTGATTTGCATGTGTGATTTCCTTACTAGATTTGGCATGCATGGTTATGCATGTGTGTTCTTGGTTCTCTTGTTGTCATGGGCATGGGATTTTCTAGGTGTGACAGTGTTCTTCAGCCTTTCCTTTCCATTTCCGGATAGTCATGGTGTGTTGGGGTTCTCATGTTTTGGTTGAGATGGATTTCCGAATGGATTTAGAGTTGAGTGAGGTGGATCTCTAAAAGGTAGAAAATGTGCCCTAGTGATCCCTGAATGAGACTCTGGATTGTTGTAAATCCAGTGGCTTAGTGACCCCTAAACCAGACTGTGGGTTGCAATAAATCTAGGTATTGTGTGCCTAGGAATCTTCGATCGACGAATGGCGGGATACACAGTAAAGCATAGAGGTGGTTTCCATTGTTGAGGCCTAGGAATCCTTGTCGGTGAATGGTAGGATATACAATAAATCCTAGAGGTTGGTGTCACGATTATGTCCTAGTGATCCCTGGATCAGACTGTGGATTGTGGCAATACCTGGAGACGAATAGAGAAAAAAATTCCTTGTGGGGTAGGTGGACAAATCCAATGGCATCCATGCTTGTTTATGGCTTAGTGATACGATGAGGATTGCGGTAAATATTTATTCTATTGATGAGGGTGAGGTGGTCTAACCTAGGGAAGCCCTGGTTGGTTCTTTTAGTTTGAGTCCCACATTCATGCTTGGAATATGCCACGGGGCATGAAGATATGGTCTTCAAAGATAAACTTGTTTTACTTAGACATTTAAATTTTTATATCTAGATGAATTCATCATGCTTTCCTCTTTTTAACAACAAAGAGCTTTCCTCTTTTTAAGTTTTGTTTCAATCCACTGTTGGATCCTTCATGCAGCGTATCTATACATTTTCATATTTTTATTATGGTTTATTTAAACGGGTTAATACATATGGAAAAGGTTGTTGCTTGTTTCAAGATTGCTGGGAGCTACTGTAGTATTATGTTGTGATCTATATTAATGAGTATGCTTTGATGCTGAAGAGATTCCAGTTATATTGCAGAGATTATTGTGGTATGAATGTTTTGAAATCGTTATCCTTTAGTTTATGTGTAATCTCCTTTATGTTGTCTTCTTAATATGCTTTAAAGGTGTATGGAACAACTATGCTTGAATTCATTTCACATGCTCTTGTCTAGTTGCTCTAAAATGTTTTAGTTGCAAATGAAATGTTTATACCTTTGAATGCTTTGTATTTTTCCTCTTGATATTCATTCATCCAAGTTGCAGTAATGAAATATTGTTCTGCCATTATAGATGAGTGTCTTGATGTTCTTATTCTACTATACTACAAATTGCCTTCTTATTTCGAAACTGTACTAGTCAAGCCTCTGTATATAAATCTGGTTGGGAAATGCATAGGCATGATGGACCAGGAAGGTCATGATCACATTGCATTAGTTTCCTTAGAATCCTCTACCACCCCTAAATCAAAAAATTAAACACTTTCCAGATCTGGTCTCTATTGAAGTTTGTTCTTGAAAGCTTTTATCTCTGAGTTTTACTGCTGAGGGAGTCCCCTTAGGCTGAAGAAGACCAGTTGATCAACCATAAGAGGTTTTTTGTTACCTCTGTGGTCCTTTTCCTTCAACCTAAAAGGAAATCATAGAGTGCTAACACGTAATACTACAAAGGAGAGGATTTTTTAGAGTACATTACATAGAGATATGGGTCGAAAGCCCCCGACATCTTTAGACTGATTAGATTTGGGGATTAGGGTTAAGAATGTGGCATTCACCCCCACCCAGACTTGTCTCTAGCATCTTGATTCCTCCATAACCTCGTGCATCTCGTTCCCAACAAATTGTTATGATGCCTTAAATAAATCAGTGATGAATCCATCTGGGACTAGAGCTTTGTTACTAAGCATATCCATGACTGCTTCCTCAACTTCTTGGAGGGTTATTTCCCTCATGAGGGCCTCATTTTTCCCTTGGGAGACCAACTTAGTGATGTGCTAGGTGATTATGTCTATAGCTTTTGAATGGTCTACAAGATCCTTGGTTAATATCTGCTAGTGGTAGATGACCAATTCCTATTCTATTTATTCATGCCTAATCAAGTGAGCACCCTGCTGCAAGGTTAGGGAGAAAATGTGATTATGGTGTCAATGTTTGATTAGGGCCTTTTGAAAGAAGCGAGTGTTCCTTTCACCCTCGTGTAACCATTAGACTCTGGATTTTTGTCTCCAGTACATCTCTTCCTTCTTCCTCCTATATTTAAGATATATCAGTACATGACCTTCCTCCTCCGCCAGAGCTTCATTCCTCCCATTTCCAATGATAGTAGCTTGTATCTCCTCCATTCTTTGCTCTAAACATTGTTTTCCTTGAAAAATGTCCCCAAATTTCTCCTAGTTCCATTGTTTGATGTGAAGCTTCAATTCCTTTAGTTTGAGTTGCAACATGTGCATCCAGTTTCTCCCTTGGACCTGGATTTCATTCGATCAATTCTTGACTTTGGGGAGGAATTCTTGACGTTGGAGCCAAAACCATTCGAACCTAAAAGGTCGGTTCTTAGGAGATCATTTGAGGTTGATTTCAAGCCTAATGGGCCAGTGGTCTGATCTGAGGCCTGGGAGGATTGTTACTTCCATGTAAGATTCCTTACTCACCATGTCTTCAGTCACAAGAAACATATCCAACCTGTTGGTGATCTGATGGGTACCTCCTTGCCGATTGTTCCAGTAAAGACTCTATATATGGATCCACATCCACCAAGTGTAGATCTTGTATCATGTCCTATAATTTAGCTGGTGTTGCATCTAGCCTCTGTATCCCACTAGTTTTTTGGTCCAAATTTTTAATCAAATTAAATTCCCCCTGATAATCCACCCTAGACCTTGGACAATTTGGTGCAGGGATCAGAGTTCCTCAAGAAAGCCCTCCTTTCTACATGACAAGGTGGACCCATAAGCCATAAAGACCCAAAATTTTTCTCCTAGCCCAAGGTAGCAAAAGCGGCCTATCAATATGCTTGGGGTATCCATCTAGTGATTGAATATAATTTCTCTAGGGTCCCATATCACTGCTAACCCTCTCACACTGCCTTTCGAATCTATGGCCATAACTTCACATCCTGTCCAACACCGAGCTAGAATATCTCCGAGTGCCGAAATATGAACCTTGGTTTCCTAAAGCAATACTATATCCAGTTTCTCTTTCATGATATTTTCTTTTAAATAATGTTGCTTACCTAAACTATTCAGGCCCCAGATATTCCATGAAACTATCTTCATAAATTATATGATGTAGGGGGGAGTAAATACTTCATTATCTTATTAATTTTCCGAGAGTTTAGCAAAAACAACTATGTGGCCTTGAGGGTTTTCCGTGATTTTTTACACCCCTCACGACTACAATCGTTTGTAGCATACTCAAATTTGTGCAGTTGTGATGCCCCTTTGCGTCTCGCCCTTGAGGAGCCCCCATTAGGGGCAAGATTAGATTGCCGACATTGCCCGTATAAATGTAGAAAATGGTGGAGTTGTTCAGTTGGAATGAATTGTGCTTCTGCCCTAGCCCATGTTCTTAGAAATTCCAACATTGTTTTCTCATTGGCTTCAAGATTGTCTTGTTGGTCCTCCGCCTCCAGAATTGAGGTCGTGTTCGCTAGTAGTTCCTTCAGGAGTGAGTCTCTACTTGGCTCCTTTGGTGATATTTGCTTCATTAGTGCTAGGTTCTCCATTTCCATTAGTTGTTCCAGTGGAGTGACCTGTTCAAGCACTAGAGTATCCTCCAGGGTTCTACCTATGAAATGATGGTAAATGGATTCTCTTCAATGACTGCTTTAGGGTTAGTCAGATATCCTCTATTTATGAATAGCTTCCTTTGAGGATTTCCCAGGTGGATGGTCCTTACTTTTCTTGTCACTTATTGGTTACTCCTG
This sequence comes from Pinus tabuliformis, assembly GCA_031772625.1. Taxonomy (NCBI): domain Eukaryota; kingdom Viridiplantae; phylum Streptophyta; class Pinopsida; order Pinales; family Pinaceae; genus Pinus; species Pinus tabuliformis. Next base: position 951,147,592 of record CM062817.1, read on the forward strand.
AGGTCTGGCTTTTGTTAGTTCCTTGCCCCGGTCTTCCTTGGTTCCTGCGGCTGTGTGATACCTCCTGGAAACCCCTGCTTCTTTCCTGCTCCCTTCACTCCTGTTCCTCTACTATAGTAAGACAGAAATCCCAAATGAGATGACCATGTTTGTGGTAGTAACAAAATTTGAAACGGTTGGGTCCAAACAACATCATGGTACTCTAGATTGATCGAAGCAGGGAGGGGCTTCAAAATATTCATGTAAACATAGATTCTGGCATAGGAAGCATTCCTGCGCCACTTGGTTATCTCTGAAACCTTGAAAAAATTCCCTATAGCATTACCACTCCCTTCTAAGATATTGAGTTCGCAGAAGTCATCTGGGAGCGAAAAGAGTCAAACCTAGATTGGGGCCACCAAGAACTCCTTTTCTTGGTTGTAACATTCCTCCCAAAACCTCATAAACAAACCAACATTGTTCATGAAGTAAGGGCCATTTTCAAAAACACTCTTTCTATCCTTCAGGTCTTCAAAAATCACTATGAAGAATCCTTTTTCCCTAAGACGCAATTCTATTGCTCCTTGTGGCTGCCATTTCACCTGAATCCATTGGATTATTTCTTGTTCTTTTGGCCAAATCCCCATGAAATTAATAATAAACATGTAAAAAATATAGATGAGTACTGTGTTTTTTGGTATACGGTCAATTTCTTAGAATAATAATGATAATGGGGATATTTTCTTTTTCGGTATATGGTTAATTTCCTAGAGTAGTAATGAGGACCCGAGAAGCACAGTAAGTAATGGTCCAACATACTAGATGTGATAAGTGATGACGAATCCATAGTTGCCAAAATTTTGTATTTGTTTAATTTTGTGGAATCTATAGTTGCCAAAATTTTCGTTACACATATATGTGATAAAATTGCCAAAATAACTTTTTCACATATGTGATAAAATTCCACAAATATATGTAATAAAATTTTACTTATAATTTTTTTATCAAAATAATTTTGAGTAAAATGTAAACTTGGAGTATATTTTGTTTTTGGATTTAATAGAAAACTTTTTTATTTGCATAACTAATAATAATAATAATAATAATAATAATTAATTAATATATGTAAAACATATATATTAAAAAAAGAAAACATATTTTTAATCATGTTTATACCTTGGTTTATCAATATCACATACCAAAAATATCATAAATCATAAAATCATAATTCACTTTATATGACACTTGTTCACATAACATCATTTTTTTAAATTAATCAATTTACTTAAAAAATTAAAAAATTTCCTAAAAATTAAATCTCTACAATCCACTTAATAATTATTAATAATTAAATTAAAATTTCTAAAATCATATTACAACACAATATAAACAAACATATAATAAAACAAAAAAACATTTTTTTAATATATGCATCTCCTTCTCATTAAGCTAATATACATTAAAAAAATAAAATAAAAATTTAATAAAATAATGATTACGAAACACGAAGTACCCCCAGGGTACGTGGACCCAAGGTAGCGACCTTGTATCTCAAGTCAAATTTGGTGCCGCATCGATTGTGATGCATCATGCTATAAAGTTATGCACATAATATATTGAAAGATTGGTTAGCAAATGATGTACTTACCAAATGTTAAGGATGATGACAAACACGAAAGTTTAAATATATGAAGATCGCCACAAAGATGGATATGAAGATATGGAGAATTAGGTTTCTTCAACTATGAAACAAGAAAGTAAATTGTACATAGGAAGTTTCGTTTTTCCTCTTCTTTTAGTTTAGTTTATATTAGTTCTATCCGTTAGTATATGTCACCATTAAGCAGATATGGAGTTGGTTAAATCCAATAATCTTATAATCAAAATTTACTATCTTAAAATTTAATAAATCAACAAAGTGTTAAAATAATATAAACAATATTAAATAAAATTTTATTTAGATTCAAAATATATATAATAAATCAATGTTTAAAAAAAATACATAAATTAAGGGGGAATTGGGACATGTCCAACTATACATGAGATATTATAGAGTTTGGGCCTTTGGACAAATCAATCAAATATTAAAATAACATAAAAACAATAAATAACATTTTAACCAAAAGACTCACAATCTGTATAAGACATAAATGTTTAAAATAAGATACGTAAATTAACGAGTTGAAACAATAAGATACATAAATTAATGAGTTGAAACAAGTTGGTTTGGCTTTTCGCCTCTGCCCATTAACAATGTTGCCTAGGTTGTTATCATTGGTTTCTACCTATTATGGGGTCTTAGTTTTAGATATTGTTATTTTTTTTATGTTGAGATGGCATGGAAAGAAAATGTATAGATATTTTTTATTTTATTGTAAGTGGTATGGTGTAAGTGATTTATAGTTTTTTAGTCTTTTAAATCATGGTTACGTTTCTGGTCATATGAGCATGTATTTTATTTTCTACTTTTGATTCCATCAAAAAATCTTGTAGAAATAGGTTCTACAAGTAAAAATCCAAGAAATAGGTCTTACAAGTTTGAGTGCCTATATTGATGAAGTAAATACAAGTAATATCTCTAAATTATTAATACATAATTATTAACACATTTTACATTGCTAAAAATCTGTGAGATGGGTTTTACATGTTTATTATTAATTTGTTTTGAAAAAAAATAAAAATTACACCTCCAAAATATTAACACACCTTATATTGTTTATTAAATTATTTTCTACCAGTAAAAACTATATGGTATTTAAAACAGGTTTAAATAATTAAAAACCATGGTCATGAATTTATTTTCTAAAATTAAAAGTTATATGATATTAAAAGATACTTGAAAATTATTAGTCATTTAAAATGGAATTAGTAGAGGAGGAGTGACTTGTCTGGGCCAAGCCTGCTCACCTTTCGAATATTGTGTGTATGATTGGAGGAGAGGAGAGAGCTTTGGTTCTAGGGAGCGGCAGAGAGTACCACGCATCCATGGAGACATAGGGAGGAGGGAGCTCCACTCCCTCCTATAGGGATATGGTAGCAGACATAGGAAGAGGAGGGAAAAGGGACAAACCTCCAAAGCCCTTGGAGGTCAACACAAAAGACACAGAAAATTAGAAGGTGGAAGGTAGCAAAACCAATGCAGATCAAGATGCCCACGAAGAAGACTGTCGGGAGAGAACAACGGAAGACAGAGGTCAAGGGTTAGAGGACAGAGCTAATATGGGGCCCTATAAACCCAACACCACAACTAAACCTCGAGTCGTTCTGAATGATCCTGCTCTGCAAGCGCACAGAGACCACATGGCCAACTATGCCATCATATGTAAATTTATGGGAATTTGGCCATCAAAGAAAGCATTGTACACCTGGATAAAATACAATTGGAAACCAAAGGGGGAGTTAAATATTCATCTTGGAGCAAAAGGTTTTTTCACTGTGGTGCTTACGAACATGGAAGACAGAGACAAAATCTTTGAAGGAGGGCGATATTTCATTGCAGCTGCTGGGCTCTACATGAGGCCATGGACGATGAACTTTGTGCCTGAATGAGAAACCATCATTTTGGCACCGGTATGAATTCGACTATACTCCTTACCTTTAGATTACTAGATGCAAGAGTCTCTAAAAGCTATAGGCAATAAATTAGGTCACTTCTTTAAGATTTCAGAGGCAACTCTAAAGGGAAAATATACATCCCATGCTTGTATTTGTGTGGAGATGGACCTATCAGGAGCCCTTTCAGATGAGGTCATTCTAGAAGTATATGATGAGGAATGGGTTCAAGTAGTTGACTATGAACATATCCCATTTAGATGTCACAAATGTCATGAGCATGGGCATCTATCAAGAGACTGCCCACTCAACCGAAGGATGGAAAACTTAAATCCCAATGAAGGAAAAGACCAAACATTTTTCACCAAAGTGGGAGGGAAAGGAAAAGGGGGAGGAAGGAAGACACATCAGAGCCATAGTGTGAATGATAAAACAAAAATTTACAACAGCTTTGAGATCTTAGGAGAAAAAGAAGTTGAGGAAGGGGATAAAGAGGGTGCAGAGAATCAGACATCAAGGGGGAAAGAAAAAGAGACCAATGTGGAGTACATTCACGATCAGAATGAACACAAGATGGACTCTTTGAATACCATGGTTATAGAAAAAGACCAGGAAATGACTCAAAGTGAAAGTGGTACGGAGGACCAAGATTTGCAGGAGATCTTGGAAAGGGAGAACCTAGAGCTGGAAAACTTTCTAGAACATAGCAGAAACTTGGGAATAAACTCCATCCCTGAGGAGGACGTGGATAAAGTCCAACAGATATTCCTTAACAAGACACATCAAACAGCTGTAGGAGTCAAAAGAGGACATGACAACCAGGAAAACAAAGGAACCTCCTCAATAGGATTAATAACCAGAAAATTAACAAAGAAACCAGGCAAAAGAAGGGGTAGAAAAAGACAGAAGGAATTACTACTGGAGTGTGGCAAACTCATGATTGATTCAGGAAGGATGAAAGGCCTTTCTAGTTACTCCTTTATAACCCCACCTTAATGAAAATCACAACCTGGAACATTAGAGGACTAGAGAGCAGAAGAAAACAGAGGAATCTTAGTAAAAGGATTAGAGGGGAAAAACCTGACATAGTATTCATTCAGGAAACAAAATGTTCAGTGGAAAATATCTGTGAAAAAGATAGCAAATGGTTAAATAGATATGAATGCCTTGAAGTTAAGGCAAACAAATCTGTTGGTGGTATTCTCACTCTCTGGGATCCACATAAATTTGGTGTGGTTGATGTGGAGGCATCCAGATATCACCTCTCTCTGATTTTGCAACCGGTGGGAGACAGTCAATGTTACATGATCACCAATGTCTATGGTCCACAACCAACGGAGGACAAACTTCAACTCCTCACAACACTAGAGGATATGAAGAAGAGATACCCAACTCTACCATGGATTCTTGGAGGTGATTTTAATATAACAAAATCACTCATGGAGAAGAAAGGAGGAACTAGAATACTTGGGAGAGATTCAATTTCCTTCCAGAACTTCATCACCAATATGAAACTGGTTGATATGGAAACAAGCAATGGAATCTTCACTTGGAACAACAAAAGAGGAGGCCCTACCGAAGTGGCCTCAAAATTGGATAGATTTGTTGTTTCAGAGCAACTTCTTCTTAGGGGAAGTAGCATTACTACACTCATTTTACCTTTTGGGGGTTCAGATCACTGGCCTATCCAATTAGAAGCCTCCCTTTTTGGCAAACCAAGGAACACCCCCTTCAGGTTTGAGAATGCTTGGCTCACACATTCATATTTCCTCACAAGTATTGAACAATGGTGGAAGGAGTATCTTCACCTTCAAGGTACAAAGATGTTCCTGCTTCACTGCAGGCTCAAACATATTAAAGGCAGACTCAAAGAGTGGAACAAAAAGGAATTTGGTAACATCTTCAAGGCTAAAGGAGAGGTGGAAAGGAGACTAAAGGAAATAAACTAGACTCTTATCACAGAAGGATACATAGATGAAAGGAAAGATATGGCAGAGTCACTCCAGCAGGAGTGGGACAATAGATGCCTTCAAGAGGAAATACTCTAGAGACAGAAATCGAGAGTACAATGGATCAAAGAAGGGGAGAGAAACACCAAATTTTTCCACAGATCCACCATAGCTCACCGAAACAACAATCGAATTGTGAAACTTACAGATCAGCATGATGTAGAGAGAAACACTCATGAAGAGATGGAAAACGTTCTTCTCCAGCATTTTCAAAAAATTGCTGAGGAAACCTCGGAAGATAGATACCAATTTACAAAAAAATTCACTCAGTATGTCCCTAAATTGGTCACCAGAGACGAAAATTTCAATCTCAATAGACTAGTAACATTGGAAGAAATTGAGGAGGTAGTGAAAGAGATGCAAAATAGGAAAGCACTACGCCCGGATGGCTTAAATGTGGAATTTTTCAAAGCTTGTTGGAAGATAGTGAAACAGGATATCCTGGAGGTAGTGGAAGACTCTTGAAGATTCAAGAAAGTCTTAAAGGTGCTCAATGAATCCTTCATAGCCCTAATCCCCAAATAGGAGAAGGCCACCTCTCTAGATAGATTTCGACCTATAACATTATTTAATGTGATCTAAAAAGTCATATCCAAAGTCATTGCCAATCGTCTTAAACCTCTCCTCCCAACCTTAGTGTCAGAGGAACAAATAGTCTATGTGGAAGGAAGAAAAATTCTAGATAACATAATACAAGCACATGAAATGGTTCGTTCACTCATTACCAACAAATAGGCTGGAATGATAATGCAGCTGGACATAGCAAAGGCCTATGACAAACTGAGATGGTCATATATAAGGGCAATTTTAAAATCTTATGGCTTTGATCATGATTGGATAAAATGGGTTATGGCACTAGTTACCACAGCCAGCTGTTCAATTCTTCTCAATGGCACTCCTTCCAAAACCTTCAATCCTTCTAGAGGTCTAAGGCAAGGAGATCCCCTTTCTCCTTTCCTCTTCATTCTAATGATGGAAGGGTTAGGAAGAGCTATCAGAGCTGCTAAGGAGGAAGGGAGAATTCAGGGTCCGAGACTCACTAATGATGGGGACACGGTGACACATCAACAATTTGTGGATGACAATATGCTTCAAGGCACTCCCACTGTTAAGGAATCCAAAGCGTTCAAGCATATTCTCAATGAGTTTTCTAGGGCAGTAGGCACTGAGGTAAGTCTCACTACATCAAAAATATTCTTTTTCAATACAGATATTTCAATTCAAAGAAATCTTTCTAGAATCTTGGGCTTTCAAAGGGAGACACTGCCTGTGAAGTACCTCAGAGTGCCTCTTACTGACAAACCGCTTCACAAGGACATCTAGGAGCCTATTCTTAATAAGCTGAAAGATAAGATCAGTAAATGGACAAACAGAGCACTTAATATAGTAGGGAGACTAGTTCTCAATAAGGTTGTCCTACAAAACATCCCTATCTATATGCTATTTTCCGTTCCAACACCAGCCAGTGTAATGACCAATATAAGAAACATTTAGAGAGACTTTCTATGCGGGAAAGTTGAAGAGAAGAAGAAATGGGCCCTTGTGGCATGGGACAGAGTATGTAAGCCTAAGTCCCATGGTGGCTTAGGTCTTCATGACCTAGGAATTCTAAATAGAGTTCGTGGTGCCAAAATTTGGTGGAGATGGCTGAAAGAAATTCAAGCCCCTTAGGCAAATCTCTGGAAACAAAAATATGCTAGTGAATGGCAAGAGTAAAATCTAATCAGAATGACAGGACATGTAAAAGGTTCTGCAATTTGGAATAGGGCATGGGAGAACAGAGCACTAGTCCAAAACCATAGTTTATAGGAGTTTAGAAATGGCAACCTGGCTTGGTTCTGGGAGGATAATTGGTAGCAAGAAGACAATATCCAAAGTGAAGAATTAGTAGACATTCACACTGATACCATCAACAAAGGACTAAAGTGGGTAAGTGACTATTGGGACCAAGAAAGGAATGATAAGAAATGGAGAACTTGGAAACTTCCAGATTATAGTGGAATGGGCATGTTGCACACTCAAGCCACAACCCTTCAAGGTCTTTTAGACAAGAGACAAATCTTGAACATAAACTTGAATGATCAACTAAGATGGGGAAAAACAAGACAGGTCTCTTCAACCTTAAGGAAGCCAAAAGAATAGAGGCAGGGATAGACCATCCCAACACTGATAAGACATGGAAAGAAATCTAGGAAAATCCTCATTGGATGAAAGTAAAACTGTTCAAGTGGCTGGTTCAATAGGGCAAGATTCTAACATGGGATAACCTAAGAAGAAGAGGTTTTGTTGGCCCTTACAGATGTCACTTATGCAAACAATAGGAAGAAACTACAAATCATCTCCTAAATAGATGCACTTTCACCACAAATCTTTGGAATTGGGTGGTTGAGGTTTTTGAGTAAACAGACAAAGATGATAATGACAACATCACCACTTTGAAGAACAGGAGGAAAAACTTCTTGGATAATGAGATCATAAACTCTGCCTGGATGCTGACCCTAGGATTCTTAATCTGGAATGTTTGGAAGGAGCATAACAATAGGATTTTCAAGGAGAAAGTGAGTCCGGTGAGTAACATCATCAAACTGGTTCTTAAACAACTCAAATAAATTGTACATATCCTGGGAGGAGAAGCTATAGGTAAGCCTATTGAACAAAGAGAGACAAGAATATTGAAGAAATTAAAGCTCATGGTCAATCCCCCTCAGGGTTCTAAGCAGATTACCAAGACAACCTCAACAAAAAAGTCTTCGTGGCGACCCCTTTCTCATGGTTTTTTAAAATTCAACATAGACGGGGCTTCAAAAGGGAATCCAGGAGAAGCAGGTTATGGAGGGGTTCTGAGGGATGAGGAAGGAAACATATAGGTCATCTTCCACAGTTATCTTGGCAAACCTAAAAATAATATGGCTGAGCTCATGGCGATATAATCATGCCTGGAAATATTGCTCAAGTACAACATTCATAATTTTGAGAGAAATTCTTCGGCGTAAATCACAAGATAAATCATTATCGACGCGTATTGAACCAACAAGTGTGGTTCATCGTCAGGACAAGTTGAATAAACAGATCCAGCTTAGCATGTTAAATAGTGTGAGCTGAGACTCCAAAGGCTATCCTGAATAATGGCTAATTTTGACTTTAGGACCAGAGTCAAGATTTAATGGAAATTAGTTAATTTATGTGAATATATAACAATATAAAATAATTTAAGAAATGTTAAAGGTTAGTTAGAAAGTTATTAAAAATTATAATTTGTCATATAAATGGGACCTAAAGTATAAATTATACGTGTGTGTGTGTGTGTGTATATATATATATATATATAAAGAAATATATACAAAGGTTAGTTAGAAAATTATTGGAATAATAAAATTGAAATATACATAAAAATAATAATATATAGAGTTTAATTATGAAAGTTATAAAAGGTAAAAAGATTTTATTTCATTTTATAAATAAATTTATAATAATAATAATAATAATAATAAATAAATAAATAAATAAAACAAGCGAGCGAAAAAAAACACCTAATAATAATAATAATTAAAAAGAAAATTAAATTAATAAATAAAAAAAGTGATATATATATATATAAACAAAAAGAGAGACCCTAGGAGGAAGAAGAAGACAAGGAGCCAAGGAAAAACAACGACATAAAGGGGAACCAACGAAAGCAAGAAAAGGTAAGACTAGGAAGACAGGGCTGAGATCCAACAACTATTTTTTTTTTTTTGCTTGCTTGTTTTATTTATTTTAATTAAATAATTTTATTTATTATTATTATTATTATTTATTTATTTATTTATTTTACTATTTATATATATATATATATATATATTTTATTTATTTATTAAAATGAAATAAAATATTTTTACCTTTTATAACTTTCGTAATTAAACTTTATATATTATTATTTTTATGTATATTTCAATTTTATTCTTCCAATAATTTTCTAACTAACCTTTGTATATATTTCTTTATATTTATATATATATATATATATATATATATATATATATATGTATAATTTATACTTTAAGTCCCATTTAAGTAACAAATTATAATTTTTAATAACTTTCTAACTAACCTTTAGCATTTTATAAATTATTCTATATTGTTATATATTCACATAAATTAACTAATTTCCATTAAATCTTGACTCTGGTCCTAAAGTCAAAATTAGCCGTTTGTCAGGATAGCCTTTGGAGTCTCTGCTCACACTATTTAACATGCTAAGCTGGATCTGTTTCTTCAACTTGTCCTGACAATGAACCACACTTGTTGGTTCGAAACGCGTCGAAAAATGATTTATCTTGTGATTTACGCCGAAGAATTTCTCTTAAACTTGATATGGATCACAGAAGCCTAAATTCAACAACATTCATAATGTCATCACTGAAGTTAATTCAGAACTTGTCATTAACTCAGTAAAAAGGATAAATGATAGAGTTGCTCCCGAGAAAATCTCAAAACATTCGCGGCTACTACAAGTCTACCAAAGAATCCAAGCGCACCTAAGACGGTTGAGAACCCTTGGTTTGGTGCATGTTCGTAGGGAATCCACCAAGTGGCGGATTGGCTAGCCAATGAGGGGGTACGAAATAAGCATATTGATCTCTGCTGGTGGTGGGAGGAGATAACAGATGACAGGTTGAATGAGGGTTGTTCATCCAGAGCCCTTAGCGACCGACAACAACATCAGGAAAATCAAGAAACTATTTTCACTGACACAGAGCCTCTGTAACGGGGTACAGTTATTCTGGTTTCATCATGAAGTGTTTAGACATAAGTGTGATCCCTTTTAGGGGGCAGGTCTATGGCGGCCTCTTTAACATGGGTAATTGGAAATCCAGACGTCTCAGGGATCTTCATCTCCCTGCAGCCCATGAGATGGAACACGGTTTTTCTTGGCAATTGCAAAATCACAACTTCTACGCTGATGAAAAGCTTTACGACCATTATAGTGGTTTCCAGTATTTCGCAAGCTCATCAAGCAGGAAGTGGTTTTTCTCATTTGGGAGCGATTCCACTCACCATGCGATACGTGGCTAGGGGTGGGGTGGAATTATCGCCTTCATCGTGCGCTAACCATTGGTACTCTTAGCCCGTGTGGTATGATCTGTAACCTTTGGATCAAGTGCAGATACTCTAGGGCCATGATTCTGCATGCAAGTTGGTGGGTTTAGGTCAGGGGTTAAGTTTCAATCTGTTCACAAGACCTCTCTGGGATTGCGTTTAGATGGTGGATTTCAGAGGGTTAAAGTGATCGTAGTTTAAGCCAAAAATAGACCCGAGAAGATTATAGATTATGGTCTGATGGGTGTATCGGGTGCGATTCGTTTTTTAAAAGGTGTGCTTGTTGGCAATCCGATATCTTTCTTATCAGCTTGATTTTTAGTTCATGATCCAACGGTCAGTTTTGGATTGTAGGTTTTTTTTGGTGGGCCCGCATCCTTGAATGTGCTTTGTCGTTTTGTGACCTTGTTCTGGGGTTGGCTTGTCATATTGGCAGGCCCCTTAGCTATGGTCGCTTTGTATTATATTTCTCTTTTTATTAAATAGAATGATCCACTCTTGCCTTAGAAAAAAAAATGGGATGCAAGAGTAATAAAAAATATAATCTATATGACATTTTTGAATTTATTTTAAACACATCTTTTAAACAATTTCAAATTGTTCTTATTTTAATTTTAATAAAAAAATTGTGTGTAAGAGTATTGAATTACTCACAAATTTATGTCAAAGTACAAAAAATATCTCCATTATATAGAAATGGACGAGGCCTAATAAGGATAAATATGAAAATTGGGATGATGCAAGTCCCCATGTGAGCTTAAAACTCACCATACTTAGCTCATATGGAAATAAAGCGTTGGAAAATCCAACTCTAACACCCCCCCCTTAAGCAAAACATAGGGAGTAACTAAAGAAAAAAGAAAACAAAAAATGGGTCCTGACAACAAGGCTTGATTAGGTACCCACGTACAAATTCTCATAGGAAAAGAAAGAGAGAAAAACCAGAAGGAAACCCCCCCCCCCCCCCCCCCCCCCCCCCACAAAATGTGAAAGATGGCACTGATCATAGAAAATTTTAGGTTTGAATTTTAGCCCATGGGTGAAATTTAAGGGGTTTTATATTTTGGAAGGGGGAATTTTTTATATTGCACCCATTTCTATAGTTCACCCAAAAATTATTTAAAAAAAAAATAATTATTATATTTTAGTTGTGAAAACGAAACCAGCTAAACATTCAAAGCCCCAAATTTGACTTATTTTTAGGTGGGGTTTGCTTCAATTGCCCACGATTTCCACGAATGTAGGTGGGTTTTCTTCAATCGCCCTCGATTTCCATGAATGGAGGTGGGGTTTGATTCCAATCGCCCTAGATTTGTAGGAATGACACCCCTAGAATTCTTGGAAATTAATGGTAGGGTTGAATTCATAGGTTTAGCTTGATTCTCCTTTATAAGAAACAAGTCTATGATTAATTGAGTCTTCATAGTGGGTGGAGCGATAGAGTCAGACGATGGTCTCTTGTGCCTGAAAACTTCTGTTTCCATATTGCTCTATCCTACCAACGTACTCTTGTATCATGGAGGGGCCCAATGATGCGACCATATTCAAACCTACTATTAATTTCAATGGAGAAGTATTTGAGAGCCCAAACTACTGCAACACATTGAGACATGTTGAACATGTCGTTGCAGAGGTGGCACTTAATACTCTTTCCCAAAGAGGCCCTTCTTGAGCTCTTGCTAGAAGAATCTTGGTATCACTTTTGTTCTGGTTGTGTTTTGAAACCTATTTTCGGGATGATCTATAGCCTTTGATGGTCACCACATGTGGTTTAAATAGGATGAGATGGGGCATACAAAAATTTGTTGCAAGAGATAGCTCAGATAGCAGGAGCAACACTACCTGTGTATACTACTGTGCAGTCTGGTCTAGGCCACCTTCATTATTTTACTTGCACAGTGGAGTTAGTTGAGTTAATATATATGGGTGAATGAAGCAAGAACAAAAACATGCCAAGAAGAATGTTGCCATGACTACCTAGTCGAGTTTAAAACAATGTAAGTGCTTCATAAAATTTTACTATTTTATATATAGTTTAAGGTGTATTTTTCTTATAATGGGTATTGTAATTTGGGCTTGTGGCTTTATGTGAAGTTTGAGAGATGTTTTTCTTCCTTGCTACTAAATATTTTAGTATGTTTGATTTATGTATGCTAATTTTATTAGTTTTGTGGGATGAAAACTTGGGTTATTCTCACAGAAACCAACAAAGGGATAATGTCACGATGAGCAAGAGCAAATCAATATTGCCAGAGCATTTGCACAACATATGTCCAAGGAAATAACATTGGCCCAACAACTGAAAGAAAAAATCTCAGCATCCAAGAGAAAGATGCTCACCCAGAGATATAGAGTATAATCCATTCCGTTGAACACCAACATTATGAAACTTGGGTTGGAGGAGCATCACAATTGGTTTCTTATGATTTTCATGCATAAGGTTTTTTCATCTTGAGTTTTAGTCACAATCATCGTTGTCAGCGGAAATTGCATCGTCCTACTCTGCCATCGTCTGGGTCTAGGATTTCCCCCCTAATTATGTATATTTTTCTGCAAAGGAATATATCGGGCTTTCTTTATGATTCACCTTCATCCTTCTCTCTATTAAGGGACATTATTGCAGTTAATATATTTCTTATTGGTGACTGTGTTGGGATCTCTCTGCATGAGCCATTTCCATTAGCAATGTATAGGGAAGTTATTGTAGCAAACAGATCTGTGGTGCAAATGATAGAATTGTACATAGAAGAGTATCTTAGCAAGTTCCACCCCATTTGAACAACATGAGAGGGATGAAGAGGAATGGATGAAAGGTGGTATCCCAAGGGATAACAACATTCCTACATTAGGAATTTCCAAAATATAAGAGTGGGTTACAACATTTGCTTCTACCAATTTTTCACCCTGGTCTAATTCAATGATATCTTGGGGTTTACAAAGGTAGCACCAACAACATGGGTAACAAAAATATATGCCAAAAACTATTCCTCAACCGCGGTCATCCTTTTTAGCACCTAGATGCTGTGGGTCTCCTTCACCAATGGTTGGACATGTGAAAATAAGGACATCATTACCATTTTTCTTAGCCCCTCCCCGTTGAAGGCCTCATTCATATTTCTTAAGAAATGACACCAATTTGGTGCCTTCTCCACTCCAAACTACACATGTAGTTCAAATTCGATATGTTATCCTAGTTTTCTCTAGTCCACCTATTTGGAGGACTTTACCAAAAAACCCAGAATCAAGTTCCTTAGATAATGAATATTCCACACTGCAATTTCTCAATCAACTTAGGCTTTGACATTTGTCTAAACAAGTTGATCTATTGATACTCTTCACATTTAACTCTAAATGTTTTCTCTCTTCTAGGCTACTATCGATATGAGAGGGAATATGTTATAGATTCTAACTCTTCTTTTCCCTTCTTCTGTTTTATGAGGTTACGAAGTTGAATGTTTATACCATATGCATTTTTTAGGGTGTTCAAAGCTCTCAACCTATATGACTAGATGTTATTATCCATATAAATATCGTTGTAGCAAATCTTTGCTACCTATTTCTCTAATGCCATGAGTGCTAACAGATTGCAATAAAGGGGTTGTGTATTTTGGAAGTTGTTCCCACATTTGGTATCAGTGGTCTCTGGATATCATAATTTTGGTGGTAAATCATGAATAGGTGGTAGTGTGATTTGATGCTAGGTGCAATTGAAACAAGGTCGGAGATACATCACTTGTAAAGGTAGATCTTGTGGATTTTTGTTTTAATATGCAGTTTTTTATGTAGGGTATCAACCACAGATATAGTGTACTACTTTCTATACTAAAATTTAATCACTTTCTCTATATTATATGTGAATGGGCTATGTCTCATGCTCTCTAAAGCTTTGATCAACCTTGCAAAATTTTCCCATGTTTTTATATAGTGTAATTTTCATATTTTTCTTTGCATCGTGTAATTTCTCACTTTTCTACTCTTTTTGTTTGAACTTTCTTCTTTATTTCTTGATGTATTGGTTGAAATTTATCATCTGAATTAGATCTTTGAAAATATTGGGTTCTTGTGGAGAACAATTTTTTTTTATGTTAAACTCTCATGGACCTCTGGTATGGTGGATGTTTTCGCATAAATGAATGTATATATTAAGATATATTTCACTGGAATATAGGGAGTGATATATTTTTTCTATGGTTGTGGAAAAGTGTCGTCTTAATGTTTTTGATAGAAAGCAGGGTCTAAAGGAGTTTGTTGAGTATAGGAAAAATGACTATCTCATTATTTAGATGACAGATTAATTAGATGACATATTTCACAAAAAAACCGAGAGATAAATGCCCTAAAACCCAATAGAACCTAACATATTTTCACTCGAATATATATAATTTGTTTATTGATAAAAAAAAATAGAACCTTGGAAAATGCCAAATAATTTCTTGAATATAATCCAATTATTGAAAATATTTAAATGGTTGTCCCATGCTTAAGCTGACCAGGCCATTTCCATCACAAAATATTCCCCTCTCCACACAATTGACCTGATATTTTAATAAAATTATTTTATGACGGTTCTAGTGACAGATACTCGATATTATTATTAGTCGCTGTGATCATGTCCATGTCGGAGAGATTGGCCATTCTCATCTAGTTCATATTCACACAATTGTACTAATTTCTTGGTTAGTTTTTCCTCGGAAATACAACCCTTTTTTGATGTGTTGAGGGTGGCACAAGCACCTAATTTACAACATATATTCGGTGGAATCGAATCAAGCTTATGGCATATGTGTTTGGACTCAATTTGCTAAGATTAGTGTTGGAAAATGCTTGAATCAAATATGTTATGAAGGGTCAAATTCTGTGTAACATTGTTAATTTATTTAGAAGAACTAAATTGTGATTTATTCCCCTTTGATGCTTGTGTTTGTTGTTGGATACGTTTACTTTGTAACTCCCTTCTTAAATCAAGATTGCTACAAATTTACATATCTATCAATAAATAGTAAGTACATTGTCATGCATGTTTGCAATTTCTCCTTAATTTAGATTTTTGCAAGAAATATCTATATCAGACTTCAGCAAACAACAAAATAACACTATTGTAGGTTGTTAATTCCAATTATATTCAATCATAATATTATTATAAAAAAAGCTCATAATTTCTGCCTTATAGACTCCATATACCCAAAATCGTTTTGGGGACTAAACTCCCTTTCAACCACCCCTAACCATTTATAAAGTCAAGTTTCCTTCTGTTGTTACAAGTTTGAAATGATTCAAGCATAATAACATAAATAAGACATGTCCTAAAATTTATCATCATTCCTTGTGTGTGCGATACTAAAATCTTAGGATTTCTTAGGGATTCACCCCTTGTGCTAGACGACAGGTGGCAAAAAATGTGTGAATAAGCTTACGTGGTGACATTGATTAGCCCTTCTCTAGTTCCCCCAAGGTCTTGCTCATGCTTGGTATTACTTCCCAACACGAAACATCTATTGCAAAATCTTATAGGAATTGGTAATTTTATGTATGTTAGATGGTTGCTCAAAATATAGCTAGGTGTTCATGAAAGAGGAAGGCTGATATTTATTTGTTTGAAGAGAATTAGAGGTTATTCTTTTAATTAATCTATTTTGTTCGAAACAATCATATTCATTCTATGTTAATCTCACCAATATTTTCTGAAAATTTGTAGATAGGAGCAATCTGTGAAGACAATTGCATAAGGGGACCCTGGTAAGTACTTGCCGTAGAAAATCCTTTAGATTCACAAGCACGTCCAATGTACTAAGCATAGGACAAGAATCTACTTCTGCTTTCAACCAGTGGAAGCCAATAGATTGATGAAAATAATATGAACAAGAAGAAGATAACTCAATGGAACATAACAAAAGATGTATATGGGGAAAGACACTACTCAAAACCCCTCTATATGTATTGCATATATCAGATATATGAGTGAAGATACAAAGCTTGTTCTGACTAGAAAAATTTCGTAGAAGTATGCTAAACTCTCTCAACTCACAAGCAAGCTCTTGGCCAACACTTAGCCAATTCTGCAAGTCTCCAAGCCCCTATTTCCTTTCGTAATTCCTAGGATGAATAGCCCGTATTTAAAGTGAATTCATGCTTACAAAAATGTGCAATCCAAGCATAGGTCATTCTCTGATTGGATGCATGATCTATACAACTTAGTAAATCATACAACTGATAGTACACTCTCCCTACACTCTAGTCTCAACTAGGTATTTCTCATTATCGACATGCATTAGTTTCTGATGAGGGAATCTTTAGTTAACTAGAGTGACACTTGTGGATGCACTAGTGACTGAATGCTAACTCTCTATTAGTTCCACAAATAGCTTGGAACTAATTTAACTGAGTTATTTAATTTACAACTCAATGTAAACTCATCTCGGACCCCTAAAACTTAGGGAGAATATATATATGACTTCAAAAAGACTTGCGACTTGAATTTCCTAAGCTAATTAGGTTATTTAAACTTAATTAACTATTTACAAGTTTTTATGAGAATAGAATTCGATTTTAATTCATAGTTTAATTCAAGGACAAATTAAAATGGAATTTCTTCTTGTCATTTCTCAACACTCCTTCTAACTAAGAAAGATATTACTAGTTACCTTGATCCTGTCTCTATGAAACTCAAATTTACATCTCTACAATCCCTTTGTCAAAATGTGAGCATCTTGCTCCTATGTGGGAATGCACTCTAATAACATGATCTGCCTCAACACATAATCTCTGAGATGATGATATTGAATATCAATATGCTTGGACCAACCATGAAAAAATGGATTTTCAGAGAGTTTGATAAAGCTATGATTTTCGCACTAAATCACAGTTGGATCCATGTGCTAACCAAACAAACCAACCGAGATATTCCTCATCCAGATGGCCTCACATGATGCCTGACTCGCAGCAACTATGTACTCTGCCTCTACCAAACAGAGTGAAATTGATCTCTATTTCGTGTTATACCTCTATTTTGTGTTATACCAAGAAACTGTGGCTGAGCCAATTCTTTGATTTTGAAACCTTCATAAAGTAGTTCATGCAGATTCTCAAATTAAATTCTAAAATCCAAATTCCAACACTAGTGGGCACTGAGAACTGAAGAGAGAAACAGAGGTGGTGTTAGGAGAAACTTTTCTTCTCCAACAAAAACATGTTAGAACGATCCCTTCTCGGCGTTCTCATATTTTCTCACACTAAAATGCATCTAATTTGTTTTTAACTGGTTTGTGCCGATTTTTTCTCTAAAATTTTTAACCTAGTTCATTTGGAAATATATATGTGAAAAAAAGTGGGTGTCACAAATGGTTAGTAAAGTAAGAAACCTTCTCAGCGTTCTCATATTTTCTCACACTAAAATGCATCTAATTTGTTTTTAACTGGTTTGTGCCGATTTTTTCTCTAAAATTTTTAACCTAGTTCATTTGGAAATATATATGTGAAAAAAAGTGGGTGTCACAAATGGTTAGTAAAGTAAGAAACATTTTCTTAAATTCTAAGTATGAAATTGTTTGTAATTGGAAAATGTACGAGCATAGAGATAATATTCTAAAATCTAAGGCCCGGTTTATATTTAAAATTTAAACGTTAAACTATTCTAATAGAAATCTAAGGCCAGGTTTATATTCAAAATTGAAACGTTAAACTATTCTAATAATTCTATTAGGTTGAAAAGTTAAAATAAAATAAATTATTGATATTAAATCTGAAACAATTTACAAAGTAAGATATAAAATGATTATTTTATAAATCATTAATTATAAAACAATAAAATATCATTTTTAAAATATAAATCTTTAATTATAAAATTAAATTTAAATAATTAAAGGCAATTTCAAATGTTATTAAGTAAATGTATAAAAAGATGATAATTTTATAAGTTAAGATATAATATTTATGTAAATTTATTATTCAAAATATTTAACATTATAAATTTGGATAAAGTATTATAGAATCTTAACATGCTTCATGAAACCATCATATTTTCAGCATAAACTATGATATAATATATTTCATGCTATATTTGAGATGATGTAAAATATAAAAATGTCAAAGTGTCTCAATATCTCGAGACAATGTAAAGAAGTTATTAATAATTGAAAAATAATTAATGTGATTAAAGAAATTTTTTAATTATTAAAGTTATATTTAATTAAGATTTATTTTCAACATGATTAAAAATTTAAAAATTCCAAAATAAACTATTTTTAACATGGTTAACTATAAATTATAAAATAAAAAATTTACTAAAAATAAACTATAAATTTTAAAATAACACCATTTTTAACATAATTAATTATAAATTATAAAATGAAAAATCACTAAAAATATCCAATTAAATAAAAAATATTAATTATTATATTGTAAAAAAATATATTAATTAAAAAATAGAAATAAGAATAATATTATTATAAAATAAATTTTTTGTAAGACAAAAAAACCATATAAATTTAAATAGTTCATATTAATTAATTGAATTTATATTTATAATGAATTATTAAAATCATTTTTTTTTTGGTTTTTAAGATTCACAACCAACAATGATCTTGATAAAAACATGTAATTATATTTATGGTGTAAATATAATTTATATATCAAGATATATTTATATATCAAGATACGTTTTAAAAAAAAAAAAAAAAAAAAAAAATATTAAAGTAATAATTATTAAAATACAAATAAAATCTAATTATCTCTTTGTAGGCTTAATCCGATGTAATTATGTTAGTAATGCTATGTAAAGAAATAGATGATTCAAATAGGAAATAAATCACTTCATTATTATATGATATAAACTTAATCCAATGTCCCATGGATTTTTTGTTACGTAAAAATTAAATTTGAACTGGTTTCCATTATTTTACCACTAAATCATAATATTGTCTAATAAATCATCCAATTTTTTTTTGGGATTAAATGTGTGATTCAGAAAATTTTGTTAACTAAAAATGTTATTTAGAACAACATATTCTCAAAAATAGATTGCAGTCATCCACTAAAGATAATGGGTTGATTGTCAGTTTCACTAAATCACCAAATATTTCCTCTCATACTTCTATCTGGATGTTGGAACAAAATATTTTTTCCCGTTGTATACATGCTTTCTCATTTTCCTTTGTCAAAGGGATTATAATTCAAGAACATTAATCAATTACATGGAATCTTACATTAATATTTTGATCCTCATCTATGTCATTATTATCTTTTTATCGGCCGACTTTTTAGGTTTTCATTTTATGTTTTAGGTTTTAAATTCAATAGGCTAAATTAGTTTGATGACTAAGTATATCATTGGATGTCCCTGCTTCTTTGCCACATAAGAGATCTTGACCAACTTATCTAATTAGTAAAGATTTAGAAGACGTATGCGAAAATAAATTAATTTTGATTCTAAAATGGATGAATAACAATTTATGGAATTGCAATAATACATTTCGCCTATAAGTATTTCAAAAGAAAATTCGTATACATGAAATCAATCAGTTTATTATACTGCAAAAATAAATTAAATCAAGTTACATCTAAATTTTAAAATCAACATTTACCATGCGAAAGAAAATCATAAAGATTGTTAGTAAATCAAAGCAACAAAAACATGGGCCATAAGTGTTAATTCAATTTTGAATCGTTTCTCCTATCCGAGGCACAAGGAAAAATTCATTTATGTTAAATTCACTAAGGCTCGCTATTAAATTGTAACTTCAATAAAGAAGTAATCCATGCATACATGAACTCAATAAAAGTAGGATTATTTTACCTTAAAATTATAATAAAATTCTTTTTGTTAACTAATAAGGTAAAGAGAAAATGGTTGAACATAACTATACAATTTAAACATTTCCTCTTTTTAATATGACAAAATATTACTACTTACTCAAAAAAATAGTAAAATTAATGGCAAATATAACATCTTTATAAAATTATTACCTTTCAAATATTTTTTTTTATATAATTTCTATTTAATTTCTATTTTAATTTCCATTTCAGTAATGATAAATGATTTTTAATATTTATTTTTATTTACATCGAAAATAATTTTATACCAGAAGGCTCCTGAAGGACAATAACTACTTCAATTTTTAACTTGCACTTTATTACATTTTCACATAATCAACGGAAGATGGGGAAAATTCTCCATAAGGGAGTGCAAGCTAGTTAACAGATGGAAAAGACTTTTTTATAAAGAATGTTTTGGAATTGAAATATTTTATTGTTGTATTTGTTTGTGGACTTTATGTGACTTGCAATGATCCAATTATAAGGGAAAGAATACACTTCAATTTGAAAATTTAATTTGATTTTCCCTTTCCAATATTGCAATACAAACTAAATTATTCTTTTCATGTGAAACATAAAAATGATTTCAAATTTTATAGACACGTTACACCTCCTACTATATCAAGCTGTGGAGACATCAAATAAAAAATATTATATCTATATCACAAATAATCTTATTTCCATATTTGAATTCCATGTACACTTGAATAAATAAACCTACATTGTACTCATTCGCCCATATTTACCCACATAAGCATTCTCTATTTCAGACTAAGGTGTCCGAGATTTCCATTAATATGGAAAATTACTGCTGTTGTAGATTTAATACTATCAAAATATTCTTAGACATATACACAACCCAACCTATCATAATAGAGGTATCCAAATAACTTTTCAATTTCATACCATCACTCATGGTGCACGGAACTTACAAGGTCTCACACTTACAATTGACATAAATATTTGTATTGTTATCCAAGTTTATTGGGAGTTTAACTTATATTGCTTTGCTAGTAGAGTTTATATATAGATCATATGCAAGAAATTTGATAGGACCAGTTTCTTTAAAACTTGAAGAAAATTATTTGGAGAGACTTCAATTAGAACTTTAAAAAAATTATTTGGAGGGACTTCAATCAGACAATTTACTTATAGTCTATACAAGAATATAGAGAGATTTCAATAATACTATCTATTTTTCTATATCTTGGATGTGATTTCTTAGATATCGTTGTTTTTCTTTTTTTAATAGATGTCACTATATTGTCTAATAAACAAAAAATATTTAATACCTCTAAAAAAATAATTATATATAAAATAAATATCATTTACTAGAATGTTTTGTTATCAAATTATAGGCCTAATGATTGGTGTGCATGTGCACCTAATGATTTGTGTGCACGTGTACCTAATCATTGGTGTGCACGTGCATCATGATGGGGAATAATATTTTCTAAAGAAGAAAGAAATAACACTTTTATTTTTGCCAGTTTTTTTTTTTTTTTTTTTTTAATTCACAACTATTTTTTCAACATTGAATTTATCATAATAAGAAATAAAACCTAAATTAAATCAATTTTGATCCATGGTGTTTAATGTGGTCTCTTCATATTAAATATGATTAAAGAAAACATGAAGGTGCTATTGATAAATCTTATCAAATGGAAAGGATAATAGATACAAGCAAGTATAGTGGGTAGACATATTTTCCACAATGGAGCCACAAAAATTGGTATGTATCCTTAATAAACTTATGCAACAAAGGGATGACTATTTGAATTGGAATTGGAATTATTTTTCCTATATAAAAAACAAAAAAAATTACTACAACTAAAGATTTTGATTTTGATTATCCACTGTTGAAATGTAATTTCAATAATTATGTGATACATATATGGATAAGCTTCATAACAATAAAATTCTATCATATAAAAATGATTAAAAATTAATTTAAAAAAAAAATATTATATTTAAAAATGAACATTTTCAATAAAAACAACAATTAAATAAATAAATAGAAATAAAATATAAAAATATTATTAAAAATTTTCAGAAAGTAAATCTGAAATAATTTTCATTTCAAATATAACAATCAATTTTTTAAATTTTCATTTACATAAAAATAAAATAATATTATATCCTTTTGTGACGAGCTAAATTTTTTTTAAACCTAACAACTAAGATGTGGTAATATCAAAATATTTAAATGGGAAACGACTTTGATTGCTTCGAAAAAAATCTTGAAAAATTCAATTACCATAATTGGTTACACTAAGAAAATAATTTGTGATTATTTATTTTAATATTTATTTTAATCCTATGCAAAAAGATGAGAAAATAAATAAATAAAAATTGAAGTCATGAGGAATTAAAAGATAAGCACAAGAAATGGCCAGTGCATTCACTATTCGAAAGCAATTAGGAGTTGCGATTCCGTTACGTGGAAGTCTCAATCGACGATCACTCAGCTCGCTAAAGCACATTCAGAGTGGCCAACCTTTACCATTTATACATGGATAGTGATATCAAAACCATGAGAAGAGAAAATATCAATGGATATCAGAAGAGAAGATATTCATCGTTTTTTTTATAAATTTAAAATATTTATTTTTATTCAATAATGGATATCAGAAGAGAACATATCCATAGTTATTTTTATAAAATTAAGATGTTTATTTTTATTTAATAATTTATATAATAATTTTACAATTGTAATGGTGTAATATAATGTTGTAAGATATCCCAAACATCCCAAACAAATTACATACCTAAACAATTTTTCTTTTAAGTATAGACGAATATCATTCATAATGATTTTAAAGGAACACATTTGTATTTAACTTGTAAGTATATTGGTTATTAAATTCATAAAACATATATTCATACATTTCCACTTCCGCTTATGGATGGTTGGTCTTTCGAGGTTATTCCTGATGTTAGCCACCCGCGTACTATTTCCACTGTAGTTTAAAGACACTACATCACCTTTTCTAGGGAAGTACCAATTCTATTTTCACTATTTACTTAAAAGTTCTAATATTTTAGAAACCATCTATTGCTTTTCTTAGTTCTTCCTATAATGATAGATTGAAATTAGTGTATTTTTGTATTCAGTAACATTATTATTGTAAGGCGCACGAGTTGCGGTTTGTTTGGTGGTGGGTGCCCGATGGGCGAGTGAGTGATGAGCTAGGGTAACCGGCGAGTTGGGGTGCGCCCGCACAGTGCGATGAGTTGACCGAATGGAGGAGACGAGCCAACATGTGACGCGAAAGTCATCTTGAAAAACGACTAAGTGTTGGGCGGTGGAAACCCGCGTACTATTTCCACTGTAGTTTAAAGACACTACATCACCTTTTCTAGGGAAGTACCAATTCTATTTTCACTATTTACTTAAAAGTTCTAATATTTTAGAAACCATATATTGCTTTTTCTTAGTTCTTCCTATAATGATAGATTGAAATTAGTGTATTTTTGTATTGAGTAACATTATTATTGTAAGGCGCACGAGTTGCGGTTTGTTTGGTGTTGGGTGCCCGATGGGCGAGCGAGCGATGAGCTAGGGTAACCGACGAGTTGGGGTGCGCCCGCACAGTGCGATGAGTTGACCGAATGGAGGAGACGAGCAACATGTGACGCGAAAGTCATCTTGAAAAACGACTAAGTGTTGGGCGGTGGAAAGTTTATATGTGGGAGCAGTCCTGCACATGGTCGCCCATACCATGGGCTAACATGACGAAAGGGCGAGTTCGATGAAACGGTGGGTCGGCTTGGTGAGTTGACGCCCCAACCGATGGGCCAACCACCATATAAGTAAAGCGTTGGAATGGAGGCAAAAATCAATCAAGTGAAGCTTCCAAGTGTTTATGCAAGCTAGGAGGGTGAGCTACGTGGAGAGTCTGAAATTAGGTGAAGTGCACGCAGACTCTTGGGCAATAGCAAGGAGCCAAAGAAAACATAGAAAACGTAGCCGTGGGTCGTTCGAAGGCATTCAGGCGAGGGCGTCTGAGGGCATTTGTCTGAACGATTGTTCGAAGGCATTCGGGTGAGGGCATGCGAGGGCGTCCACGTGTACGACTGAACGTGCAATGCAGTTCGAAGGAGAATGGGAAAGGGCGTTTGTTTGAACAATCGTTCGAAGGCGTTTAGGCTAGGGCATGCGAGAGTGTCTGCATGAACGACCGAACAGGTGAGGTCATTCGAAGGAGAACAGGCGAGGGCATGCTAGGGTGTTTGTCTAAATGATTGTTCGAAGGCATTTGAGCGAGGGTGTGCGAGGGCGTCCACTTGAACGATCAAACGAACAAGGTTATTTGAAGGCATTCGAAGTTGTGCGAAGGAAAATAGGCGAGGGCATGTGAAGGCATCCGCCTGAATGACTGAACGGGAAAGGTTAGTCTGAACATCTGAACGGGCAAGGGCGTGTGAGGGCGTCCGCACGAATGACTGAACGGGTGAGGGCATGCAAGGGCATCTGCCTGAATGAGTTGAGGGCATTCGGCTGAACGACCTGTAGGTGAACGACGTGCTGAATAGTGCGACGGTGAATGAGTTGCGACGGACGGTAGAACCGGTGGGCACTTCAAACGATGGTTCGTGTAGTCTAAACGGTGCAGGCTCGGTTGCACGGTTATGACAGATATTATACCAGGGAAACTTGGGGTTTCCTGCAAAAACTATAAAACTGTATATTTTATGAAATATTGTTATTATCGGGCAGACTCATATTTCAGGAAGTTGCCCCTCCCATTAAAATATCCATTGTGCATTTATGTGTAAATGGTAATAACTATGAAGATGAATGATTGAATGTTTTTGTTGTGTATATGAATGTATACTTAGAAAAGTTGAAAAATAAGCTAAGTGTAGAAACTAGGCCTAGTCCACACTTACAAGTATTATTAAAAAGAAAGTGGGTGGTGGTGTCGCACCCCCATCATGTAGTTGGAAGAGTACTGCCAGGGTAGGGGCGTGACAGGTGGTATCAGAGCTACTGATACATGATGAAGAAAGTTGAATAGTTGACATTCGTGACAGGTGATTTAGATTTGCAGAGGAAGTGTTACACTTCGTGACAGGTTTAGCAGGGGTGAAGCTTCATGCTTGGGCCAAGTTGAACGACAAGACATGGTAGGTTTGGAAGAATGTGAAGGGAGGCTCTTGCAGATATTATATAGGCTGAAGCTGATGAAAGAGGAGAACCCATGGATTCGATATGAACTTGAAGTCTTGGAAAGGAATGTTGAATATGAACTTCTTCGACTTGGTTGGGCAATGGAGCAGGATGTACCTGCAGATTGTGATGACAAAGAAGAGGAAGTCGTGATGTTTGATGATGTTGCAGATATGACAACAATGGAGGATGAACTTGAAATTGTTCAAGTTGGACCAAGATCGTGTAGTTTGTAGACATTGGTGGATGAGGATACTCACATGGAGGAGCCTCACGATGAAGTAAGTACTATTGATACTTGTGTTTCATTTGAGCTTTTGGTAGATGGGCCATATGCAGAAGAGGGGAAAGTCAGTTTGCCGATGCGATGGAGAGTATTACCATGGATGTATATGATGAGACCTTGTATGGAAAGGAAAGGACCACTAGTTGTTGCAGAGCTTATTGGGGTTGTTTGTGACCTCATGGCAGAAGGGGAAAATGCCCGTGACAAGGGACGAACGTGATGATCATTGTGGAGGAATGGGTCATGCTTTAACCATATGGAGAAATTGGCTAAGTACCCGGCATGACTCATGAACAAATTGGAGAAGGGCACACACTTGAGTTTGATGATACTTGGTTGGACTTCTCATGGCCGAGACCAAGAGGAAGTATTGTTGGAACCTTCAGTGGAGGAGCCATGGTGGAAGAGACTCATTTGATGATGATATGGTTTGGGTGACTGAGTTCACTAGACTGGGTTGCAGACTTGGATGAGGATGATTGATTGTTCTGATGGGTCTACCTAGTTGGACAACATGGGCAACTTGAGTCATGGACATCGAGTTGGAGACATGGAGCATGGCAGTCTTATGCAGGGACATTATGCATGAGAACTTGTAGGGGTGTCACTTATGGGCATCCAATGAGGAGTGCTAATTTAGGGATGTTGTGCAGGTGGATTTGTTGGTGTGACATGGAGATGTTTTAATTATGATCCGATGGGGATGTTGTGCACTCTTGTACAACAAGGCCATGGACTGGTTAGATTTGTGAGCAGACTATGGAGCATTCCTACTACATGGAGAGCTGAGGCATCTTGTAGAGACCTTTGGGCTTAGACATGTATGCTTTCCAGGATGTTGGTTGGAGATGACTCATGGAGCTCATGATGACATGAGGTTGTGACTTTTGGAGACTTCATATTATGGTCGACTTAGAGGATTTGATGCATTGAGGAGATGAGGTTAGGGACTTTGATGCAGTATGGGGTGCATACTTTTGGGTACATGTATGGGTGTGCTTGAGAGAGTGACTTGATGTGGAGGATCGATATGAGACACTTTGGAGTGACGGAGTTGTAGCGATGATGATGCCTTGGTGGCAACACTTGGGCATGGGTTGAGCCGAGACTTAACCACTTTTTACACATGGGAGTTGATTGGTTTCTAACCATGGGTAGCACATGGATGATGAGATAGGTGTATACTTGTTTCAATGGAAGACTTGAGGGATGACACATTACATATATGATGGAGGTTGCTTCATGGACTTGGATGTAGCACATCAAGATTCAGCCTGATGAGAGGATCTCTTAATTTTGAGGAGATGGATTTTACACATATGAATGATGATGTTGGGAGAGATGCGACTGATTTCATGTAGCACATTAACACCAAACATCATGGGAAACATGTTTCAGACGAGATGAAGTTTACTTCATGGACCTGGGCATGGCTTACCTTTTGATGGAGATGGATATGGATTCTTGATTGAGCTTATGTTGTGACAGGAGGCTACGAGAAATGACTAATGGTGGCATCAGGATGTGCATTATTATGGTTTGAGCGTAACAGTTCAACTGATCACCCGAATAGTTCAAATCATGGGTGTCGAAAGTGTATAGAGATGCGTTAGCATTATGTTGGAGTATCATGGCAACATTTCACATGATGACGATACATGATGAGGTCGACATGATATGTTGCAGTGAGCATGTAGCTTGAGTTGGAGGGACCAGCCTTCCACAGTGGGGCAGCATGTGGGGATTGCGACAAATGTGGTTGATGATCATCGATTGAGGAGACTTTCCGATTCATGGAGACATAAGCGTTTATGGTTTACGCGGTGGCAAAGAAGAGGTGGGCAACATGAGCATTTTGATGTTGGAGCTAGCGACACTTTGTGATGCCATATGACAGTGTTGTTGAGGATGACAACCATTTAGAGTGGGGGAGAATTTAAGGACCACGAGTTGCTATTTGTTTAACGGTGGGCACAGGACAGACAAGCGAGCGATGACCTGGGGTGACCGACGAGTTGGGGCACGCTGGCATGGTGTGACGAGCTAACCGAATGGAGGAGATGAGCTAAAGTGCGATGCAAAAGTCGTCTTGAAAAATGACTAAGTGTTGGGAAATGGAAAGTTTATTTGTGGGTACAGTCCTGCACATGGGCGCCCACACCATGGGCCAATGCAATGGAGGGGCAAGTTGGAAAAAATGGTGCATCGGCTTGGTGAGTCGACACCCCAACCGATGGGCCAACTTCCATATAAGTAAAGCATTGGAATGGTGGAAAAAATTAATCAAGTGAAGCTTCCAAGTGTTTATGCAAGCTAGGAGGGCAAGCTACTTGGAGAGTCTAAAATTAGGCGAAATGTAGGCAGACTCTTAGGTTGTAGCATGGAGCTAAAGCAAATGCAGAAAAGGGAGCCACAGGTCGTGTGAAGGAATTCGGGCGAGGGCGTCTTCTTGAACAACTGAATGGGTGAGGGCGTCCGAGGGCATTTGTCTGAATGATCGTTCGAAGGCGTTTAGGCAGGGGCGTGCAAGGGCATGCTCCTGAACGATCGAATGGGCGAGGGCCTTCGAGGGAGTTTTTTTTAAACATTCGTTCGAAGGCATTCGAGCGAGGGTGTCCACTTGAAAAACTGAATGGGAGAGGTCATTTGAAGAAGAACGGATGAGGGCGTCCAAGGGAATTTGTCTGAACCATCATTCAAAGGCGTTTAGGTGAGGGCGTGTGAGGGCATTTGCCTGAACAACCAAAAGAGCCAGGTTGTTTGAAGGAGAACGGTTGAGGGTGTTTGTCTAAATGATCATTTGAAGGTGTTCTCGCGAGGGCGTCTGCCTGAACAAGTGAGGCCGTTCGAAGGCGTTCGAAGTTGTGTGAAGGTGAATGGTCGAGGGCGTGTGAGGGAGTTCGCCTGAATGACTGAACGGGTGAGGGCGTGCAAGGGCGTGCACCCAAACGACTGAACGGGAGAGGGCGTGCAAGGGTGTATGCTCGAATGACTGAACGGGCAAGGTTGGTCTGAACGAACAGGTGAGGGCGTCTGCCTGAATGACTGAATGGGTGAGGACATGCAAGGACATCTGCTTGAACGAGTTGAGGGCATTTGGCTGAACAAGCTGTAGGTGAACAACATGCTGAATAATGCAATGGTGAACGAGTTGCGATGGATGGTAGAACCAGTGGGAACTCCGAATGGTGGTTCGGGTAGTCAGAACGGTGCAGGTCGGGTTTCACGGTTGTGATAGATATTGTACCAGGGAAACTTGGGGTTTGTTGCAAAGACTGTAAAACTATATATTTTGTGAAATATTGTTATTATCGGGCAGACTCATATTTCAGGGAGTTTCCCCTCCCACTAAGATATCCGTTGTGCATTTATGTGTAAATGGTAATAACAATAAAGATGAACAATTGAATGTTTCCACTGTGTATATGAATGTATACTTAGAAAAGATTAAAAATAAGCTAAGTATAGAAAGTAGGCGTAGTCCACACTTACAGGTATTATTAAAAAGAAAGTGGATGGTGGTGTTGCACCCCCATCGTGCGGTTGGAAGAGTACTGCTAGGATAGGGGCGTGACAAGTATGCTCCCAGTTAACTCGAAAAATTACATATGCACTACTTATGTATGAGTAAAGGTTACGGAAAATTTCCTCTTCTTTCCATGTTCAAGGTAGCCTCATTATTGTCAATTTGCCAAGCAAACTTAGTTATGCCTATCCTCGCTGCTTATTATTTTCTTTTAACGCAATACCAGGGGTGCACTTTGCAACATTCCTTCAATTTTGGCCCTTGTCACCCTGCGTCGCAAGTTATTGTTAATGAAGGTATGCGATTTTTATTTCTTTTATAGTTATAAAAATGATCTATTTTGCACTAGTAAGCATATTAAATGGAGTGCGCAAGTTTTTCGTAAGAAAATTGCTATATGATAAGAAATAAGAACACGAATCTCAAGATTTGATCAAATTCGATAGCATATCATAAAATTAAGTCTGTGTATTGTTACCGATGTTTTTACACCAGACAAGTTTCGAAGCAGATTTCGTAAATTAAATTGAGTTAGCAAACCAAAAGTATGTTGTAGAAATCTGACTTTGTGGTTTCGAAACAAATTTAGGAAATTAAATTGAGTTAGTAAACGAAAAGTATGTTGTAGAAATCTGACATTGTGGTTTCGAAACAAATTTAGGAAATTAAATTGAGTTTGTAAACCAAAAGTATGTTGTAGAACATCTGACATTGTTGCTTCCGGCAACTGTTCAACCATCAAGTCAATAAAATTGAAATACAAATATAACGTTCAATATCCCAAGAAAAGTAGTCCATACCAAATACAAATATAACGTTCAATATCTCAAGAAAAGTAGTCCATACCATGGATATTAACAGAGACTACAATGAGTCTTGCATGAATTCATAATATTGATGTATATGAAAAAAAAAAACGAATTTAAGTCTTGTCCATAAACAAAAACCATAAAACCCTTATTTCTAAGCACATGCCATTATTATCCGGTGTCTCAATTTGAGAGACATCAATTCAAGTTGTATAGTAATTAAGTAAGATGGTTGTATGTACGTTGGGATTTGCAGAGAATTTATAAGCATGGATTCAAAAGAGGACCAAAAAAACTCTTAAACACAACACTAATGGATGGTCCATCACCGGATAAGCTTACCCCTTGTCAATGTTGCTCTCAATTTTATTCTCAATTCTATAATGGATGTGAATAGTCATGTAAAGGACACAACTGCATGGACCCTTAGGAGAATATTTGAATTTTTACATGGTTCAACAATGGAGACACCCATAATCAAACAGTCAAATTTACCACATATCCTACCAATGCTACTTAAAACCTTGAAGTATGCACCAAATATTGCTGAAAAAGTGCGTTGTATTTCCTGGCCCAAAGTTATGAAGATGCATTCTCTGCTCTTTATTTTTTTAAGAACATAGTTGACGTTATTCATGATGCAACACATATGGAGGATGTAAGTAAATCTATGTTGGGAACTCTATCATACAAGACTTTGAATGAGGTTGTTCAATGTTAAGTTAAATACACAACTTTTATTGTTACTAACTTGTTCCTGTGATCTTGCTTAAGCTTAATGAAACTTGAAGGTTGTTGTGAGAATTCTCATAAAGTGAAGCCATTCCTTATGAGAAGCTATTCTTGGAAACTTTTAACTTTTGGATTTAAGTAAGCACAAAATATTTGCTTGAATATTTGAAACTATATTTTTTTTTGGACATATTTATAGTGTTGGTAAGAAAATCAATAAGAATTAAAATTGTTTCTCATGTAGACAATCCAAGTTTAAACAATTGAGAAAATTCTTACTTTAATCTTATATCATAATCATTTGTGACACATCAATGGGTCATATGAAAAAAAAATAATATTTTAGACTAAATTGAGAGGTTGTATCTTTCTAAATCATTTGTAAAAGGTCAATTTTTTATTACATTATTTCTTTTGTGTTTTCCTTTCATTACATTACTTTTCACACATTGTATCCACATGTACGCTGGTTTATTGCCATTATTTCATCATTTTAAATATTGTTATTTATACATACAAATATCTAACAAAACAAATCCAAGAGCACAAATATTCATAATAACAAAAATAAAATTAAGTTATAAATAAAATATTTTAATATGAACTAATATTGATGTATACTTAAAAATATATTAATAAAAAAAAAAATATTTTTAATGTGCATAGATAAAATGTCTCATTGCACATGTTATGTAATATATATATATATATATATATATATATATATATATATATGTAAAAAGATATATATACTTCATCTTTATTACAATTTAATAGACCATTATAATTAGTATTTTGATTCTTTTATTTAGTTTTATTTTTATATTTACAAAATAATATAAAATAATATTACCTTTAAAGCATAAAATTAATTATTTTTAAAATTTTAAATAATATTAATTATAATTTTAGTTATTTCAATTCTTTTGTCAAATTAGTTGTTATTTCTCATCATTTATTTCTTCCATTTCCTAGCTTTGATTTCTTATCTTGTCTTGAAGATAAACCACCACACTGATTGGTTAGAAACGCCTCACCAGATTTTATTTTATGTGATTTTTAGAAAAAAAATATTGTTAGAATATAGTTTTAGTTTAAAATTTTAACTAAAAACACAAACGATCCTCTTTTAATGAGATTCTCACAAAAGAATGGTTAACAGTTTATTATTAATAATGATAAAACAATGAATTCTTACTGATATGACATTTTTTATTATAAAAAAATCAAAATATATAATATCTTCACAAAAACATAAATGGACTATTACTACTTTTTTTTGTCTATTATTTTTTATTTATTTTAATAAAAATAAAAATATATTAATAACAAAAAAATTATTTTAATGTATATACATAAAATGTTTGATTACACGTGTTATATATATATGTTTTCATATATATGTTGTCATGGTTAAAAAGTTTGTTGTATATAATATATATATTTTACATTTTACAATTTTGTTAGATATATGTTTTTTTTATTAAAATGAAACAAAAAATTTTTTGAACATACGAATTTAAATTATGTAATATATATATATATATGTCATTTCACACAATGTCCATCTACTTAGTCATGTAAATATGTGATTTCACACAATGTCTATTTAGTCAGTGTTCATTGTATTAATAACATTTGATGCTTAAGAAGTGCTCGATTGGTTGTTTGAGTGGTTGGGAACTTTGATGGTATTCTCATTAAACTAAATTAAGTTGTAATAAACATGATTGGCCCATAATAAAAATTTAACTATTTACCTTAATTTAAAAAAACCGAAAATAAAACATTTTAGGTTTATGTAAAAAGATATATATACTTCATTTCTATTACAGTTTAATGGACCATTATAATTAGTGTTTAGATTCTTTTGGCAAATCTTTTTTCGATAAAAGACGATCAAAATATATTATGTTTTGCTACCTGAATAATATTGATGACGAAAATTATGGTTTTATTTTTATCTATTTTAATAAAAACAAAAACAAAAATATATTAATAAAAAAAGTTCATTTTAATGTGCATAGATTATATATGTGTTAAAGTTTTTATTGTTAAAAGGTTTGAAGTAATGTTAATATTTTACAGTTTGGTATTTTGTTTAGATATATGTTTTTTTTGATTGAAATCCAACAATTTTTTTTGAACATACAAGTTTAAATTATGTAATTTATATAATATTAATTTAATCTATCTTCACTTATGCCAATGTTTCATGTTAGATCACTCTTGACTTATGTTAGATCCCTCTCGACTCATATTAGATCCATACTTAAAAAGGATCCACACTAGTTAAAGAGTTGAAATTAGAAAAAAAAAACATTATTATTAAATATTTCTCATATAAATATGTGACTTCACACCATGTCTAGTTAGTCATTATTCATTGTATTAATAACATTTGATGTTCAAAAAGTGCTAGATTAGTTACTTGAGTAGTATTTTCTCCTTAACTTAATTTAAGTTATAAGAGATATATTTTACCCATAATAACAATTCACCTATTCATAGTAATTTAAAAAACCAAAAACAAAATCATTTTAGGTTTTTACCCTTCACCTATTCATGATAATTTTAAAAACCAGAAACAAAATCATTTTAGGTTAAGGTAAAAAGATATATATACTTCATTTCCATTACAATTTAATAGAACATTATAATTAATATTTTGATTTTTTTATTTTTATATTTACAAAAATATATAAAATAATATTACGGTCGAAACATAAAATTAATTAATTTTTAAAATTTAAATAATATTAATTATATATATGTGATTTCTTTTTTTAAATAAAACTCACTCAATAACCGATAAAACGACATATTCTTATTAACGTGACAAATTATTTTTTTTGATAAAAGGTAATCGAAATATATTATGTTTTCTCAAGAACATAAAAAACAGTTTTCCTTATCTGTAATTGAATACGCAAGCTATGGTTTTATTTTTATTTATTTTAATAAAAATTAAAATTATAAACATTGAAATCAACAACTGACAGGAGAAATACGCAAGTAAACATTGAAATCTGTGAGCTTTCCTCCGCCATCCGCATCATTCCTAAGACCAAAGCATACTCAGAAATCACCCTTCGCTCCATTACACGAGGCAGTTCACGCTCAGTCTCAAGCTGTAATGTAATGTTGCCGACGACAGGCCATAGAAACGTCCCAGGGGTAACAGTTTTCTTGAAATCTGTTTCACTACGTAGATCAAACAGATCGCGACGAGGATCACACTCAACGTTTGGCTCAGGCTGGAAAAGAGAACTGCAACAATTAAACGGACGAATTCACGATTTTCTATGGCTATTGGTTTTCTATCTTGTATATCATACCGTGGTGGAAGAGAGATTCGTAGGTTTTAGTAAATTCATTATTAGGTAGTCAGTTGAGTAAATGAAAGAGCCTATGCTTCGAATGACCTAAAACATTTCAATTTTTTAACATTTGATTTCATGGTGGAGAGATTTGTAGGTTTTAGTAAATTTATTATTAGGTAGTCAATTAAGTAAATGAAAGAGGCTATGGTTTTAATGGCATAAAATATTTCAATCTTTTAATGAAAGAGAGTATGGTTGGAATGACCTAAAACATTTCAATTTTCTAATATTTGATTTGATGGTGCATACAGGGACAGCCAAAGCAGTTGTCCTCAAAGAGGAACGGTGTAGGTTTTAGTAAATTCATTATTAGGTATTATGGTTCTAATTACCTAATACATTTCGATCTTTTAACATTTAAACTGATGGGGCAGACGGGAGAGCCAAGGAAGTTGTTTTAAAAAAGAGAGGCTTACTTGTTAAATGTGTGTTTAATTCATTTTATTATTAATAATAATATTAATATTATTTTATATAAAGTTATAATTTAATTAATTGTTATGATTTTTAAATTTTAGGAATTTGATATTTATGATTAAATAATTATTTTGATGTTTATTAGTTTATGATTATCTCGCTAAAACTTTGAGAGTTTTAATTTAACTATTAATAATTATTATATAGATGGTAGACATTTAATTTCCATAGAATATTCTAGAATATACTTAGTATATGCACAAAATACATTAGCTATGCATTTTGTCTCTTTAATTAAATTCAAGTGTCATATGAAATGGGTTATTGTGTTTTGGCCATGTGATATTGATAAGCCATGATATTGTAAGAAAACATATCTAGAGATTAAGAATATCCATAATTAACTAACTATATATAATAATAATAATAATATTTATATCATTTTAAATAAACTTATAATTTAATTAATGTTTATGATTTTTTTTAATTTTAATAACTTGAGATGTATAATGAAATAAGTGTTTTGATATTTATTAATCCCTCCTAAAATAAGATTATAACAAATTTATAAATAAAATAATTTTCTTTTATTATTTTTAATGCAAAATTTAAAATAACATAACTTTTAACTTGACTAACAAAAACTAAAATGCCTTGCAAAACTTGTTATAAAATAATACCCTAATCACCAATTAAAGTACCCGTTTAAACTTATAAACATTCTATATAAAACTAAACTAACATATAAATATAATAAAAATGTAACAACTTGAAAAAAATTATATATGTTACACTAATGTAACAACAATATTTTTTTTATATATATTACCAATTTTAATGGGTTTCAAATTTTTACTTTCTAATTTTATAATGCAATATTTATTTTATAATGCAATGTATACAAACATTTTGTATTGAAGTTTGTTTTTCCTCGATGATTCATTGCTTTAAGTTATATTTAATAATTTAAATAACTGAATGATTTAAGGTCTATAAAGTTATATGTTACAATAATGTAACAACATTTTTTTTTATATTACAATTTTTTTTTTTTTTGTCGTTAAAAGACTATCTAAGTTTCTATTATATGTACAAAATCAAATTACAGACAGTAATGCAGGCAATCCAAGGCCAGCAGATGCACCTTGGAAAGGATAGACTCTGAAACAAGAAGCTCCCTCGCAGGGGCAGCATCGACTGAACCAAAATTCTCCCTTAGGCAACTATTCAAGCTAACAGAGTATTTCCAAAAAACCATTGCTTCTGGAGGAACAGAAGCAGAGTAAAACAACAACCTACAACGTTTCATTGCTAAAAACACAACCATTTCTGCCCACGCAGGGGCTGTCGACCATGATTGACTGAACATAACAGTAAAGAAAAGTAAAGCTGAACCCTTCATACATGGGCCAGATAGACAGACTCAGAAAATTCCAATTAGACCGACGCACAGATGATGCTGTGACCGACTTACCCGCAGGGGCCTTGGTCGTCGCTTCTGGTGGCGAGAGGAGGGACTGAGTGAATTTGGGGCTCGCTGCCGGGTTCCTCGCTAAGGCTTGGGTCCTCCTCCACGTAGCACCATCCCCTTCCTTCCGGGACACCTGCCCACATGGCCTTCCATCTTTCCTCGTCCATGCCTGGAGGTGCCGGCCCCAAGTTTGGTCCGGTGTCTTTGTCCTCCTCCTTTCCCAAACTTTCTTGCTCAACCGGCGGCAGCTCCTCCATGCTACCCTTGCCCTTATCCTCTTTGCCCGAACTTTTTGGCAGGGTCTCCATTGCCTCCTTGCTCGCCCCCTCTGAAGATGTCTCCACCATGCCCTCTGGTGCGCCTGCCTCGCCACTTTCAGGAATTCTTGTAAACATAACAGAGATATGGACATTGACTCCTGTGGTATCCCGAGAGCCACCCAAGGTGAAAACCACAGAGCCAAACGCAGGCAGCAGTGGCCCTCCCTCGCTCGAACTGCCCACTTCCAGAAATTGCCCATACGGGAGCTGCGTTGCTCTGGCTCTCCTGTGGCAGTAGCAACAGCAGCAATGATGATGTTCGTCTGCTGCAGGAGTTCGAGAGGAGGACCCCCTTCCTGGTCCTCGTCTACTTGGCTGCCTCTCCCGCAATTTAACCATGTTTGCTTCTTTGCCTCCCTCGTATGTGCATACCACTTTAATTGCCAAGCTTCCTCCCTCTGTGTGCAAATTACCCCTTCGAACCTCCCACTGAGCCAGAGAGCCTGAGAATTTCCACCACTGCAGTTTGCCACACCACCAGTTACAGCAGCATACCAAATTGTGCACAGCGGCGGAGTTTCTGGCCTGCCTCGGCTCCTTCTTCCTCGTCTCCCACATTCGCCTGGATTTATCTTGCCAAGGTTCCCACATTGTTCTCTGTAATCGAGTTCCGAGCTTCCCCTTCCCCAGAACATTAACTGCAATCCGTCCCGGCTCATTAACTGCCATGAATTCCGTCGCGTGTGTGCAGAACCACTATGGAATGACGGTCGAACCATCTCCTTAAGAATAACCACGAGGC
Source organism: Pinus tabuliformis (assembly GCA_031772625.1). NCBI lineage: Eukaryota > Viridiplantae > Streptophyta > Pinopsida > Pinales > Pinaceae > Pinus > Pinus tabuliformis. Next base: position 951,184,880 of record CM062817.1, read on the forward strand.
GGCACATGCAGGGCATGTGGCTCGTCCTCCCTCACCACGTCATCACCCGCATCCGGGGTTTTATATTACAAATTTTGATGGGTTTAAAACTTTTATTTTATTTTCTCACTAATTTTATGTAACATGCTTATCATAAATTCTTATTTAAAAGTCATATATTTGCAAAGTTTAATATTTTGAAGCATCAGTTGAAATCAATAACCGTTTTGATTAGTTTATTACTAATTTAATTTGCCATATTTGCTTTTAATTTTTTATGATTAATATGGTGGGATTGGTTGGTAATGGATTGGACAAATAACCGAAAATCAAATTATAGTTATCATCTTGCTCAAGAAATTCGTTGCCTCAACTATCTTAATAGGTTTTTTTTAGTCTCAACATAATGAGCCATCAATGAATTTAAGAGATTTGATCAATGCAACAAACTTCACCTTATCAAGACAGACGTATGTATTCTCCTCAGTGCTCTCCTTACTCAAGCATCAATTCTCCTTGGTGCTCTCCTTACTCAAGCATCGATTCCAGAAGAGATCGGTTCTAGAAGAGATCGTTCATGCATACCTCCTTATTCTCCTTCTTAAGAGAGCCCAGTGTGAGGCCATAGTGGTTATCATTCCTGTTTTGATAGATGAAGATAAAGATCTTGCATCGAGGAATAAATGACTGTGACCGAAGATGGGATCTTAGTTGCAAGGTTGATTTGCAGAGGTAGAAACACATCTTTATGTCCCACGGACAGGTTCTTGGTAAAGCTAAGTAAGATGGTTATTTCGTTGTCTTTCTTGACTATTATTAACTAGGTACACCTTTTAGTACACTTTTTACCTTTACTTGCATGTTTCTTTATATTTCAAGATTATACATGCACCATGATCTGATATGTGAATGTGTATAAGGAGAACTCACACTATTCTTCTTAGTAAAGAAACTATATTTCTACATATAGATCAGGATTGTGATTATATATTTTTCTTGGTAAAGAAAATATATTACTGCGTGTAGATAAAGATTGTGATTATATATGTTTCTTGGTTAAGAAATTATATTAATACATGGAGATAAAGATTATGATTATATATTTTTCTTTGTAAAGAGAATATATTACTCCTTGTAGATAAAGATGGTGATTATATATTTTTCTAAGTAAAGAAAAAATCTTAGATAAATATTTTTATTACTATATATAGAAAAAGATGGTTATTATATATATTTGCAACATTAAAAGATAAGTAATCTTTCTTGTCTTTAGATAACATACATATATCTTTTACGTTAAAAGATAAGTAACCTTTCTTTTATTTACATAACATACATATGTCTTTTATGTAAGAAAATATAGGATGAACTCTCTTTTCTTAAAAAGGGATTTCGGACTCATTTTCCTTGGAAGTGAATATAGATTAAAGAGGGTAATTTGTGAAATATTCTCATGGGTAAGGGAGTTCTTTTGAAAAAAGAATACTTAGTTATGAGAAAATATAATAACTTATTCATAGATGAAATGCACAGAGATAATATAAGTCATAGTAATCTTCTTGGAAAATAATATGTTTTTCTTTTGCGTGAAAGATAAGTTAATTCTGTTAATTCCTTTGCAAGAGTTTGCAAACGTTATTTTTTTTGTTGAGTAAAAAGGTAAATGATTTGTGTGTTCCATATTGGATAGTTGATAAGTTAATTTTGTTAATTCCTTTATTTGTTGAGTAAAAAGGTAAATGATTTGTGTGTTCCATATTGGATAGTTGATATGTTAATTTTGTTAATTCCTTTGCAGGAGTTTGCAAATCTTACATTTTTTCATGAGTAAAAAGGTAAATGATTTGTGTGTTTCATATTGGTTAGTTTGATAAGTTAATTGTGTTAATTCCTTTGCAAGAGTTGCAAACATTACCCTTTTTGGTGAGTAAAAAGGTAAATGATTTATGTGTTTCATTTGATAATTTAATGCATAAAAGGTTACCATTATTATTCTCTTAGTTCTTATGCCCAAAAGAAAGGTTGATTATGATATTTTCTTGAAAACAAATGCATGAGAAATTTGTTATGATACTTTCATGGAAACAAATGCAAGAGAAACATGGATTGTAGAACTATTGTGTTAGGTCTTTTAAAGAGAAACATGGATTTGTGTATAGAAAAGAATAAGTATTATGGAAAGTAAAACAAATAGTTACTTGGAGTAAATGTACTAGCTTTCATTTGTAAAATACATATATCCACATGCAAGAAATAATGAATGACTAACACATTAGTTCTTGTTTGGAACAATGCATGTCTTTGTGCATACAATATATTTTGTAAATAACTCTATCTTCGAAATGATGCTTTTTGAAAAGGGACTTACATTTGCATGCATGATAATAATGTCTATCATGTTAGCACCCTCTTAGAAGGGAACATCTACTGAATTGAAAATATTAATTAGTTACATGCAAAAGGAATAGGCTAATGGGTTATTTCTCTTTGAATAAGTTTTTATCGAAGTACATGCATGAAAAACAAAGATAAGTTTCTAGTATCATTTAAATTGAATGAATGGTTACAGTGGTATCCTTTGGATATGAACGTGTTGGTGCGAGAATGATCATAGTAACATGGTAATTATTTTGACATGCTTGATAATTATTTGTTTATACATGCACAATGTTGTTAGAAGAAAATATGTTGTGATATTATATTTACATCTGATGTGTGCACATGAATAGATGGTTTCATGCACAAAGAATAAGCTAACGGGTTATCTCGCTTTGAATAAGTTTTTATCTAATTAAATGCACGAAAGACAAAGATAAGTTTCTAGTATCATTTAAATGGAATGAATGGTTACAGTGGTATCCTTTGGATATGAATGTGTTGGTGCGAGAATGATCATAGTAATGTGGTAATTATTTTGGCATGCTTGATAATTATTTGTTTATACATGCACAATGTTGTTAGAAGAAAGCATGTTGTGATATTATATTTACATCTCATGTGTGCACATGAATAGATGTTAAAAGATCGCTTTTAAATACAGATTATTGATTGATTAATACTTTATCTAATCATGTTACCAAAGACTGTTGATGAAATCAATGACATGATGGTGATTTGTGCAAAAGACAAATTAAGTTTAGCATTATGATAGATAAGAACTAATGGTCCATTCTCATGAGTATGAGCTGTAGGATGGTCCACTAATGGGACAACCATGCCACAAGCATATAAAGAGTGGTAATTTTTGGGTAAATGGTTTCATGATCATTGTAATAGCTTTTAGCTAGGTATGTTGTATTTTAATTGATATTTCATTATAATATTTTGTGACAATGGTTAAGGGCTAGACGCCCTTATAAGCCATTGATGGGACAATCATGCCACAAGCATAGAAAGAGTGGTCATTTGTGGGTAAATGGTTTCATGATTATTGTAATAGATTTTAGCTATGTATGTTTCATTTTAATTGATATTTTATTGTAATATTTTGTGACAATGGTTAAGGGTCACACTCCCTTATAAGCCATTGAATGAGAGGTGAATACCCTCACGAGAATTTAATATTAAAATTAAATTTTGTTGTTTTTCACCCTATGGTGTTTCTAGGGTATATCGGTGTTCAGTAATGTAATTCCTTATTATTTCAGTTTGATGATGTTGATTCCCTATTTGATGTGATAGTAATAATGTCAATTACTCTAGTTAATGGAATCATGAAATAGATGCAAGGTTCATCGGACAATTTATGTTAATATACCTCAACAGTACTACAATAGTGGTTGTTAATTATTATGTTTATATATTACAACAGTACTACAACAATGGTTGTTAATGGTTATGCAACTTACTATCTTCTATTGAAAGTCACTTTATGTACTAGTGAACATTCTATCTAATTGTTAATGAGGAATGTGGAATAGTGATTTGGATAATTACCTGTGGGTAATTTGTAAAAAAATAATCTAACTCCCTATATTTTCATCCGAGTTACCGGGGTATGTTACATTTTATAATGCAATGTTTGTTTTATAATGCAAGGTATACAAACATTTTGTATTGAAGTTTGTTTTTTCATTTGTGGGTAAATTGTTTCATGATCATTGTAATAGATTTTAGCTAGGTATGTTGTATTTTAATTGATAATTCATTGTAGTATTTTGTGACAATGGTTAAGGGATGGACTCCCTTATAAACCATTGATGGGACAATCATGCCATAAGCAGAGAAAGAGTGTTCATTTGTGGGTAAATGGTTTCATGATTATTATAATAGCTTTTAGCTAGGTATGTATTTTAATTGATATTTCATTGTAATACTTTGTGACAATGGTTAAAGATTGGACTCCCTTATAAGCCATTGAGTGAGGGTTTAACACCCTCACGAGCATTTAATATCAAAATTAAACATTTGCTTATTTTCACCCTATGGGGTTTCCAAGGTATTTCGGTGTTCAGTGACGTGAAAGCTTATTATGCCAGTTTGATGATGTTGGTTCCTTATTTCATGTGATATTCATAATGTCAATTAATCTGGTTAAGAAAATCATGAAATGGATGCAAGGTTCATCCGAAAATTTATGTTAATATACTACAACAATACTAAGTAGTGGTTGTTAATTATTATGTTAATATACTACAATAGTACTACAAAAATGGTTGTTAATGATTATAACTTACTGTCTTCTATTGAGAGTTAGTTTATGTACTAGTGAACATTATATATAATGGTTAATGAGGAATGTGGAATAATGATTTGGATAATTACCTGTGGGTAATTTGTAAAAAAAAAAATCTAACTCCCTACATTTTCATATGAGGTTACGGGGTATGTTACATTTTATAATGTAATGTTTATTTTATATTGAAGTTTTTTTTTTTCATTTGCGGGTAAATGCTTTGACGCAAGAATCAATCATTTTGAGAAATCTCAAACAATTGGTTCGCGTTTGTTATTCATTTAATGTCCAAGCTTCCTCAATGCTACTCTGATTTCCTTTATAAAAGCTGAACACTTGTATTTCTCCTTTGTTTATAGAGCCGCTCGAGATTCTCCTTAGATCACAACATAAATGATCAACAGTCCAGATTAAATCTTATAATCACAATCGCTATAGTTTCAGGCCCTTTGTCCTTGCTAATGAAATATTGTGATGCGATGTATCAAAATCACATATCACACTACCTCAACTACTTAAGGCCTGCAGTCCGCCCCCTTACAAACAAATATTGCGATGTGATAAGGGATGATCCAACGATCGGCGGGATTTCACACCGTTGGTTGGAACTTAGATCAACGCTGGAATTTTAAGCAGCTTCAACACTATTATTAACACAAGGTCTGTGATTCCTATTAGCTCTGCGTTTTATATCGTGGAGCATGAAAATAGAGAAACATTCAACTCTGTCCCGAATACAAATAAACAGAAGTAAAACGAAAGTTCACAGAGAATCAAGATATATATATATATATATATATATATAAACCCACAGGCCCACGGGGTTTTGGATTGACGGTGAATGGGTGCGCTGTTAAGGCACTCCTTGCGATAGGTCACCGGTTCAAATCCCCCGTGGGTACTTAGGTTAGTCTTAACTAGAATATATATATATATATATATCTATATATATATATATATATATATATATATATATATATATATATATATATATATATATATATATATATATATATATATATATATATATAATCCCACACAGCATCAATTTATAAATACTATCAAGGTTACAGAGTCTCGCCCCTCTGGCTCGATTACAACAATTAAAAAGACCCTTGTTTCAATATGGAAATCCTCGCTATATTACTTGACTTTCGCTTCCTCAATCCTCTCTCATCCTTGCTAATCCTTTTGCATTACATTTTTCTTCTTTTTATCAATCCAATCCTACCTAACAACTCAATCTCTATTTTTAAACACTCTAACAGCCAATTTCTATTTTCAAGCTCTATCACACACCTATGCTAACAACTTATCTTTGAATCTAAAATAAGACAATTTCTAACTATTACAATAATGAAATACAACTCATTTCTTGAGAGATCCAACCCTCTCAGTAAAAACTAACTTTTGACCACTCAGGTCAGTGAAATTCAACTTGTTTAGCCACAACATGTGAATAAACTTTCACATTGCTAGCTAAGTCTAGATGCTGCTTCATCAGACTCCCGGAGAGGAAAAGAATCCTCCCTCGGACTTTCAGGGCTTACTCCATACTTCTGCAACTTTGTTGTAGTCAACCAGCTAGCATCCTCCATTGGTTGACCTTTCCATTTGACTAGATATTGAAAATAAGTTTGTCCTCTGGTTCTTTTGGATACTCTTTTCTCCAAAAGAACTTCAACTTCTTTCTTAACTGTGTTTGGCATTTGTTCTTCTTAGTTCAAGGTTTGAAATTTATCTTCTGTAGTTTCCTCATGTCGCTCTGTCTTTATCCCTTTGTATGGATATAAATCTGCAATATTGAAAATAGGTGATAGTCCAATCCCTTCTGGCAATTCTATTTCCTATGCATTAGTTAAAAACATTCTTACAATTTTACATGGTCCTATCTTTTTCATTTTTAGTTTATTGTAAGTCTTGGAAGGAAATATTTCTTTTCTTAAATATACCATCACTAAATCTCCCATTTCAAATTCTTTCTCTCTTCTATTCTTTTTTTGTAAGCTAACATGGTACCATTCATATTAAATCAAGTTAAAGCCTGTACAGACATACAGTGGCCTCAACCCGCCCCGAAGGGAAACCGGGTCTGTTGGCCATCTTAAGTTTTTAATTGCCATCCAGAAACAAAATTTACTGAGTCTACTTGTCCATGCTAAATATACTACACATTCAAAGAGACTATCACTGTTTCCTATCTGCATTATAAAATATAACAAAAGGGAGAGCAGGCTCTCAGCTTCCTAACTAAGGAGACGATTAACATATCTTGAAAAATCAGTCTGCCATGGCGCCCGGCTGATAATCTTCCTCCTTTGCTTCAGGAATAAGCTTCTTTAACTGTTGTTGTATCTCATCAAGCTTACTATCCTGCATCAGAAGGGTTATCTGGAGATTGTTCATCTCTTTCTTCAGGTTTGGGATGCCTTGGGCCAATTCTGCCATCTCCATAGCCACCTGTTCCATAGCTTTTGCTAGCAGCCTCTTCATTACCCAATACACATGGAGAGCCTGCTTGTACAGGGACATGCGTCCTCTAGTATTTCCTGGGTCTGGCAGCAGATACTCCCAGTCTTCCATTTCAGTTTCCGACTGTTCCTGAGTCGCCTCCTCCTCCAACTGCTGGATTATCTTCCTAATATCCGCATTCGTTTCTTCACTATATGCCCTCTCCGCATACTGAACCTGTCGCTTCATCGTCTTCCTGCCTCGTCTTTTTCCTGCCGGTGGAGGGAAGCTCCGCTCCTGGTTTCTAGCCTGACGTCTTCTCCCTTTTCCTCTACGACCCCTTCCACGTCCTGCGCCAACTTTGTTGCCCTCCTTTACCTTACTTCCCTAACCAATTGTGCTTGAGGGGGTTCCCAGGCAGCCTTCCTCTCCTCTCCCTCTGGCTTTCTTTTCTCTAATGTCTGCCTCTTCTGGTTGCATGTCCTCCAAAGGTCTCCCTTTCCCCCTTCCGCTCCTCCTTTTCTGCATTTGACTGTCCTGTTCTGGGTTGTGCGCCTCCTCCATGCCCACCTGGTTCTGTTCCTTTTCTTCCCAGGAGTCTACCATATTGCCTTCGGTCCCCGAAGGTCTTCCTCCCCTGCTCTCAACCGTCACAGCCATCCTCATTCTTCTCTCTGTTATCTTACACTTAGTTTTTCTAGGGGCGGGAGGTCGACCCCGCTGTTGTCCCCTCTCTGCTTTATCTCTTTCTCTGGTTTCCACCTTCTTACCCTTGTCTCCGCTCACCCCGAGGGCGTTAAATGCATACCTACCCTTATGCCTCCACCCGTAACCGCTTCCTCTCTCTTGCCGCCCTTTCTTGTGCTGCTGCACCACCTCCCTCTGTCGCCTGCATTTGCCATAATAACCCACTCCTCCTCAGCTTGCCTTTGTGCGAGCTGACCCTTGTCCCATCACTGGAGCACCGTCACTTCCACCACCTCTGGCCTTCATAGTTCCCTCTCCGCTGCTCTTTACAATTATGCCCAGTCTGCCAACCGTCCTGTCCACCTGCAATGCTCTCCTTGTGCAAGGTGGCTTATCATAGCCCCCCCTTGTCATCACATTAATCTCCTGTTTCGCCGCCTTATTCACCCCGATCGGGGATCCTTGGTACTTCTTTTTATCAATCTATGGATTCATTAATATCCTGAGTGATTATTAGGTTGAGAGACTCCCATCCAGGTTTGTTCATGACTATTGGCCAGATGCTATCCACCTTTCCTTCCTGTTCTTTGCATCCCCAATTTGCCAAGAAGTCTGCTGCTTTATTTCCTTCTCGCTTAACATGACTAATAATTTTGTATTCAATACGTTTCAGTATGTTTGCCAAGTCTTGAATTATCCCTGCCGTCCTCCAGCTCTTAGCAACCTGTTCCCAATTCCTCCCATTGTTGAGATTCCTAAGCATTTCAATTACTATCTGCGAGTCACCTTCGATCTCCAGGTTCATGTATCCATTTCTTATTGCTATTTTAATACCTTGGTATACAACCATCATCTTTGCTTCGTTGTTGGTCATTATGCCTCCTCTGTCTACGTACACCCATCTGGTGCATCCCTTATTGTCTCTGAAGATACCCCCAAAACCTGCAGGTCCTGGGTTTCCTTTGGAAGCCCCATCAAAATTCAATTTAATGAAGTTTCCCCTGGATATCTGAACTGCGCATGGCTCTGTATCTGTGGTCTTTGGTGTCTTTCCTTCTGGGGATACATCATGTTGTAATCTATATTAAGTTTGGCTAAGATTCGTCCCTCATCAAGAGTCGTCTTCCTATCCTCCTCCCAGGTCTCAGCCAGAACAATTTCTCTTATTAATTTTTGTGTTTTTTCCCATATCCTTTCTGCTGGATTGTTTTTGTCCTGGAATATCCTTTGATTTTTCTCTTTCCACAGAAGTCAGATGATGAAATCTACAACTAAACTCCAGGTTCTCCTTACTACAGAGCATGAAAATTGACCCTTTCCCCATTGAAATATGGTCTGCTTTATATCCATAGGGTCCCTATTAGATTTTCCAAAGAGGTTCTTGACCTCATCCCATTAATGCTGGGCAAAGGGGCAGGAGTTCAAGAGGTGTTCCCGAGTCTCATTCTCCTTTTTACATAGACTGCATTTGGGGGGACCCTGGAAACCTCTTTTCTATAACTTGTCCCACGTCAGGATTCTTCCTTTCCCTACTAGCCATGCAAACACTGTTACTTTCGGTCACTACTTATTCCTCCATATTTGTTTCCAATCTAAGGCTTCCTCTTCTCCTTCTTGTCGAGTGGCTAAATAGTAAGCTTCTTTGACTGTAAAGGTCCCTCTTGTAGATTTTCCCCATCTGAGAATATCTGGTCCCGTTCTATTTTTAATTCTTCTTGATTCCAGCTCTTTTATCAGTATCTCTTTCTGGTCTTGATCAATATTATTGTCCCATTCTTTAGGTTTCCTCTAGGTTCGCGAGGTCTCATCTAGCTCCTCTTCTTTCCAGTAATCTTTAACAAACTTTAATCCCTCCATTACTGCCTTCTGACAAGTGTTTTGCAGAATTTGAATATCAACCATTCTATCCCTTTGTTGCCATGCCTCCTCCCAGAATTTAGCTATACTTCCGTTCCTGATTTCCCAGAAGGCATATTTGCTTATAATATCTCTGTTTTGGCTTGCTAGGTCCCAGATTGAAGATCCTTTTGGGACTTCTTCCACTATGAGGATACCTTTTTTTGTTGAGTCCATATTTGTTTCCATATATCATTTCCTCCCCTCATCCACCTCCACCATAGCTTTGCCCTTAGCACTTGGTTTAAAATGTCCGGGTCCCTGAGACCAAGTCCTCCTTTATCTTTTTGTTTGGATATACCTTTCCATGACACTAGGGCCCATTTTTTTTGCTGTTTGGGTCTTCCCCATATGAATTTTCCAAAGATTTCCTTCATTCTTGCGCAAACCCCTTTGGGCGCTGTCATCACCGATAGAGGATATATTGGAATGGCCTGGAAAATTGATTTCAGGAGTACAAGTCTTCCTGCTATATTTAGCGATCGGAAGGACCAATTCTCAAGTTTGTTCTTGAGTTTTTCTATTGTTTGTTGCTAGTTTGCTATTCTTATATGGTTTAGACCTAGTTGATTTCTCAGATACTTTGTTGGTATCTCTCCAGATCTAAAGCCCAACGTTCTGGTCAAGTGGGCTTTGATCGGCTCTCGGGTGTTAAAGATAAATGTGCATGATTTGTCTTTATTAATATCCATCACCGAGGCTTCCATAAACAGATCCAAAATCCTTTTTACTCTCTTCAATTCCTTTAGGGAGACCTCACAGAAGATCATGATGTCATCTACGAACCGCTGGTGGGTGATAGGCAAGTTGTTTCCCCATAACCGTAGCCCCTTGATCTTTCTTTCCCTCATCTCTTTATTGAAGTATCTTCCTAGACCATCTACTGCCATAATGAGCAAGAAGGGAGATAAGGGATTGCCCTATCTTAATCCTCTAGTGGCATTAAAAGTCGTAGTTGGTGTCCCATTCAACAGAATAGAGAAGTTAGGCGTTGATATCATGTTATAAATCCAGCCTATCCATCTGTTGCTAAAACCAAATGCCCTAAGAGTTTCCTTGAGGAAGTTCCAATTTAGGCGGTTGTAGGCTTTTGACAGGTCCAGGTTTATCATCATTCGTCTCTCCTTCTTTTTTTTTAGGGAATAGATCACTTCCTAGGCTACTACCAGACCATCAAGGATTTGTCTCCCCTCAACAAAACCAGTCTATTCCGGGGAGATGATGTTAGAAAGAATTGGCTTCAATATTTTAGCCATCAAGGTAGAAATAATTTTATAAATTACATTACAAAGGGCTATTGGGCGAAAACCTTGGGCGTTCTCAAATTTAGCCGGTTTAGGAATAAGAGTAAACAGGGTAGAGTTGAGACTCAACCATACCTTTTGTTGTCCACGAGACTCCTCTACCACCTCCAGAATATCTTGTCCCAGGAAATGCCAGCCTGCTTGATAAAATTCCACCGTAAATCCATCCGGTCCTAGGGCTTTATTTTTCTTCATTCCTTTTACTATTTCCTCCACTTCTTCTAGCATTGCTACCCTCATCAAAGCTTTATTTTCATCTTCTGTTATTATCTTAGGAATTTCATTGCAGATCCTTCCTATTGCCTCATCTGTAGTGGCTCATGGCTCTGTCAGCAAGTCTTTGTGATACTCAACTAATACCTGTTCAATTCGTTCATGTTCTGTTATTCTTTTCCCTTCTTTGTTTATAATAGAGAAGATTATCTTCCGTTTCCTGTGTTGAACCATGGCTTGGTGGAAGAACTTTGTGTTCCTTTCTCCGTCACGAAGCCAGTTTATCCTGGACTTTTGTCTCCATAGAATTTCTTCCTGTTTTCTCCGTTCCTCTAATTGACTAATCAGTATTCCTTCTTCTCTACTCTTCTCCTCGTTTCGTCCTTCTGCTATAATTTTCTATTGTAGCTCTTCCATTTTCCGCTCTAATCTCTGCTTCTCCATTAAAATGTTCCCAAACTCTTCCTTGTTCCATTTTTTGATTTTCCCTTTGAGTTCCTTGAGCTTTAGCTGAAAGGTATGCATCTTACATCTCCCTCTTTGTTGACTCTGAGTCCACCATTCCTCTACCTTCGGCATGAACTGCTTATTCCTGAGCCAGAAGGCCTCAAACCTGAATGGGCGTTTGTAGGGGTTCTTCTTAATATCTATCTCCAATCTAATAGGCCAATGGTCAGAACCCATGGCAGGTAGAATCATTGCCTCTACGAATACATCCCTGTTTAAGATCTGTTCTGATACTAAGAATCTATCCAGTCTGGATGCTATTTGATTTCTGCCTCCCCTTCTGTTGTTCCAAGTATGGACCCCATTTATCGTTGGAATATCTACCAATCTTTTCTCTGTTATCATTTCGCTGAAAGCTTCCATGTCTTGGTCCGGTCTACTTATTCCTCCTCTCTTTTCTCCTAAGGTTTTAATCATATTAAAGTCTCCTCCTACAATCCACGGAATCCCAGGGAAGATCCTGCGGATAGTTTGCATGTTTTTAAGGAAATTTTTGCATTCCCTTGGGATGTGTGGGCCATAGACTCCGGTGATGAGTATCCACTCAGAAGACCCTATCATTCTGAATGAACCTGAGAGGATTGGAGGCTGACCCAATTTTTGAATTGCACCTCCTCTGGGTTCCATAGGATTGCCAGTCCTCCAGCCGTGCCTGTCGCATCTTGACCCATGACCTCATAGTGTATCTTATATTTTCTCATTATCTCTTCTAATTTTTGAGAGCTGATCTTCGTCTCTTGGATTATCATTATGCTGGGTTTGTCTTTCTTCACCCTATCCTTCAGATACCTCTGTTTTCCTTTACTGTTGAGACCTTTGATGTTCGAGCCTGTGACAATCATTTATAAATTTTTGGATGGTTGTTGAAATACCTCTGAGAGAGGTATGACTCTACCTGAATTTACCAGAGTTTCCCCTACCACCTGAATGGTTTCGCTCATTGGCCGTCTTCCTCTTTTCCTACCTCCTTTGCCAGAACTACCCATTCCCATACTCTGTGTTCCCTGCGTTCCTGTTTGTTCTAGTTGACTTGCCAGAAGGATTCCCTTCTTCTCCTTGTATTTTTGGAACATCTCTTTGTATAACTATTTTTTCTCCTCTGGGATGAACCTCTCATCTAAGTTCTTCCAGTCCTGTAACAACCTTTTCATTACTCACTCCTCATCATTTCCACTATCCTTTTGAGGGTCAATCTCCATCTGCGACTGTTCTATTGACATATCTGTGTTCCCCTCTATCCCTTCTTTTTCCATGTTTCCTTGGTTTAAGTCTGTCTCCTTTGTATATTTGGTAGAATCCATAGGTTCTTCTGTGCTTTCTTCTTTTTCCATCTCTCCTTCTTCTTCCTGGAGGACATTGAACTTGTTTTGACATTCTACTGGCATTGTTTTGGCGGTTTGTGGCCTTCTTGTCGTTTCTTTCCCGGGTCTTCTTTTTATTGGGATTTCCTGGAAACCCTCCTCCACTCCTTCTGTGTCTTCTGTCCTTCTCCTTTCTACTTCTTCTTTCCTTGATGTTTCCTCTGCAACGTTCAGTGGGCATTGTTTAAAGAGATGGCCATATTCATGGCACCTTCTACACCTGAAGGGTATATGTTCGTAATCCATCGGTTGCTGCCATACTTCATCATGGTATTCTAACTCTATGTACTCCGACAGGGGTTCTGATGTGTTCATCGATACACATATCCTAGCATAGGATGTGTATCTCCCTCTCTTTGTTGTCTCTGCTACTTTGAAAAATGACCCTATTGTATTGCCTATTCCTTCCAGAATCTCAGGGTCCCAAAACTCTATTGGTAAACCAAACAATCTAACCCAGATGGGTGCTGCCAACATCTTTTCTTGGTCTGGATTGTAACAGTCTTCCCAGTGCCTCATGAATAAACCAGCGTTATTCATGAAATACGGACCCCCTTCAAAGGTTCTTTCCTTGTCCTCTAGATTAGCAAATATCACTGTAAAAAATCCCTTTGCCCCCAGCTTCAGATCTATATGTCCTTTCGGTTTCCATCTTTGTTGTATCCACTTCGCCAGGTCTTTTTCAGCTGGCCAGAACCCCACAAACTTACATATTAGGGCGTGGTCCCTCATGTAGCATCTATACTCTTCAAGTTTGTTGTTCGGGATCACAAACCTTGGTTTTTTCAGGGCTCTAGGAAGGCATCTACCTCCTAATCTTTTTTGCCATTGGTTTCCCATCACCGGCACATCCCTACTGTCTTCCTTTGATTCTCTTCGTAGTCCACTTCCACTTGCTTCTCCTGCCATTACGTTTCTGTAGGAGGGGATCTCTCCCTTCCCTGGCTCCCCTGCCATGGCGCCTTTCAGTTCCTCCTTGATTTATGAACCTACCCTTCTCTCTTTTGTGCTGTTGTTGGATTGGTTGTGCGCAAGATGCTCATCCCCTGCCCTTATCTCCGCTGTTTCTTCTCTTTCCGCCTCTCAGTTGTTAACCCTAATGCTTCAGAAACCATCGCCAATTCCCTAAACTCGGCTCTCTTCACTTCATCGTCTAACCTATTTTTTCTCTCTTCTTTTCATATCACACTCTGTTTGTATTTATCACTGCTTTCCTCTAATCTGCCTTTGACATCTTCTTGATGTCTTTGCATCTATTCTGCAAACTTTTCAGCTTTTGCATTTATTGTCTCCTGTTTACCCAAATTTCTGAGCTCATACACACCTCTTCGATTCATTCCAAAAACTATATGAAATGGACTCATTCCAGTACTTTGGTTTGGAGTGTCATTATAAGAAAATTCAGCCTGAGCTAGTGCTAAATCCCATTGCTTAGGATTTTGATACACTAAACTTCTCAATATGTTCCCCAAGCTCCTGTTTACTACTTCGGTCTGTCCATCAGTTTGAGGGTGGTATGTTGAACTGAAACTGGGGTTAGCTCCTAGTTTCTTCCAAAGAGTTCTCCAGAAATGTCCTACAAACTTTGTATCTCTATCAGACACAATACTAATAGGAAATCCATGCAATCTTACAATTTCTGAAAAACTAGATTAGCTATATGTGTTGCATCACTAGTCTTCTTACAAGCAATGAGATGTGCCATCTTGGAAAATCTTTCTACCACAACATAAATGGAATCATTCCCTCTTTTATTTTTTAGTAATCCCAAAACAAAATCCATGCTAACTGCATCCCACAGTCGGTCTGGTATTGGCAATGGCTGATACAATCTTCTTTTCTGACTTCTTACCTTAGCATGCTGACATATCCTACACTTAACAAATCTCTTAACATCAGTTTACATTTTTCACCAATAATAAAAGGAATGCACATGAGCAAAGGTTTTATCTTGTCCAAAGTGACTAGATAATCCTCCACTATGTTTCTCCTTTATTATGTTTTCCATGATAGAACATTTGGGAATACACAACTTGTTGCCTTTAAACAATAAGCTTCCTTGGATGAGATAATCTAACCATTGACTTCTGTTATGCACTATTGGATTTTGAATTGTTGTATAGACATCTTTAAAATCGCCATCATCTTTGTACATTTCAATAATTTCTTCAAATCCAACAACACCAACTTTGAATTCTTGCACAATAAAACTTACTCTGCTCAATGCATTAATGACTTTATTAAACTTACCACTTGTGTACTTTATCACAAAAGTAAATCTTTGCAAAAATTCTACCCACGTGGCATGTTTCTGGTTCAATTTTGGCTTATTATTTATGAACTATAATGCATGATTGTCCGAATACAGTATGAACTCCTTTGGCAGAAACTAATGTCTCCATTTTTTCAAGGCTTCCACAATAGCGTGAAACTCTTTATTGTAAGACGAATACTTCTTCTTTGATTCATTCAATTTCTCACTGAAGTACGCTATTGGTCTTTTTTCCTGACTCAGAACTGCGCCAACTACAACTCCACTAGCATATGTTTGAACTTGAAATGCCTTTTCAAAATTAGGAAAATCTAAAATCGGTTCCTCTGTGATTTTCCTCTTTAGAAGTTTAAAGTTCTTGTCTGCTGCTTCTGTCCACTTGAACAACTGATTAGTCTCCTTAATTGTTTCAAGAATTGGTGCACAAATCTAACTAAAACCTCTGATAAACTTCCCGTGAAAACTTGCGAGACCATGAAAGCTTCTTACCTCAAATATATTTGTGGGAATAGGCCAATTCCAAATTGCTTGGACTTTTTCTGGATCCATTTTCAATCCTTCTTTAGAAACTACAAATCCCAAGTAAATTAATTCTTCCTTCATGAAACTACATTTCTTAAGAGTTATCAGTAGCTTCTCTTTCCGTAGAGTTCTTAAAACAAATTTAAGATTCTCTAGATGTTCTTCCTTACTTTTACTAAAAACTAGAATATCATCAAGATAAAAAATCACAAACTTGCCTGCATATTCCTTCAAGACTTTGTTCATCAATCTCATGAACATACTAGGTGCATTAGTGATTCCAAAAGGCATCACTAACCACTCATACAACCCACTGTTTGTTTTAAATGCAGTCTTCTATTCATATCCTTCTAGAATTCTTATTTGATTATATCCACTCTTGAGATCTATTTTAGCAAAATACTTTGATCCACTCAAACAATCCATTAAATCATCCATGCTTGGCAAATGAAATCTATAATTGATTGTGATCTTGTTTATGGCTCTGGAATCTGTGCACATATGCCATTCACCTCCTTTCTTTGGACTGAGTACTACTGGTACAACACATGGACTAAGACTTTCTCTGATTAGTTCCTTATCCATCAGTTCCTGTACTTGCCTTCCAACTTCTATATTCTCTTGAGGTGTCAACGTGTAAGCGACTTTGTTTGGCAAACTCGCTCCCGGTATTAAGTCAATGTGATGATTAATACTCCGAATAGATGGTAATGCATTCAGCAACTCATCCACAACAATGTCAGCAAAATCATCTAACAAAATTTTAACTTCTTTAGGAAAATCATCCAAGTTCATGGAAATTAAATTATCTTCAGTCTCCCTATGACAACAAAATGCATTTCTTCACCTTTTCGAATCTCTTGCAATAGCTCCTTTCTTCTAATCAGCATAACACTACTTCCAAGCACTCCTTTCTTAGCATCATCCTTCAATGGCAACAAATGTATGTTTAGTTCCATTCTTCTCTAGAATATAAGTGTTTCTCCTCCCATCATGAATATCTTTCCAATCAAACTGCCATGGTCTTTCCAGCAGCACATGGCATACATCCATTGGCATTACATCTCATAATATTACATCCTTATACTTATGAATTTGTATTTCAACCTTCCATTGTTCTGTAAAAATAATCTGATGTCCTTTCTGCAACCACGACACTTTGTAAGGAGTAGGGTGCATCGTCTTTGCTAATCCGAGCTTGTCCACCATCTCCCAAGAAACAAGGTTATCAATTCTTCCACTGTCAATTATTACTTTACAACACTTAACTTTTGATTGACAAGTAGTTCTAAATAAATTCTTCCTTTGCGCTGGTTCTTCAATCTCTTCGCTATCTTAAGCAATGTCATTCTCGAAAACATGGATTCTCCTACTTCAGGGGGTTCTTCCTTCTCCATAAGTCGAGGTGTTTCTGGCTTTGCCTCAACCAAATTCGAATTCCTCTGTCTTGCTAGTTTATTAAGAGGACAGTCCCACGATACATGTCCCCCATTCTCCGTGTGTGTAGCATCGAACATCTCTTCCTCGGCCTCTCCCTTTGGGTGCAAATCTTCCTCTATTAAAATCCCCTCTCTACGGTGGTCTGCTACTTGAACTTCCTGCTTCATGCTGATGTTGTTATCCCCTTGGTCTAGTAGTTCCTCTACCTCTTACTGAGCTCTTTCCTCTATTCCTCTGATTCTATTTTCTCAACATCTTCTCCTCTCCCTTCAAACTTGCTTGATTGGCATCCTCAATAGTCTTTAGACTTAACAAGCTGATCTTGTCTTGTATGTCATATCGTAAACCATTGATATATCTTGCTACCTTCTCCATGTCATCCTCTGCATGTCCTGCTCTAATACTTAATGTATAAAATTCTTATGTGTATTCTTTAACAGACATTCCTTTTTGCCTTAAATTTTGCAACTGTTTAAAAAGATTCAACTGATAATCTCTAGGCATAAATTTGGCTTTAATCTTACTTACTATTTTGTCCCATTGCTTGATCTTGGACTTTCCTTTCCTCGTTCTGGATGTCTGTAGCTCATCCCACCAAATAGCTGCATGACCCTTCAATCTGGTAACTGCAAATCTCACCTTCTTCTTGTCATCAACTTCCTCTTCATAGTCAAAATATTTGTCTAATGACCTAATCCAATCCATTAGCTCTTCTGCATTGAGACTCCCTTCATATGTAGGAATTTCCACCTTTGGTTTTCCTCCTACTTTCGCCAACATCTTAACAACTTTGATAGTTTCATTTTCCTCCTCTTCTTCTTCCTCAGAAGATTCTTCTTTAGCACTGTCATCCCCTTCATCAGGTGTTCTTCTCTAAGCAGTCTCAATTGTTTCCATCCTCGTACGTAAACTTTGGATCTCCTCCAATAGAACTGCATTTGCTTCGTGTCTTCCTCGAACAATGCCAGCTCCTCTCCTTGGCGGCATGTTTACTGCAATCAATCTTTAATCTCTTTGTGCTTTGATACCACAAATGACATAGGAATCAATCGTTTTGAGAAATATCAAACAATTGGCCCGCGTTTGTTATTCCTTGACAGTCCAAACTTCCGCAACGTTACTCTGATTTCCTTTATAAAAGACGAACACTGGTATTTCTCCTTTTTTTTATAGAACCGCTCACGATTCTCCTTATATCACAACATAAATTATCAATGGTCTAGATTAAATCGCATAATCGCAATCACTATAGTTTTAGGCCCTTTTTCCTTGGTAATGAAATATTGCGATGCGATGTATTGCAATCGCATATCACACTGCCTCTACGACTGGGGTCTGAGAACACATGAAGGCTTTCAACAATGCGATATTTCGGGGTCGCACTTCGCAACTTTTTAATGCTTGCGGTCCACTCCCTTACAAACAAATATTACGATGCGATACGACATGATCCAACGATCGGCCAGATTTCGTACCATTGGTTGGAACTTAGATCAACGCTTGAATTTTAAGCGGCTTCAACAATATTATTAATACAAGGTTTGTGATTCCTATTAGCTATGCATTTGATATCATGAAGCATGAAAACAGAGAAACATTTGACTCTGTCCTGAATACAAATAAACAAAAGTAAATTGAAAGTTCACACAAAATTGATATATATCTATCTCTATATATATATATATATATATATATATATATATATATATCGAGAGAGAGAGAGAGAGAGAGAGAGAGAGAGAGAGAGAGAGAGAGAGATAATCCCACACAATATCAATTTATAAATACTATCAAGGTTACAAAGTCTCGCCCCTCTGGCTCGATTACAACAATTAAAAAGACCCCTATTTCAATATGGAAATCCTCGCTATATTACTTGACTTTCGCTTCCTCAATCCTCTCTCATCCTTGCTAATCCTTTTGCATTACATTTTTCTTCCTTTTATCAATCCAATCCTACCTAAAAATTCAATCTCTATTTTTAAACACTCTAACAGCCAATTTCTATTTTCAAGCTCTATCACACACCTATGCTAACAACTTACCTTTGAATTTAAAATAATATAATTTCTAACTATTACAATAATGAAATACAACTCATTTCTTGAGAGATCCAACCCTCTCAGTAAAAACTAACTTTTCACTACTAAGGTCAGTGAAATTCAACTTGTTTAGCCACAACATGTGAACAAACTTTCACATTGCTGGCTAAGTCAAGATGATCCTGCATCATGGTTTCATGATCATGGTAATAGCTTTTAGCTAGATATGTTGTATTTTAATTGATATTTCATTGTAATACTTTGTGAGAATGGTTAAGGGTTGGACTCCCTTATAAGCCATTGATGGGACAATCATGCCACAAGCATAGCAATAGTGGTCATTTGTGGGTAAATGGTTTCATGATCATTGTAATAGATTTTAGCTAGGTATGTTGTATTTTAATTGATATTCCATTGTAACATTTTGTGACAATGGTTAAGTGCCAAACTCCCTTGTAAGCCATTGAGTGAGGGGTGAACACTCCCATGAACGTTTAATAATAAAATTAAATGTTTGTTGGTTTTCACACTACGGGGTTTTGAGGGTATATCGGTTTTCAGCGATTGATTGCTTATTATGTCAGTTTGATGATGTTGATTCCTTATTTGACGTGATAGTCATAATGTCAACTAATCTGGTTAAGGGAATCATGAAATGGATGCAAGGTTCATCAAACAATTTATGTTAATATACTACAACAGTACTACAATAGTGGTTGTTAATTATTATGTTAATATACTACAACAGTGCTACAATAATGGTTGTTAATGGTTATGCAACTTACTATCTTCTATTGAAAGTTATTTTATGTACTAGTGGACATTCTATCTAATGGTTAATGAGGAATGTGGAATAGTGATTTGGATAATTACCTGTGGGTAATTTGTAAAAAAAAAATCTAATATTTTCGTTTGAGGTTACCAGGGTATGTTACATTTTATAATGCATTGTTTATTTTATGATGCAAGGTATACAAAAATTTTGTATTGACGTTCGTTTTTTCTTAATGATTCATTGCTTTAAGTTATATTTAATCATTTAAATAATTGATTGATGTGAGGTCTATAAAGTTAAACATTATACGTTTAATAATTTAATGATGCAAATTTTTAAGGTGGCTTTTAATGGAAACACAGAATTCCAAATCAAAGAACGATATATCTATATCTATATATATATATATATATATATATATATCTATATATTAACTACTTTTATTATTTTAAATAGATTTATATTTTAGTTAATTTTTATGATTTTGTGTCTTAATTTTAGAGATTTGAGATGTATGATAAAGTAAGTGTTTTGATACTTATTAGTTCCTCTTACAGCTTCTAACAAATTGTTTCAAGTTGACCACTACTATGTTAGAATTTTCCAATGCAAATTATAATATTTAATTTTGAAAAATAAATATTTAATTTTTAGCATTATTAGAAAAAATATTTTTCAAGCATTTGATTGGAAAATAATTTGATGATCTTATTGCATCCTTGGCCCGAGGTAATGCCATTTGGTAATTTCCTCACATATTTAATGCCATAATTTATGGATATTGTTGAAATATTCATGCATTATTTTTAGATATTTCTGTAGTGATTTTTTATTGTTATGTTTGAAGGATGTAAATAACATATTTACCATTAGGTACCTCTTAGCATAATTTAGGCATGTCTTTGTGTTAAAATAAATAAGAATAATATGTAAACAAATATATTTATTGGGAATAACTTTTCATCATTATTTATGTTGTCCTTAACAATTTTGTAGGAGTAAACCTCTAAATGTGTCGATTCACTAGGTTACTACCCACAAAAATTGATGCAAATCCATATGTTTGAGGAAGCAATTTATTTATCCACTTGAGATTTCAATTTTTCATTTACTCCCAAAAAAATATTATCTAAACTCCATTTCTCTATTATCCATTTACCTATTAACTACTATTAATTTGGCTAACATTAACCAATATAGGTTATAATTTATAATGCAAATTTTCATCAAACAAGACATTTAACTTAAATAACAAGGACTACAATGCCTTACAACACTTTTATAAAATAATACGTGAATCACTAATTAAAATACCTCTTTAAACTTATAAATATTCTATATAAAACTAAAAAAACCTATCAATATAATAATAATAATGTAACAACAAAAAACAATAATATATATTAATAATAATAATAATAATAATAATAATAATAATGATGATGATGTAACAAGTCTACGGGGCTTTGGATTCATGGTAAATGGATGCATTATTAAGACACTCCTTGCAATAGGTCACTGGTTCAAATGAACCAGATTTAAATAGGAATGAAACAAATTACAGAGGTAACCATAAGTATAAAGATGAAATAGAAATAATACTTCATTTCGTTAATGTAAAATACTGAAATATGCTTACAAACAGGAATGGAAATAAACCAGCTAGGTCGATGGTAGCTTGTCTCTGAGAAGAGATGTGGTGGCTACATGCCTCTAAACTGTCTTACAATGAGGCTCAAGGGCCTTTTTATAATTGAACAATAAGAGCAAACCCTGAACAACCAAAACCCTAACTCGAGGAGATGTAACACTAAGAGTTTATGGGACCCCTTGGGTGAGCTGGACAACCAACTTCCTGGGGTCGCAACTTGGTCATATTATCTCCGTTTGACGCACATGATAGCCCGTTAGAAAGATCTCTCTAAGGACTACGACGCAAAATATGATTCTAGATAAAAAAAATTGGTGGTATATTTCCCAAAAAACGTCATTTAGGGCCTCAAAACGGCTCCGGAAGTTTAGAACCCAGAAAACTACTAAAAATAGTAAATTCTGCTATAATTAAGGAAACTGAAAAGATGGAAGAAGCAATGGTGCAGGTCTAAGTGGAATTAGCAGGCGGCCACCAATAGCCACCTGGATCATTCCTCCCCCCTTAGGAAGCAATGGTCCCCATTGCGTTGAGTTCCTCCATGAGACGAGGGAACTTTTGCTAAACTTGGTCCCTGGTGAGCCACTTGCCCTGGTGAAGGAGTTGGCCTGCTTTGACAACTCGATACAGTTGGATATTCTGCTGGTGAGTGTGCTTGATCTATGATTCCATGATTTGATTAGTTGCAGTTCGTTCCATGCAATCTAGATTTAACTTTGTGGGTGTGGGTTGTTCTGCAATGTCGGATGTGTCTAGTAATGGTGGAAAGTATGGCTGAAGGCGGTCCACATTGAACATTGGGTGTAGGCCAAGGAATGAGGGAATTCTGAGCTCAAATGAATTATCTCCCATAGCCTTGGTAATGGTGTAAATACCATATCGGAGTGGTCTGAGTTTCCAATAGGCTCCGGTAAGGCGTTCCTTTTGCAAATGCAACTAGAATTTGTTGCCCACCTGAAACTTGTGTGGCACCTGATGTTGATCATGTCGCTGCTTGTATTTGGCATTTGATTTCTCCAGAATGTCATGGACCAACTGGCAAATACGTTGGATGTGCTCAATGAATATGTTTTCCTTATCTGTTTCGGACTCGACATGAGCTGAATCTGCGTGAGTAGTTGCAAATGGCATGGCAACATCAATGGGACACAGTGGCTAGAATCCCAAGCCCACCTAAAAAGGGCTGTGGCCAGTCAAGCTGTGGAGAGCCCGGTTGTCGCTATGCTGAACATAGGGGAGGCACTCATCCCATGTGCATGGATGCTTTGATTTGTACATGCACAAAATGTGTATGATCATCCTATTGACAACCTCTGTCTGACCATTACTTTGAGGATGGAAGGCAGTGGACTTAGTGAGTTTGGTGTCTAGCATCGAATAGAGACTGGACGAAAATGTACTGAGGAACCCGTTGTCCTGATCTGAGATGATAGACTGTGGGATCCAAAAGTGTACCCACACTCATTCAAAGAAGAGTTTAGCAGTGACTTCTGCTTTGATATTCTTCTTGCAGGCTACCATAATGGTGATCTTCGAGAACTTGTCCACGACCGTAAAAACACAGTCATTTCCATGCTTGGTGGAAGGAAGGCCTAACATGTAATCCATGGAGATGGATTCCCAAGCTCGACTAGGCGTAGGCAGCGGGGTATAGAGGCCTTTCTTCTTGATGGTCAGTTTAGCAATGGCTCAGGAAGTGCATGATCTAATGTACTTCCCAACATCCTGTCGAGGATTCGGCCAATAGAAATACTTCTGCAGTACTGCCACCATTCTTTTGACCCCGAAATCCCCAACAGCCTCACTGTAGTGTGCTTCCCAAATCATATTGGCATGCTCACTTGAAGGAACATAGAGATGACCCAGGTGGCATAAGAGGGCATCTTGGAGGTGAAAATCTAGAACGCTAACCCTCCAAGAGTGTCTGGTATGTGTGGATGAATTCTGGGTTGCCTTTGTAGAGAAGTGGCCAATCAGAAGTCTCGTGCCCACAACAGCTGAGCACGATGGTTAACGCCATGATCGGTGGTCGACTGAGGCAATCTGCAACATTTTTAGTGCTGCCCTTCTTATAATTGATATTCAAATGAAACTGTTGCAGGTACGTGGACCACTTCTAATGGCGATCATTCTACAATTTCCCTTGGGTCTGTATGAACTGTAGGGGTTGGTGGTCTGTGTGGATGACCGTTGCCTTCCCCAAAATGTAATGCTTCCATTGTCGATAGGCCTACACAATGGAATACATCTCTTTGTCATAAGTGGGATACTTCCAGACTGTGTCTTAAAGTGTCTCACTGTGATATGCCAATGGATGCCCATGTTGAGTAAGCACTGCCCCAATAGCATAGTCAGAAGCATCTATCTCGACCTCAAATGGTTGTTGCAAGTCCGGTAATGCAAGAACTAGTGCTGAGTATATGCGGTTTTTCAACTTTGTGAAAGCCTTCTGTTGAGATTCAGATGAATTTTTTTTTTCTTTCACTCCTCCCTTGGTGACTTGACTTAAGGGCCAAGTGATCTGAGAAAATCCTAACACGAACCTGCGGTAGAAGTTGGCAAGGCTAGAAAGCTGCGAAGCTCTATTAGAGTGGTTTGAGATGGCCAATCTTGAATGACTTGGAGCTTAGCTGGATCCACATGCACCCCCTGTTCATCAATAATGTATCCCAGATACTGAACCTGGGTCATGCCAAAAGTGCATTTTTCCAAATTGGCACATAACTTATGTTGCCGCAGTGTTTGGAGAACTTGTCGGATGTGATGGAGGTGCTCTTCCTAACTTTGGCTGAAGATTAGGATGTCATCCAAGTATACCAGTACAAATGAGTTTGTGAATGGCCACAAGATGTCATCCATTAGCCTCATGAAGGTTTGACGAGCATTCGTCAATCCGAAAGGCATAACCAACCATTAGAAAAGGCCCTCCTTGGCTTTTAAGGTAGTCTTCCACACATCGGAGGGTTCAATTGGTACTTGGTGATATCCTGACCGCAAATCAATCTTGCTGAAATATTTTTCCCCCTTCAATTTGTCCAGGAGGTCATGAATCCATGGGATTGGGTACCTATTATGGACAGTGATCTTGTTCAATGCTAGATAGTCAATATAGAGTCTCCAAGTCCCATCCTTCTTTTGTACCAATGTGATTGGGCTCCCACAGGGCGATGAACTCGGACGAATGTGACCTTTTTGCAGTAGCTCCTAAACCTTGCTCTTGATTTCATCATTCTCCGGAACAAAGCAACGATATACTGGTCCATTGGGCAGTGACGCACCTGGGGTCAGATCAATGGAGTGCTTGACCTGACAATGCAGAGGAACCCCTGCGGGGGAGGTGAAGATGTCCTCTTACTCCTCCATGACCTTGGCCATCTCTAGTTTTTGTGTGGAGGGGCCCTGTCTAGAGGTCGTGGCCACCATATTCTTCTTTCCTTGAGGGCGTATCATGAGGGAAACAAATTTCCCAGTTTCGGAAATGAGCTTACTGCATTGTTTTGCAGTAACCAAAGAGATGGTGGTAGGCGGTGCTACCTCTGGTGTCCTGTACAACTTATTTCCCCAAGTAAAAATAACAACATGGGGCCTTGATTCATACACAGCATGTCGCTTCCAGAAGTATGGTTGTCCTAATAATACATCACAAATTTCAAGGGGAGCAATGTCACACAATACCTCATTCGTGAAGGGCTTGATGTTGTATGGAAAGCGGCACTATTTGCTCACGTGAAGATCCCATTCTTGGTGAAGCCACCCAATGGTGTACGGTTGTGGATGAGCTGTGGTCGGTAAGCCCAACTGCTTCATGACCTCTGCTGAAATGAGGTTCTTTTGGCTCCTGCTGTAGACAATGAATTGTAGCTAGGAGCCATTTATCCGCATCTGGGAGTGGAAGAGACGCTCCTCCTCCTTTCGATCTTTAGGTTCCTCCTTCTGGATCTTCGTGGTGGCAACGGTGGCATTGGGCTCTGCATCGATAATCTTCTTTCCTTTGTCATTCCCCTTATTGGGTTCTGACTCAGAGTCGAAACATGCATCTGATTCTGAAACCTTTAGCTTGGCCACCAGTGACTGCTTGGCTCGACACTCACTTGTGTTGTGAGTGGAGATCTTATGCAACTCACACCACTTTCCCGTGTCCTTTTTTGACTTCATGACACTGTTCTTTGCTTGCAGCTTTGGCCGGTTGTCTTCGGCTGCCTTGCCTTGGCTTTATCCTTTGTTCTGCGGTTTGGGGGCAACTTTCCTTTGTTTCGGATTCGTAGATCCAAAGTCTCGCTTCTTCTGTTTAAACTTTTGCTCGACCTTGACGGTATACCGGTATGCCGTGAAGAGTGAGGAGATGTTCAAGAATTCTATTTCTTCGTGGAT
The DNA here is from genome assembly GCA_031772625.1 of Pinus tabuliformis. Taxonomy (NCBI): domain Eukaryota; kingdom Viridiplantae; phylum Streptophyta; class Pinopsida; order Pinales; family Pinaceae; genus Pinus; species Pinus tabuliformis. The sequence goes on from CM062817.1 coordinate 951,211,026, forward strand.
GTACTTGTGTAGGCAGCCACGGTATTTGAGTACCAAATGCTGCTCTGTATCCTTGATACCCAACTTTGTGCGAAGGGTATGGAAAATATTGGTAAACTCCAGCACGTCTTGGTCCCTTCCTTGCCGCAGCGTGGTCCACTTTATGTATTGATCCTCATAGCTTTCGACAGGGTAGTAATTCTCCTTGATGGCATCCTGAAATGAATTCCAAGTGGGTGCGACTAAAAATAGTGAGCCTGTACTTTCATCCTTATGCTCACAGTAGGTTTCCCACCAATCTTTGATGTGGGGGCCTGCTTTAAGAAGAGCGCAAATAATCTTTTCCTGACTGGAAAAATCATGCACGGAAAAATAACCCTCCAGCACATTTAACCATTTATCGATGGCATATGCGTCTATCTGACCCTCGAATATGGGGATTTCAAAATTAACTTGTACCTTAAATGGTGTGGCGTTTCCAGAGTTGCTGTTGGAAGCCAATGCGTCGCCCATGGGTAGCCATTGAAGGATCCAGGCAAAGTTGTCCATCATCACGTTCCTTTGTCGCTCGAGGTCTTCTTCGAGCAAGATTTTGATAGGATCTCCTGCCTCCTTGTCTTTCTTTTCATTCGCCATGGGAGGTCATCAGGATTTACGAGGTTGGTCTTGCAAAGGTTCGACCAGTTCAAGCCCTAACTCCTTATATCTCGACCTCGTTGGAGACATGCAAAGAAAAACATAGAAGAAAAGCAGATCGCTCTGATACCACTAATTCGGATTTAAATAGGAACACAATAAATTACAGAGCTAACCGTAAAGACAGAGTTGCGGTGAAAATAATACCTCATTTCATTAATGTAAAATACTGAAATATGTTTGCAAACAGGAACGGAAATAAAACAGCTAGGACGATGGTAGCTTATCTCTAAGAAGAGATGTGGTGTCTACATGCCTCTAAACTGTCTTGCAATGAGGCTCAAGGGCCTTTTTATAATTGAACAATAAGAGCAAACCCTAAACAACCAAAACCCTAATCCGAGGAGATGTAACACCAAGAGTTTATGGGCCCCGTTGGGGTGAGTTGGACATCCAACTTCCCGAGGTCGCGACTTGGTCATATTATATTCGTTTGATGCACATGATAGCTTGTTGGAAAGATCTCTTTGAGGACTACGACGGAAAAGACAATTTTAGACAATTCATTGTTGGCGTTAGATTTCCCAAAAAATGTTGTTTAGGGCCTGAAAACGGCTTCGGAAGTTTAGGACCCGAAAAACTGCTAAAAATAGTAAATTGTTCTATAATTAAAAAAACATAAAATTTGGAAAAAGCAATGGTGGGATCCAAGTGGAATTGGCAGGTGGCCACTAATATCCACGAGATCATCAAATCTCGTACCAAATAATAATAATAATAATAATAATAATAATAATAATAATAAAACAACAAATAATAATAATAATATAGATTACCGACGTTAATGGATCCAAAAGATGCTTCTCTTTAATTTTACAATGCAACATGCAAATGTATAACAACGTTTTGTTAATAATATAGGTTACAGATATTAATGGGTTGAAAATATCCGCTCTTTAATTTTATAATGCAATGTAGGCAAACATTTCGTATTCTTTTTTAAGATTTATTTGTTTAGGATATATTTAATAAGTTCAATAATTGAATGCCGCGAGGTCTATAAAGTTAAACATCATACGTTTAATAATTCAATGATGCAAAGTTTTTAAGGTGATTCTTAAAGGTGACACGGAATTCCAAAGAATGAAAATTTTGGGCATTTAAGTTATATTCAACAACATAAATAACTAAAGGGAAATTTGGGGCATTTAAGTTATATCTAACCACTCAATAATAATTAAATGATATGAATTCAATAAAGTTAAACATCATACATTTAATAATAAACATCAATTACCAACCCTAACCCGATAAAAGGTTCTCATGCAATGTTTTGAGGGAAAATGTACACCAGCATTATACAATTGATGAATATAATAACTTAAGAATACGAAGTCTCTAAATTTAAATAGTATACATTTAATAAGTTAAAAAATCAGTCATGGGAAGTCTGTAAAGCTGCTATTAATAGAAACGTGAAACTGGATAGAAAATAGATACACTTTTATGTTATGGCTATTATAAATGGGACAACCTAGGCATGTTCCACCATGTTCAACTAATCGCGACCACAACGTTCTATGTAGCACCATTTATGTGTCTGTTGAGTTATACAGCATGAATGGAGGTAACAAAGATTCAGGGAGCTGATAAAGTGTATCATTTCGAAGGAGAAACGCAATGACCAGGTCAAGTGTATTGGGCAAGTACTCTCCATATTTCACAGTGGCTCTTTTCTCAATCCTGGAGAAAAATTCATCTATAAGATATTCATTCCATCCAAAGTGGGCTCCAACAATATTTTCGAACAAGGCTCTGTAATGCTTTCCTACTATTCTACCAAACATCTCCTCCTCCCCCTCTCTAACCTCCATCAATGGATGTAAAGGAAACCCACTCAGAGTCATCACGCTGTCTATTTCAAAAGAGTTTTCCGTCTCCACCACGATCTTTACCACTTAAAACACAAAACTTGCACAACTTCATTAATCCAATTGCTTAATTACATCACACTTATATAGGAAAATTTATGCAACCAATTCCTAACCACTCACAACTAATTCTTGTTCAACTGATCATAACTAATTCTGTTCAACTGCTTCATAACTAAATCTATTTCTGCATTATTTTCACATCCTCCCTTAATGGAGAAATTGATTCTCTACAATACCTAACTGACTTCTAAAAACTTCAAATTTGATTTTACCAAGGGGCTTAGTAAATATATCAGCCACATTATCCTTGGTGTTACAAAATATCAATCCAATTTCATTTGACTCAATTTTCTCACGGACAAAGTGGTACTGTAACTCAACGTGTTTTGTTCTAGCATGGTAAACTGGATTATGTGCTAATTTGATAGCACTCTGATTATCACAATTGATACATGTTGCACCACTTTGTGCTTCTTCAAGATCTGCAAGAATTCTTCGCAACCAAATGGCTTCACGGGTGGCATTGGTCAAAGCTTTATACTCTGATTCTGTTGATGATAAAGAAACAGTTGGCTGTTTCTTACTACTCCAAGATACGACTCCTGATCCAATATGAAATGCATAGCCAGAGGTAGATCGTCTGTCATCTGGATTTCCTGCCGAATCTGAATCAGAAAAACCTGTCAGTGCAACATCAGATACATCAGTATACATAATACCAAGATTCACTGTTCCCTTTAAGTATCGGAGAACTTTCTTTGCAGCAATCCAGTGATTTCCTGAAGGCTTAGCCATGAATTGACTAAGGATACTGACTGTGTATGCAATGTCTGGTCTGGTAGTGGTGAGATAGTTCAAACTTCCCACTAACTGACGATATAATGTTCCATCTGCCTCTTTCGATCCATCTTCTTTGTACAACTTTGCATTCTGTTCTAAGGGAGTTGACATAGCTTTGCAATCTGTCATATTGAACTTTTTAAGAATCTCCTTTGTATATTTGCTTTGAGTGATCAAAGTTTTACCAGGTTCTCTCCATACCTCAATTCCTAAGCAGTAATGCATTTCACCCAAATCTTTCATTTCAAAAACCTGTGACAACTGAACTTTAATTTCTGCAATTAATTTGTGAGCACTGCCTGTTATAATGAGATCATCCACATATAAAGATATTAAAGCAACATTTCCATTTTCATCTTTCTTAAAATACAAGTTAGGATCATTTTTGCTTTTCACAAATCCATTCTGAAGAAAGAAGGTATCAATCTTTACATACCATGATCTTGGTGCCTGTTTCAAACCATACAATGCCTTTCTTAACCTGCAAACCAGATGCTCCTGTCCCTGTTTGACAAACCCTTCAGGTTGAACCAAATAAACTTCTTCCTTTAAATCACCATTGAGAAAAGCAGATTTGACATCCAATTGATGTATATTCCAATTATGTTTTGTTGCTAAGGCAATCAGTAATCTAATTGTATTCAACTTAGCTACTGGTGCAAAAGTGTCTTCATAATCAATTCCCTCCTGTTGAGCATATCCTTTTGCTACTAATCTTGCCTTAAATTTATCAATTGTACCATCTGCTTTAAATTTCGTTTTGTACAACCATTTGCTTCCAATTGGAACTTTATTTTCAGGAAGTTCCACTAATTCCCATGTTTGATTTTTCATAATAGAAGCATACTCATCATTCATAGCATTAATCCATGGTTCATGTTGTTTAGCCTGCTCATAATCAATTGGTTCTTCAACATTCATTATATTAGACATTAAGGCATAGTCTCTATACCTTTCAGGAGGCCGAGTCTGTCGGGACGACCTTCTTGGTGTGGGTGTTCCATCCATGATTCGTCGGCTTTGAGGTGTATCACCCCCGTGTGATGACTCACTGCTGCTAGATGTGCTCGTACTGCTGCTATCATCCTGATCCTGTACCTGTTCCTGTTCCTGCTTAATCAAAGTATCAAGCTTGATATGTGCATCATTAGAAATATGCCATGTATCATTCTTTGTATTACTTTTATCAGTCTGCTCATGAAACAATACATCACGACTTGCAAATAGTTTATGGGAACTTGGATCAAACAATTTATAGGCTTTCTGATCCGTACAATATCCAATGAAAATACACTTGATGGACTTGGCATCAAGTTTTCTTCTGTTAGCTTCAGGAATATGAGCAAAAGCAGTACATCCAAAGACTTTGAAATGACTCACATCCGGTTTATAACCATAAAGAACCTCAAAAGGAGTTTGAAAATCTAATTTCTTAGTGGGACATCGATTCTTCAGATAAACAGTAGTGTTAATGGCTTCTGCCCAGAAACCATTAGAGATGTTCTTACCTTGCAGCATACTATGAGCAGATTCCACCAAGGTTCTATTCCATCGCTCTGCAACACCATTTTGCTGAGGGGTATGTGGCACTGTGAACTGTTGTTGAATTCCATTAGATTTACAATAGGTGTTAAATGCTTTTGATTTATATTCACCCCCTTGATCAGATCTGAGTATTTTGATGCACTTTCCTGTTTGTTTTTCAACCATATTTCGAAACTCTTTAAAATACTCAAATATGTCACTTTTCCTTCTAACGAAATAGACCCAGGTATATCTAGATCTATCATCAATAAAAATAACAAAGTATGAAGCACCACCAAGAGACCTAGTTTGCATAGGTCCACATACATCAGTGTGAATTAATTCAAGTATATCATACTTTCGTTTCTCAGTATGAACAGGAAACTCTTCTCTATGCTGCTTACCAAGTGCACAAGCTTCACATGGTAAATGTTCACACTTCATAACAGGAAGACCTTCAACCATTGATTTCCTTTGTAACAACGATAAATCATTGTAATTTAGGTGCCCATACCTGTGATGCCATAATTCTGCTGTCGATGTCTCTTGAGATGTCAATGCAACATGGCGCTTGACTGTCACATCCAACCTGTACAATCCTCCAACCCTGGTACCTGTAGAAACAACCTTGTAGTGGTCCTGAACATCTTTCACTATACACCCCAATTTACCAAATTCTACTTTTAAATTATTATCAGTGATAGTGGAAACATATAGCAAATTCTTTTTGAGAGCAGGTACATACATCACATTATGAATCTGTCGCATTTGTCCATTAGGTAAGTACACATTTATTATGCCATAGCCTTGAACTTTAAGTGACCTGTCATCTCCTAGGTAAATGTGTGTACCATCAGATTTCTCATAATATTTATCATACCATTCTTTATTACAAGTCATGTGTGCCGATGCACCAGAATCTATAAACCAAGCATTCTCATCATCAGTTTCAGTAGACAATGCAGCATCAGAAAGAAATAACTTAATATTTTTAAATCCATCATTCACTGAGGTGTCTCTGTTTATGTAATTTCCATTATGCCTGCGATGTCTTTGATTTGATTCATTATTCTTTCTCCTATAGCAATCTTTTGCCAGATGTCCAGGTTTTCCACAATAATGACATTCAATGTTCCTTTTAACATAAGAATCAGGAGGTGCCATACCTTTCTGCTTTGCTTGGAAACAGCCTCTGTTTCTGTCCCATGGTCTCCCTCGGAATGGTTTTTGGCCTCTTGCAGTAAAAGCCAAATCAGAACCATTTGACTCCAGTTCAAAAGTTTTCATGCGCTCTTCTTCTTGAAGAAGAATTCCAGCCAATTCTTCAAATGTAGGAGGTGTCGGTCTAGCGGAGAGAGCTGAAATAAAGATTTTATAGTCTGGGACTAACCCCTTTAAAGTAACAGTTACCAAGTCTGTACTAGAAACCTTTTCACCAATATCACGAAGCTTATCACTGAAATCTTTAATTCGGGAAAGAAAGTTACTAATGCTTTCATTAGTATCCATTTTGATAGATAGCAGCTTTGTTTTTAAAAATAAAATACGATTTGCATTAGTAGTCTCATACAAACTTTTGAGAGTGTCCCATGTCGCCTTCGAAGTTTCACAGTCCCGAATGTGAGGAATAATATTGTCCTTCACTGACATGCGTAGCAGCACCCTTGCTTTCATTTCACGCTTCTCCCAATCTTGAGTATTAGTAGGAGGTTGAGGCTTGGTCTCGTCACCTTTGACAATCGGCCAGAGATTGTATGCCTCCAGTACTGTCATGATCTTAAATTTCCAATTGACATAATTTTCTCCATCAAGTCTTGAAGAATCATTTAAATATGAATCAGCAAGAGGATTAGCCATTTCTGAACTTTGCTATCTTTAAAAATAAAAAAAAAATAAAAAACTGAACAACCTCTGCTATCAAGCAATTACAAGATTCGGCAAACCCTTCTTTTTCTACTGCACAAAATGTTCGACTGACTGTTCGGGGTCGGCTCAGTTCATCTCAGAAATGTCGCTAGCTGTTCGGCTCAGAAAAGGGATCAGAAGACACACGGGATTCGGCTTAGTTCACTGTTCGCTGTTCTGTTCTGAAGGGATCAGAAGACACACGGGGTTTGGCTTAGTTCATCCAACTCGGCTCAGAAATGTTCGACTAGCTGTTCGCTGTTCGAATTTCAGTGCATCAAACGCATATTCACAGAACTGGCTCTTCATTCACCTCATTGATTTACGACTCAAGATTTCTTGATTTACGAAGTATATGCAAGATTAGTTTGAGTGTCTTGCATCGCTTGCACACTTAAGCTTTCAAAATACGAAATGCTAACTTCAATAATTTTATAAAACCACAAGATTTCAAGCTTCTTGCTCAGAATTTAAAAAAAACGATACCCGGTTGCTGCAACGCCGCTGTCCACACGCCGCTGTCCACACCGTCCTGCTGCACCGGATTCAGGGCAACGCTGTCCACAGGTCAGCGTATTCTGTCCACAGCGTATCCTTCAAGCAGACTTCGACCACACCGTCCATAGGTCAACGTCCAGCAGCCTCACACGCTTGGATCACAGGGTTACTGCGCACACTCTAATGGCAGAGTCTTACTGCCCACGAAGAGGAGAGAGGCGCAGACAAAATCACTCTGATACCAACTTAAAACACAAAACTTGCACAACTTCATTAATCCAATTGCTTAATTACATCACACTTATATAGGAAAATTTATGCAACCAATTCCTAACCACTCACAACTAATTCTTGTTCAACTGCTCATAACTAATTCTGTTCAACTGCTTCATAACTAAATCTATTTCTGCATTATTTTCACATTACCTCCCCACGCTTGGACCATAGTAGGGAATGTTGAAGGAGTCTAGTTTCTCCTCCTCAATCAAACCCTGCCAACAAAATCTCGATCACATACTGAATGTATTAAAACCTAATTATGAGATAATAATATTGAATTATATAATTTACCTCCTTGACCATCTCCTGAAATGCAACTTCCAAGTGAAAAGCACAATCTCCCAACCCGCTTTGTTCCTTTATGTCGGTAGAGTTACGGGCCAAGAGAGCGATGAACAGACATCCTCCAGGAATAATCTCTTTCGCTCTCGCACCTAAGAATGTTGCAAAGTCTTGTTTGAATTGGTTGAGATAGGCATCGGCTACTTCATCACTTGATATGTAGACATGCCCACCGTTCCAAGCAGGGGAACATCTGTCCTCAATGCTAGCAGGAACCTGAAATTGAAAACGATTAATAATATATCATCTTCATCAGTATTAAACTAGATTTGGTCAGATGGGCAAATTAAATGACATAACTATAGGGCTTAATGTCTTTCTCACTCACTTGTGAAAGCCAATGGAGGCTGGTGGAGGAATGGCAGAAATGGAGGGTTTGCCGTGGGAAAAGTCGCCTGTAGTGCGATCCCGACACGGCTGATGCGAAGTAACATCTAGTCGCTGGAGGCTTAACTTCACTGTGCACTGCTGCTGTTGCTGTTGGTAGTCCTGTTCTTCCATCTCCAGATACAATTTCAAATGCACCTCGAAATGGAGGCAATGTTCGAAACAATGTATTGAAATCATTAGATGGAAGATCAACGAAGTGAACCTGGAATTCTGGTACGTCTACGCAATGGCGAATAAAAATGGATTTGACAGCTGTGACGATGGTGTCGGCTGTGAGAAGAGTATTCATCCCAGTTGCACACCCAAAGTCTGCGATGCGAAACACACCATCTACGGCCTTTATCAAAGATCTGACGTTCTGGTAGATCCCGTGCTCCAAGAGGGGCTTAAGGGCCAGAACAATCTTTAACTGCACAAACATGAATGTAATAATATGGTGTAGTGCAATAAGATATGGGAACTAAGATTTAAGCAGCAGGGCTTGATTAGGTTAATAGAATTACCTGCAGAGATGGTGAATGGTAGGCATAACTTGAATCTCCAGTTCCTCCCTTCAAGCAGAGCACATTCTCAAGGTTGTTCACCGTCTCCATCGGACAGAAATCTCCGAAAAACTATCAACCCGAAATCTGCGTCAGGATATCTGAATCGTGATTAACAAGTGGTATTATTTAAAATTCCAATCATGGTTGCGAGTGAGGAGAGAAATAAACGTGCCAGATATTTGGTGTGCAAAGAATTTTTCCTTCTTCGTGCAGAACTCACGAAGAACTTCTCAGCCTACCGTAGCCTCTTATGTTTCTTAGACACGAAAATCCACATAATTTGTTTTTAGATGGTGAGTGCCAATTTTTTGCACTAATATTTATGTTGCTAGGCTTTTTTTTGTTTTCTTTCTTCTTTGCTAGTTTGGGGGTCGGTAAACAATGTTCATTTTAGTCAATAGGATACTTAGATTTTCATCTTTCTAACTAATTAAATTTTGCCATGTGTTTATTTCTCCATCTAATAAAGATTTGCCATGTGGCCTTTAGCTCACGTTTTGCCTACATTCTCCCCATACTACCTCTGATGGTTCTGTACTCACGCCATCCTTCACCATACCTATTTCTGCAACATTGAAGAGAGTTCAGTCACGCCATCTGCAAAATCTAATACTCATTATGCAAAGCCACACTGAAACCGGTTGTGGATTTGATTGTAAAGAGTTGGCCATTAGAACTGTTCATGTCGAGGTTGACTGTTCTTGAAGCTTTGGCCCTAATAATAACACCTCTCACCCATCCCCTTTCTTGTGCTCTCCCTGTCTTGTGTTCAATCTCCATTCCTACTGGATTGACTACACACAGAAGGAGAATGATGGTATGCTTTTTCAAAAGCATGTGAATTCTCCGGGTTCTTGTTTGTTGTGGTGAACTTATAAAAGCCCATGAGGGAGAGCGAGAAAGTCCTCATTCACATGTTTTTTTCTTCCTCCTTTCGTAGCCTCCCATGTCACCTGCCAGTGCTTGAATTTTTCTTGTGGTGACCTCAGACCCGCTCCCTAGAGGAGAGCCAAGGATACATAAGTGTAATCGAGTGCATTTTCATGGATTCCTTCTTGGAAAACCCCAATATTTACAGATACAAGGAACTTGCAGATGCCAACACCCAATTCACCTATAGTAGGTTGGGGAAGTTATCGGTTTGGAAGTGTGTTCTCAGGGGAAAAGCAATGGTCGCTAGTGTGAGAAGCCAACAAATAAAATATAGGGATTCTAGTGTAGGACTCAGATAAATTTGCAAAGCTCGCCATGCCAGCATAGTGAAGCTCTTGGGAGGCTACTGCAAGGGGGATCACTTATATGTAGTCTATGAACATGTCTAAGGATCAAGTCTCGAGGACTACCTATGGGGCAACAAGGTGCTCGGATTCACCATGCTAAGCTCCTGGATTTTGCAAATGCAGATTGTCGTAGACGTGGCGCAGGGGATGGAATACATGCACCATGAAAGAAAATTGGATCACATCCAAAATTACATAAAGTCTAGCAGCATTCTTATAATGAAGCCTGTCTATAGAGCCCATATTTTCCATTTGGGGGCTTGTTATCTTGCTGGAGAATATAATTCCAATGATGTTCTTGAACCTCTCCAACCCCCACTCATGTTGTAACCCTTATTCCTTGATTTTTCTTCTATGAGTCAGGTCTTCACTCTTTGATTGAGGTACCATAACTTGTAGTCTTCCGAAGCAGGGTTCTGGATGGTGATTTAGAAGCATGGTTATTTTTTCCATGTTAGATCCTCATGTTTTATTTTATTTTATTTTTATGAGGGTTTGAGCCATGATTTATTTATCATTGTTTTCTATTTATTTCTTTTCAATGTACAATTTTTTGTTGCAAAAGGTATTAATACTTATGTGGCCTTCCTTATAGAAAGAATCAAGGGTTTCTCTAAGGGTTCACGCTAAATCCAGGTTTATTTGACTATCACTTTTGGTTTGAATGGGTACAAAATCTTGTCATTTACCAACACCCTTTAGTTAATTCAAATGTCAAACCTTAGGTCGGGATTCACCTTCAATACAAGTACTCATTTTCTCATTCTTGATTTATTGTTCGTTTTTGTGATTACACGGTAGACGTGGCGTAGGGGATGGAATACATGCACCATGATATCAAATTGGATTACATTGACAATTACATAAAGTCTAGCAGCATTCTTATAATCAAGCCTATCTATAGAGCCCAGATCTTCCATTTGGGGGCTTCTTATCTTGCCATAGAATACAATTCCAATGACGTTGTTGAACCTCTCCAACCTCTAGTCTTGTTCTAACCCTTATTCCTTGGTTTTACTTCTATGAGTCATGTCCTCACTCTTTGTTCGAGGTACCATAACTGGTAGTCTTCCGATGCAGGGTTCTGGATGGCAATTTTGAAGCATGGTTATTTTTTCCATGTTAGATCCTCATGTTTTATTTTATTTTATTTTTATGATGGTTTGAGCCATGATTTGTTTATCATTGTTTTTTATTTATTTCTTTTCAATGTACATTTTTTTGTTGCAACAAGTATTAATACTTGCACGACCTTCCTTATAGAAACAATCAAGGGTTTCTCTAAGGGTTCGCGTTGAATCCACGTTCATTTGACTATCAATTTTGGTTTGAATGGGTACAAAATCTTGTCATTTACCAACCCCCTTTAGGTAATTCCAATGTCAAACCCTAGGTTGGGATTCACTTTCAATACCAGTACTCATTTTCTCATTCTTGATTTATTGTTCATTTTTGTGATTACATGGTAAGACTGTGTGGTGAACTCGCTCATAGTAAAATTAACTCGAGAATATCCAATGGTACAACTCAATTTTCACGTTGTACATCATCACATCACAATTATCAAAACTCGTTATTTGTAGGAAACTAATCAATTAAAAGCACCATATAGCACTTAGATACATTTAACGTTGTGAATAGCAAAGAGGCCTTAATATGAGAGAACCATAAACTTTATTACAAGAAGATTTGGGGCTATGATACACAATTTTCTCATAGTAAGTTAATATTTTGCAATCATCAAAGTTGTAGCTTGAACTAAAGAAGTAAGGCATACTTTTCATAAAGGTAGAGTCAAACGTACTTTTTCTTCCATTTTACATATCAAATGTTTGATTTGAATTCAAATTGGGCAAAGTTTGGAATTGGATTGGACTGATCCGTAATCGGATCTATAAAAATTCTGAGCCCAAAGACAAAAAAAGGGAAAAATGATCGATACCAAAAGGTAAGAGAAATCCATGAAGAAGATTAAAATAGAATTGATGTAGTCGATTAAGAACCTCACCAAATATATGGAACTTCACATATTTAACAATTTAAATAGAAAAAGCCCCCAACTAAGCTATAACCTAAGACTTCAGTTCAGGAATTTCCAATGCTACAGTACAATATTCACATTGTACATATCGGAATCATCAAAACTCATGATTTGCACGAAAGTACTAAATTATGAACACCATATGACGCTAGACACATTTAAGATTGTAAACTATAAAAATGAAAAATTCATTACAAGATTGGCTATTATACAATTTCACATAGTAAATCAATAGTTTCAAATTATCAGAAATCACGACTTTCACTAAAGAATTTTAGCATGAATTTCCTGAGGCGGTGTTGAAAATACTTTTTCTTTCATTTTATATATCAAATGTTTTATTTTAACTCAAATTGGATGATTATTGGAACTAAACATATCCAAAATCTGAACCATTGAATTTCTATGACAGAAGGCAAAATGACCAAGCTTGAAAGGAAAGCGAAACCCATGAAGAAGAATTAGAGTTGAATTGATCAGAAGTACACTTAGATGGCTAAAAAAATTAAGACTTCAAATGGATATGTTTCCTAGGTTTGGGCACAAAACAATGAGAAATGATCATTTATGGTTGTCTTCATTATTTAGATAATTAACTAACCACCATACAAAGCTCTTCTAGTCACAAAAAACCCATAATCACTCTTGTAAACTTGTCCATATAGAATATCTTTATCAACATCTAGCCATATTCTCAAATGCCAAGGAACAATTGGTGCACTAGGGGTTGTCATCGTACTTTTCATTTTCGATGGAAAGGGTTGCAAACTTTGTTGCCAGCTATTTGGTTGCATGCTTTCACGAATATTTGTCCTCGTAGATTTAATATGAAACAAACAACTTTGACATCATGAATGGGCCACCATAGATAATGGATTCACCTTGGAGCTCACTCTAACAACCTTAGTATTAGGCATCAATAGATGTCATACCATTTGCAATGAAATTTCTGAAGAATGATCGAGATGAAGAATGAGATGATCCTCATCAAGACTAATGTTTATGGAATATAAGCACAAAAAAAATAGAGAGAAATACTGACAAGTTTTGATTGATCACCACATCAACATTCCATGTTGGTGCTCTAATATCTTCCAAGATAGGTCATGTGTGCTACCAAATACGAATGTGTTTCCACTACACTTGAATGAAGTCACATCTCTATCTTTTTAGGAAGCCAATAGTAGGTGTCACCACCTCATTTGATTTCCATGTGAATTACATCAGTAACCACCATAGATCAAATCCTTTAATGATGTCCTCGATGGCCTGTGTAACACTCCATTTAAATGATATTTCTAGTAGATAAAATGAATAGAAAGAGTAACAACCTTCATCAATTTCCCTCTCATTGACAGACAAAAAATTGGATTGGTAACAGAATATTTTTGGGATTCTTGATTGTGTAGTAACAATCAAAGCCTAGTGAAGGCCAAAACGTACATACTGTCAGCATTTATGACTGGCAATGATACTACCAATAGAACCAGTGGACAGAGGTGAAAGAGAGCCCAGTTTCCATAGAACTCCAAAAATCAGAATAGGAAGCACATTAAGAATTGAGGGAAGGAAGTGAACACTAGCCTAACAAAAATTAGTAGAGCAAGCCCAAACTGTAGCAAATTGGGAGCGCCATGCTGAATTTTATTGGAGTGTGAACATTCTTGGTTGAAGATAAATATTGGATAGTCATAATCTAGGAAAGTTGTTCATAAGACAGCATAGGCAGAGCCAAATATTAGTGGAGCAAAGAACAACCACAAACAAGGACTCTGTAAGTGAGATTAAGCATAGGAGATATGGTTATTGAGAATGTAGAGGAAGGTTCCATATCTGTGACTTTAGCAATTTAAGAATTGTATGAAGAATTGTCAAGTCTAATTCCATAGAAAAAGTGAAGTTCAGTTGTAAGCACAGAATTGCCAAACTGTATAACAGAATTTTGTAGGCCAGTAATTCCTACGAGAGTAAAGCTCAAAGATTTTAAGATTTTAAGATTAATCTTTTATTTGCAGATTTTCTAATACATGCCTGAAGTTTTATTCTCTATGGGATTTCTCCAGTATAAGCCTCTTTTCATGTAGTTCTACTGTGTGATTTTATAAATATTTTATTTGACAATATTGAATACTTATTCCACTAGAATTTAAGCTTGCACACACATAACAGGAGTGTTAGAACTATTGAATCAGAAACCATAATGAGTGACAATGGTATATTTTGACTCTCCTGCTGGATTTCAGATCACAGACACCCACTGTTCATAAGTTTCCACACAATTGTCATCAAGCCCATGTTTCCTGCAATGTTGAAAACAATGTTTATCTAAACACAATACCTTGTATTGCATAAAATCTTTGTAAGACATGACAACAGAGGAATTAAATCATAAAGGCCAAGTTTGTTTCCACACAATTGTCATCAAGCCCATGTTTCCTGCAATGTTGAAAACAATGTCTATCTAAACACAATACCTTGTACTACATTAAATCTTTGTAAGACATGACAACAGAGGAATTAAATCATAAAGGCCAAGTTTGCCTGAATGTCACGATAGGGAAATATCAAGTAAATAAAACTAATCAAATAGGGAGAAAAGAAGACCACAAGCTCAAAATCATTGTATCTAATCTCTGGAACAAATAGTTTCAAAGATCAGAAACAGACATTACGGTACATAGTTTTCCAACAAAATGGTACCAAAAATTACAATCTGTCACCAAAAAAAATGTTAGGATCAACTTGCATGACCAATATCTTATGACATAATTAATTGAAGGTCATTATTTTCAAATTCTCGTTGGCTATATTAGTTCCTCCACCTATTTGGTAAGGTCCATGATTACACTAACATTATATCCACTAACAACTTTTAGGGCTTTAACTAATTTAAATCTCAATACTCCATCTCGGGTCATTACCAATTCAATGTCTTTGGGCTCCACTCCAGTAACATCTACTTCCTCATCTCCCTCTTGTGCAGATTCATATGATTCTGGATTGAGCATTACATGACTCAAATCAGGTGCCTTGAACTGCTCAGTTGCTTGTGTTTGCAACTAAAATCTCAAGTCCTCAATCTTATATTTTCCAAACACTATGTAGGTACCTAATTCAGGACTTTTGAAGACATCAGGCTTTGAGATAACAAAAAAAATATGCAGATTAACAACAAAGGGATGTAAGAATAGTTTAACAAAACTGCTAATTAATGACGGTTCACGACAAAAGACCATTGTAAGAGACATCTAGGCTTCAGCTTGGAAATCTACATAACAGAAAGAGAACCCACATTTTTGTTTTTCCTAATGGTCACCCTAGTAACAACAGGAATGGGTTTCATCCCAAGTTTAAGCATTGCTTTCCGACTCTTTTTCTCACTCCTACTTTGCTTTGATTTCCCACTTCCATCAACCCCTTGGTCTCCTACAAGAAATCTTATTTTAAGAATATAACAAAATGGATGAATCTATGAGCAAGATTCACTTCAATGTGTCATTATTTGAATGATAGTAAGATTCTCCTTACTTCTGAGGATCAAGAGATTTATTTGACTGACATCAACCAAAAGACTGCAACAAACAAACAGTTGTCCGCTGGGTTGTGGTCTAGTGGTTAAGACAGGGTGTGACCACATTAATGTCCAGGGTTCGATCTCCAGCAGGGCATAGAGCCCCATATTATTTGTTAGCCAGTTTGACAGGTTTTATATGCAGCATTACTTCAAGAAAAAAATGATAAAGAAGTTTTATTATTAAAAAAATCAATCCCATCGTAGACCTAAAATAAGAAAGAAAAATAGGAAGAATGCCACCTTCACCATCCCCCTCTTCATCATCGTTATCTTCACCGTATTCGTCCTTAACATTTTCTATAATTGGCTCACTAGCCTTGATTGATGAAATCAACATAAATCCATTTCAATCTCAACATTAAAATATCCAAATAAAAGAGAAATAAGAGTAGTCACCATTACAGACATTAAGAAATAAGGATAATCACCATTATCTGTATTGAAACCAATAAAAATTAAAAAAAGAACGACCCGGTAAACATGAAAGTGGATCATCAGGCATCAGTCATTGAGATGGACAGTAAGGTTTGTGATCAAATTGTTTCTATTTTGATTGATGTTGGATCAATTGTAGCTATATTAATCATGAACTAGTGGATAAGTGTGGTTTGAGGAAAGAAGTGCATGAAAAATCTTGGTTGGTAGAGTTGGCTACAAGTAGAAAGAAGAAATTTCACCATTGGGTAATAAATTGTGCATTTGAGTTAAATGGTATGCCTGCAACAACACATTTGAATTTATTTCCATTGGGATCGTATAGTATGATTTTCGGTATGGATTGGCTATACCTTCGCAGAACCAAAGTGGATTGCTTTGACAAGGCCATTGAGTGTGTGGATGATAATGGGGAAAAGAGGACTTTAAAAGGGAAGAAGAAGCGTACATCAGTGAGGATGGTTACCACTATGCAATGTAAGCATAGTTTCATAAAAGGTTGCGTGATGTTGGAAATACACATTTATAGTGAAAAGGGGAAGGAGGTTGAGGATGTAGATGTGTTAAGAAGATACCCATTTTTGCATGAGTTTCAGGATGTATTTCCTGAGGTCATTATATAGTTGCCACCTCACAGGGAGGTATAATTTTCTATTAAGTTTGCGCCAGGGGCAGCCCCAACATCAAAAACACCTTATAGTATGAGCTCAGTTGGGTTGGTTAAGTTAAAGCTGCAGCTGAAGGAAATGTTGGAAAAGGGGTACATTAGGCCGAGTGTATCGCCTTGGGGTGCACCAGTGTTGTTCATGAAGAAGAAAGATGGTACTATTAGCTTTTGCATTGACTACAGGCTGTTGAACAAATTAATGATCAAGAACATGTATGCTTTGCCGATGATTGATGATATGTTTGATGAGTTGAAGGGAGCAATATTTCTCTCTAAGATTGACTTGAGATTGGGATACCATCAAGAATGCATCAAGGAAGAGGATATCTTTAGGACTATATTTAGGACAAGGTATGGGCATTATGCTTTTCTTGTTATTCCATTCGGTTTGACTAATGCTCTAGCTACATTTATTTGTTTGATGAATAGTGTGTTGTGTCCTTATCTGGACAAGTTTGTTATTGTATTCGTTGATGATATACTGGTATATTCTAAGAATGAGGAAGATCGTGTCGAGCATCTAGAAACAATGTTTGGGTTTCTAAGAGAGCATTAGTTATATGCTAAACTTAGCAAGTGCAACTTCTTTCAGACTGAGGTACATTATTTTGGGCATGTTGTCTCCAAGGGTGGCATAGTAGTGGATCCAGAAAAGATAAGGGTTATTATGGAGTGGGTAGCTCCTAAAAATTTCAATGAGTTGAGATCATTTATGGGATTGGAAAGCTATTATAGGAGGTTCATCAGGAACTTCTCACCCATTGCATATCCTATCACATCATTTCATTAAAAAGGTAAGAAGTTTCAACGGACAAAAGAATTTGAAGCTAGGTTTGAGCAACTTAAGCAGTTGTTGACACATACACAGGTGCTAAAGATTGTGGATCTAGACAAGGAGTTTGTAGTGTGTACAAATTCTTGCAAGAGAGGACTTGGTGGAGTTCTCATGCAAGATGGACAGGTAGTGTGCTATGAGTCACAAAATTTGAATGATTACAAGAAGAACTATACAATGCTTGATCTTGAGCTAACAATGATTATAAATGCATTGAAGCTATGGAGGCATTATCTTCTTAGCAGGAGGTTTACATTGATGAGCGATCATAATGGGTTGAGGTATTTCTTTGATTAGTCGAATATAAATGTTAGGCAAGATAGATCTTTGCCTACACTTAGAAAGTTCGACTTCAAGATCAGATACATCAAAGGGAAGGAGAAACAGGTTGTGTATGCTCTTAATAGGAAGGTATAGGTAAATCATATAACAGTTATGAGCTATTATGGGATAGAGTTATAGGATGGGATCCTACAAGCAGAACTGCGAGATGACAAATACATGGATATTATGCATAGGTTATAGCAGGGCACAAGTACAGGTGATCAGGATGTAGACTATTGTCTCATGGAAGATGGTTTCGTGATATTTAGAGGTAGGATCTATGTACCGAATTGTAGTGAGCTCAAAAAGATTATCTTGAGGGAATTGCATTCCAAGCCATACTCAGGTCATCTAGGATATTAGAAGACATTCACGGGGGTGAAGAGGTTCTACTATTGGCTGAATATAAAGAAGGAAGTGGCATAGTTTATCACTTGATGTTTAGATTGTGAGGAGGTAAAGGTGGAATGTAAGCATTCAGGTGGTTTACTACAACCTATAGCAATTCTGGAATGGAAATGGGAGGTCATTTCCATGGATTTCATTAAAGTTATTTGAAGGACAGTTAATTAACATGCTTCTATTATGGTCGTGGTTGACAGGTTGAGTAAGGTAGCTAAATTCATTCCAGTAAAGACTACATATTCAACCAATGAGGTAGCACAGATCTTCATCAGAGAGATAGTGCGACTACATGGTGCTCCAAAGAATATTGTGTCGGATAGGGATGCAAAGTTCACTTCCAAGTTCTGTAAGGAGCTATTCACAAACTTTGGTACTGAGTTGGCCTTTAGCACAACTTATGATGCACCAACAAATGGACAGACAAAGAGGGTCAACATGATGTTAGAGGATATGTTGAGGATATATGTGATGGACCAGCAGAAGAAATGGGAAGAGTATGTTCCATTGGTTGATTTTTCATACAACAATGGTTATCAGGAGTCATTGAGGATGAGTCCTTTCGAGGCATTGTATGTACATAGTTGTAACACTACCTTTAGCTGGAGTGATCGAGTGAACAATGTACTTATTGGACCGAATGTGTTGGCAGACTTGGAGCAGGAAATGCAGGTTATAAAGAAGAATCTAAAGGTAGCACAACATAGACAAAAGAGTGATGTGAATCAACACAGGGTGTTCAAGGAGTTTCAAGTTGGGGAGCATGTGTATTTGCGCATTAGGGCCAAGAAATTCTCTCCGAGAATTGGTTCATTTGCTAAGTTGGAACCACGATATTGGGGGCCTTTCGAGATCTTTGAGAGGATTGGGCTAGTGGCATATCGACCTGCACTACCTCCAATAATGAAAGTCAATGTTTTTTTTTCCATATTTCATTACTTAAGAAGTATATAAAGGATGTTGACCATGTTATTGATTGGTCTATATTGTAGGTGGAGAAAGAAGGAGAGTTCCAGTTGGAGCCTCAGTGCATATTGTAGCAGAAACATCTCATTTTTAGGAATAGAGCCATAGAGCAAGTTAAAGTGTAGTGGAATCACTTTGCGCCTGAATAAGCTACATGGGAGATGGAGGATTACATGCGGGCCCTGTATCCTTCATTGTTTGTTGGTTGAGGCAAAGCAGTTTTGGTTTGATGTTGGTATATGTTTGGCATATGTTTTACTGATGTTTTGGTATACGTATATATGTATATAGATGTAAATACCACCATGAGCTAATTTATAAAGCTCCAATAAGAGGTATGAGCCCTATATTATTATGGTTTTTATATTGTCATGTTGTTATGATGTTTTACTTTTGAGCAAGTCCTTCATTGTAAATACTACAACGAGCTAGGTTATAAATCTCCATGGGAAGTATGTTTTCTTTTTAGTAGATTTGGTAAGGTCATGGTGTGGTTTAACACTAAGGTTGGTATTCCCCAAGGGGGAGGGTTCTGTAACAGCCATCTTGAAAATTTCATGTAATAAAATTTAGTAAAGTCAAAATAAGGGACATTTATTCGAAGTTGAATGTTGGAAAAAGATATCCTAGTGGGTATCACTAGATGTGTGTTTTGGCTAAGGAAAATTGGAAAAGGCTAAGGCAAAGGCATTAAAAAGAAAAAAATGCATTTTTGGCACATTTATTTATGAAAATAAAGGAAATTAGGAGAAAATAAAGGTAAAAGGACACAAGTTGCATGTGAGGAGGAAATTAAAGGAAAATAATGGAAAATGAAGAAATTAGAGGCCTCATTAATAAAAAGGATTTTGAGTTTCAATGGGCAAGCTTTTGCAAACCTTTTTTCAGCTCGAGCTTGGAGCTCTCTCATTCTTCTCTCTCTCTCTCTCTCCCTCTCATTTTGTCACTTAGAGCTTTCTTAGAGAA
The DNA here is from genome assembly GCA_031772625.1 of Pinus tabuliformis. Classification (NCBI taxonomy): domain Eukaryota; kingdom Viridiplantae; phylum Streptophyta; class Pinopsida; order Pinales; family Pinaceae; genus Pinus; species Pinus tabuliformis. The sequence goes on from CM062817.1 coordinate 951,231,388, forward strand.
CTATAGCTTTAGATAAGGGAAGGAAGAGAAAGAAAAGGGAAAGGAAGGAAAGAAGGGATCAAGAAAGAAGAGAAGAAACAAGAAAATTCAGTAGGCATACTTGTAGGTAACCTTCTGAATGTGTGATTTCCAAGTTGGTTTGGAGATGCATGGCTTCTCATGTTGGTGTGTTGTTCTCTTGTTTTCAGTGGCATGGTTTTGATGGGTTATGTCAATGGTTTTCAACATAGCCTTTCCTTTTTCCAGATGCCTTGATGTTGGGATATTTATTTCGATTTTGAGCTTTGGTTTGCGAGATGGATTTTGGAATTCAGGGCGACGATGGTCTCAAGGTCCATTCCCAAAGGCCTAGGAATCCCTTGACTAGTTTTGCTAGGATACACGAAAAAGCTTGAGGGATAAATCTCAGTTTAGGGCTTAGTGATTCAGGTTTGGATTGCGGTAAAGCCTTAAAGACTGGTCTTGGTTTAGGCCTTAGTGATACAAGATTGGATTGTGGTAAAGCCAAAGAGATAAAGAGACCAAAATTTCCTCAAGGATGGTGATGGATTCCGGATGGCATTCCAAGTTCGGTTCAGTTGTGATAGGAGCACCTATTTTGGTGTGATCAGTGTTTGGTGAGAGTGAAGGTAGTTTAACCTCTAGATTCCCTTGGTTGTTATTGGACTGGTTGTTCTATGAGATCCCACATTCATGCTTGGAATATGGCATAGGGGTGACTGGCTGAAAGAGTTATTGGGTTCAACCATGTCTATGGTCGGGTGGTATGTGGAAGACCCGAATGTAGTCAGATTTTCCTATGATTAATAAAAGCTAAGTTCTCTTACTTTTTTACTTTTTTTATATGTGGATTTAATGGTTCTCATATCTCTAATATTTATATGGTTTAATTCTAGTTATAATCATGGTATTTGTGGATGTGCCTTTCCTAGTTTGGAAAGGTCGTGAAAGGTCCACAACTACACGAAATGGTAGTGTAAGACATTTTTTAAGTCTTAAACATTAAAATTATCTTAAAAAATACCTCAAACCAAGTGAAATACAATTTTGATAAGAAAAAATGTAGTAAACTATGTGACATACAATTGTCTTAAAAAAAACTTGGTGGAAGGAATTTTATTAAGGGAGCTTCTTTGGCCCCAAAAAAATATCAGACACTTTTTATATCAATAGAGAGGTCCATGTTCGTGTTTTCCCCAGTCATTCCCTTGTAAGGGGGATTCTATCATTTCTTTCATTCTATGTGATGAACCAATGGAAGGTTTGTATGGCAGCAGAAGCTAGATTCTTATGCCAATTTTTACCCATTGTATATGGTCCCTAAGTTTAAGAAAGAACCCGAGCTCTGGTGTGAGCGTTTAATACGAACACTTGAGAGATTCTGACAGAGAGGGACATCATGCACTAAGCATTCAACAATGGTGGTAGTGGATTCCATTCAATGCTTTTAGTTAGAAGAAGATAACCATAGCCATGACATATTGCAACCAGGGTTGAATTTTGATCAAGATCAATGGAAACACCATTGAGCCCTGAAAGGGCATTGAATGAGTGTGGGATGCAGGAGGGCTAGTAACAACCACGTGTTTACAGTATTGTGAAGATATCAAAAATGGGTTGGTACCGAATCTTAATGGATAAATGGAGGAATGGAAGGATTATTTTCTAGAGTAGTTGTTGGGGGAGAGAGTCAAAATGGTTTGGTGAGAATTCATAAGACTATTAAAAATAAAATAAACTTGAAGATCAACACTCGCCTTCCAATTGATGAAATGACAACTTTTTCAGCTATAGAGCTCTCTCTATTTTCTTGACTGTGGTAATTCATTCATATTTACCAGATGTTGTAATGTGGTTCTCTTAAGTAATATGAAAAAATGTTTGTTGGGGTTTACCTAATGTTGTTAAGAGGTTCTCTCAAGTAATTTGAAAAATCTTTTGTTGCGCCTTATATTGTGCATATGCATATATATGTATTTGTGTTGACGTCCTCCTTGAAGGAGGATTTCATGATATTCTTCTCTTCAAACTATAAAGATGACATAACCATGTTGATCCATTCAAAACTAAAAAATATTTTTAAAATACAATGTTGCAGACTGTTAATGTCATTCTAAGTACACAAACCACCTCTGTCATAAGAACCTGAGATTCTTTGTTACAAGGAATTCAAGCTCATTCTTCTATTGGGATGCCACAGCTTCATTGGCATGGATCTCAGTGTTAGAGTGAAAGAGGGGAACACCTACAGATCCACACCATTAGGAAAAGCATTGTGCTGGCGTGGATATGAGAATTAGATTGAAAGGAGGGCACACTTGCAGATCTATGCCATTAGATAGAGCATTGCGAAGGCCCTAGTTTCCCTGTACCAAAAATACATGGACAATCAGTCGAAGAAGGACATAAAAGATATCCTCGTTAGGTATGACAAGACTCTGTTGGTGGTTGATCCAAGGTGATGTGAGCCCAAGAATTTCAGAGGTTGCAGTGCTCGTGCTCATTTCCATAACTCCTACCCTTGAATTCCTACATGTCATGGTATTTTTGTTAGGGTTATTGAGTTAGTTTTTTATATTATGGAATTCAACATGATTATTTTCATTTAAGGTCATCATAAATTTTAGGGTTTCAGGATATTTTCATGTTTGCTGCAACTTTGGCAAGCATACCAGGTTTTGACCTTATGGGAGCCGAAATAAATGCTTAGTTTTGTTTAAAAAAAAACTTGATACCATTTTCATGACATAGAAAGGGATTACTGGATCTAAAATAAAAGGGGGAGATAGATGGGTTCGAGGCAGCAGTATATTGATTATCAATGGAGTGTAAGGAAAATTTTTGGCCTAATGTTGTAACCATGTATCCAAACTATTTTACTCACGAAGATTCTCATGAAAGTGAAAAATGTCAGTATAGGTACCCCCTAGAAGAGGGGTAACCAGTCCCATAAGAATTCATGATCTTCTTGTATACTTTAGTAGGAACTACAAATGTTAAGCCTATGAAATTTCTTTGACATCCTTTGCACTCTCCACTTCTTTGATCCTATCACTAAAATTGTATTTCTTTACTATGTGTTGATCATCCCTAAACTATGTCACAAAGAATATACATGAATCAGTCGACTTCATTTTCAGGAGCATGCTCATGAGCTAAAAATTTAAATAAATGTGTATAATTTAAATTTTGAATCAACAAACAATTTTTCCCTCAAATGTTGTTGGTCATAAACTTTTATTTTATGTTTATTTATGGAATTTACCTAAAATATTGTTTCTTATGATTGTTTGAATAGTGATTTTGTAGAAAAGAAAATTGAATAAGCATTTTCAAAGCCTTATGCTTAAATTTGCATCCCTTATATCCCATCATAATGTTGACTGTTATTATTATAGAGGAAGCTGGGTTGTTTCCTTCATTTGATATCTTGGCTCTATACCAGAGGTTGGATCCAAATTGTACATTCTATTCAATTCTGGTAAGATTAGTTATATATCATTACTTATAAAAATGTACATGTACACATGGTGTTCCCTTGGAAGTAAATTGCAAACGTTGAAGCTAGTTTAACAGATATTGTTTTGCTCGCTGCATTATATACATCATAACTTACAGAATGTATCTTAACAAGCACTGATTAACACACCACGAGACATGACATATATGTAATAGACCATAAAAAGTCACATGGAAACCTAAATTATTTAAACAAGTTATTTTTAAGGTGTTAATTGGGATACAACACAAGTACACAAGCCCAGGCTTCTAGATTGGAAAATAATGACACAACTTGGCATCCATTATTGGGATGGGAATCCTTCTAACTGTTATAACTTATGTTGTCTCTAGGAAAAAAAATCTCAAAGAAAATCGTAGCATACGAATTTCATGTAGGTACAGTGAATCCCATATAAATACATGCAAGATTCTAAGTCATATACCGATTCCCTTAACTAGGTTATTCCTTAGAACTAAAATAAATCTTTGCATGGTTTTATTTCATGAATATTTGCTACTTGCATGGTTGGTTGCAAAAAAGTCCTTCCCTAATGATTTACCTATGCTGTCATTGAGATCAATATTTTACTGTTTGAAGGTCCCACAAGGCTTTCTACCTAATTTTCATTGGACTTAGCCAATATTTCCCATTTGACATAATTTACATAAATAGATTATGTTGACAATTAGGTGATGCATGTGGTCGTAATACATAAATTTTCCCAGTGGGATTTAGTTGATCCTGTACCAAGTTGTCCCTACGATACTCCATAATGGTATATTTAGAGTTAGGGTCCATGATTCCATTCACATGTTTCCCAAGACATGATTCCATCAAAGTCAACATTCACCTTATGACTAGTTTGGCAATACATGTGACCATGTTGCTAAATCTTGCCAAGTTCCTTACACCAAGATGTTGGCAGCATGACAATTAATTTAATGAATTGTTGAATCACAAAAATATCATCAATTCATAGGATTTCCAAGATTAATTGAATTCAAATTCAGCCTTGTTATTGTTAGAAAATTACATATTACAGAGAAACAGAACACATAAAATATTGCAAAAAGAAAAACACAGAAAACACATAAAACCAAAGAGGCACAGTTATATGTGGTTCACCCAATTTGGGTCACATACAGAGAGAAACACCTACTCGTTGCTTTTATATTATCCAGCAAAATGAAGAGATAGAACCTACAACAAATCTGTTGTAATTTCCTCTTCACTCTCGCACATAAATACAAAATTAAACATTTTACAAAGCAATTTTACATCTATTTTTAGCATGAGGGGCACTACCACCAAACCCCCGCCGGGTGGGGGACTCATAAAAATCTTCATCACCCCCCTAAACCCCCCATCAGCTATTCAACGGGTGGAGTTGTTGACCTATTACAAACTAGGGTCTAATGCAGTGATACCTCTCAATAAATAATAATTAGGCTCCACATCCAACAATCTCCCACTTTTAGACTGATTATAACAACTTCACCACTGCTTCATTTTCTAGAAAATGACCCTACTTTGGACATGGCTATTTCTCATCTTCCTCATCATACTTGAAGACCAAATGCAACCGAGCAAAAATTCAGTTTCTCCCTAGTTACAACTTTTGTTAACATATCTGCAGACTTATAGCTAGTGTGTATCTTTTCCAGCTTCAATTTTCCATCTTCCAACATTGATCGTATGAAAAGGTCCTTGATTCGTATATGTTTAGTCTTGGAATGACATGAATGGAACACTAGATATCACTATATAACCTGCCCATGTCCTGCTTCTTACCCAATTCATCCATAAACCTTTGCAACCAAATCATTTCTTTACTACCCTCTGTAGAACCAACATACTCTACTTCTATCATTGAAAGTGAAAAAACACTTTCCATTTTAGAAACCCAACTAACAGTTGTTCCACCTACAATAAACAAATACCCTATGGTGCTCCTCCTATTACCTATATCACCTGCCATATCTGCATCCTCATATCCTTGTAGAGGAATGTTTGAACCACTGAAGCATAATTCTTTATCAGTGGTACCTCTCCAATACCTAAGAATCCACTTCACTACCATCCAATTTTGTTTTCCTTGATTTTTCATGTACTTTCTTATAAATCCCACCACATTTGAAATATCAATCCTTCTGCAGACCATTAAATACATTAAGCTTCCAACTGTTGATGCATATCAAACTTTAGATATATAATCCATGTCTTCCTGTCTTGGGACACATCTCCTTAATTAGTTTGAAATGGCTAGCGAAAGGTGTATTAATTGGTTTTGTGTTATGGATATTAAATCTTTCCAACACCTTTTTTATTTACTTACAATGTCAATTAGCGATTTTTCCTGTCTCTAGTTATTCTCATACCAAGGATTTGTTTTTCAACACCCAAATACTTCAATGAAAATGCATTTGCTAATTTTCCTTTGAGCACATTTATTTCCTGCATGTTAGACCTTGCAACAAACATGTCATCTACATACAATAAAAATATAATATAGCTTCCATCATTTTTCCATTTGAGATAAACACAATGACCAGAGTGACATCTAGTATAACCTTGTTTAGACATATGCCTGACAAATTTTAGATACCACTACCTTGTAGCTTATAAACCCATTTATTATGAAATGTTGTTTTACCTACAGACAACCTGACTAAGTCCCAAGTCTGGTTATGTACCAAGGAGTCCATCTCTTCTTTCATGGCTAGATCCCCTTTCTTCCTTGTTTCTACCTGCACTTCTTCTTCATAACATTTTGGTTCACCCGAATCAGGCAACAATACATAATATAATGAAGGAGAGCATCGTTTATGGAGTCTACTTATCCTCGTAGATCTTCTAACACCACTTTCAGGTTTTTGAGTTACATGTTTTTATTTTTGTTCTTGGTGTTGATCATTAGGATCCTTAGGCACCTTTACTTTTTCTGTGATCTCATCAAGCACTGCGTATTCTCTGTTTTCTTTTTCCAATTTATTTTCTGGCATATGATCCTTATACAAAGCTTTTTCATTGAGTATGACATCTCTTCTCCTAATGATTTTGTGATTTTCATAATCATATAAGTGTAAAAAAAATAATTAACACCATATCCAATAACGGTACATTTCTTTGCTTTTGCCTCAAGATTTGTTCTAATTATTTATTAATGTGGATAAAGGCTTCAGAGCCAAAATCTTTAAAAAGTGATAGTTTACCATTTTACTTGTCCATGCCTCTTCTGGAATATGTTAGGCCCCTATACTACTAGTGTAACTCCTTATTGTTATTATTACAACCCACTTATTATATTGATGTACCCATGCAGTGCCCATATTGTTACTATTGTGCCCCATAGAAGCCCACTATTTTTATTATTGTGCCCTTACATTGTTATTGTTATGTCGGCTCTGATTATGTTATGACCCCTTAGACTCATATATATAGAAAGGAGGTATTTTCATTTGTATCATCCAAGAATTGTTCATTTATGTAATGTAAAGGAGGTTGCCCCCTCGAAGAGGATGAATCCTAAGGCGTTCATTTATCTTTTCTAACTTTTCTTGAGCTGATTTCATAAAATTTGGTATGAGAGCTTTGGATTCTAGGGTTCGTTGCTCCAAACAGGTCATCGTGGCATTTTCGCTATAATTTTTTTCTCTGTGACGTTTCAGAAGTTGCAAAAAAAACCCATTTGAGAAGCAATCACGCTGAACCTTGGGTCCGAATTTCAGATCTTTTTGCGCGATATTTTTGGAGATATGATATGAGGAAGTTGGTCTTTTTGCAAACTCCTAAATTACATTCCAAACAGGTGACCTGGGGAAAATCATCATAAATTTCTCTCTGGGGATCGGATTGAAATTTCGTAAGAAGGTACAGAAAGAGTACGGATTGTAGTTTCGTGTATGCATTTTTTAGATCTAAAGGTCTAAACAGTGACATGTGGAACTTCATACAATTTTGCTCTTCTGGAAAGGTCTATAATCAGGTCATCTTGGGAGATTGTGCATAACTCTTTCTTAGAGAATCCAATTTAGCTTAGACTGGTGGCATTGGAAAGAGGAAATAGAGGGCTACTATAGATCACAATTTCAGAACTTAAAGATACGAAAGTACAGAGTTACAGTCGTTTCAAGTTCGAGCTCCTAAAATCAAGAAAAAACAAGGTGAGGAAGTTTGATGGCAAGGATCTGGTAAATTGGATACTTCAGATGGAGAAATATTTTGATCTACATGGTGTACAACTATTACAAAAGGTATTTATTGCATCTTCATATTTAGAACCAGATCAATTTTTATGGTACAAAGGGCTTTGTTCTCGTAAACAACTTGTTACGTGGTCAATTTTCACGGAGGAAATGATAGCACATTATGAGGATACAAAGAGCAACACCACAACAACTGGAAAGAGTAAAAGGGCTTTGTGACATAGTGGGAAGCAAAATTATGGAAACCAGGAAGTGTACACCTCACAACTATAAAGATGGAAGTGTTGTTTCTCCTAGCCTTCCACAACCTACAAGGGTTACACCAAAACAATTGGAAGAAAAAAGAGAAAAAGGGCTTTGTTACAATTGTGATAGAAAATGCACTAAAGGTCATAAGTGTGCTGAGAAGAAATTATTTTACATAGAATATGAAGAGGAGGAAAAAAAGGATCAAGAAACATCAAAAGAAGAAGATATACGCCAGGACCCCACCCCAGAGAAAGAAGAAATGAATCAGACCATATCTTGTAAAGCATTGGCAAGAATTACCACTCCTTAAACTCTCAAGATAAAAGGACATATCAAGAAGAAAAAGGTGCAACAAGTGAAAGATCACATTGAGAAAGAAGAAATGAATCTAACCATATCTTGTAATTCATTGTTCAAAATTACCACTCCTCAAACTATCAAGATAGAAGGACGTATGAAGAAGAAAAATGTTCAAGAAGTGAAAGATCACATCGAGCATCAAGAAATGAATCCGACCATATCTTGTAAAGGATTGGAAGAAATTACCACTCCTCAAACTCTAGAGATAGAAGGACATATCAAGAAGGAAAAGGTTCAAGCAGTGAAAGATCACATCGAGCATCAACAACAAGTTCTCCAACTTTTAAAGGATAAAGCCACTTCGGTACAAAATCAAACGAAACAACAGGTAGATCAACATCGTAGTGAAAAATGTTTTGATGTAGGTGATTGGGTATTTTTACTACTACATCTCAAGCAAGCTATTTACGAGAAGGAAATGTCGGCAATACTACATGCACTTAAAAAATGGTGACTCTACCGAATGGGAAGACTCTTCAAGAATGAGGATGTCGAAGCATTGTTTTGTGCTATTTATATTATCCAACCAAATTGGATGAACGAAGCAATGGATGAATGGAAGAAGGACGAAGAAGAATGAACACTTATTCAAAAGTTGCAAGAGATCCCAATTCAAACAATATTCCCAAAAATTGAAGAGGAAGGAAAAATCATATTGGAACCTGGAGCAGTCACAGAAACAAGGAACCCAACAACTACGAAATCGATCAATTTCATAGTATCTCATCAAGTGGAAGAACTTACTCGCTGAATATTCCACATGGGAGGACAAGAATTTTATACAGAAGCAACAAGAACTACTCAAGCGTTGAGGACAACGCTTTTTGAACGAGAGGGGCATGTTAGGTCCCTATACTCCTAGTGTAACCCCTTATTGTTATTAGTACAACCCACTTATTATATTGATGTACCCATGTAGTGCCCATATTGTTACTATTGTGCCCCATAGAAGCCCACTATTGTTATTATTGTGCCCTTACATTATTATTGTTATGTCGGCTCTGATTATGTTATGACCCCTTAGACTCCTATATAGAAAGGAGGTCTTTTCATTTGTATCATCCAAGAATTGTTCATTTATGTAATCTAAAGGAGGTTTCCCCCTCGAAGAGGCTGAATTCTAAGCTGTTGATCTATCTTTTCTATCTTTCCTTGAGCTGGTTTCATAACAGAATACCTCTAACCAAGGAACTTGAAGGACATTTGTTTATTAGATAAACAACAGTATCTACAACATTTTCCCAAAATTGTAAAGGCAACCCTGCATGCAATCTCATTCACCTTGCACACTCCATGATTGTCCTGTTCATCGTTTATGAAACACCATTTTCTTGTGGTGTTCCTGGAAATGTCTTATCTCTGTGAATTCCATGCTATGAATATTACTTATCAAACTATTTGATGCAATATTTATATCCATTTTCTAATATGGGACACTTCAACCTTTTTCTTGTCTCATTCTCAAACAAAGATTTCCATTTCTTGAAAGTATCAAATACATCAGATTTATTTCGAATACAATAAATCTAGGGTTTTTGGTTGCATCATCAATAAAAGTAACATAATAATGAGAGCCATAAATAGATGATAACTGAGTAAGTCCCCATAAATTTGTATGCACAGGCTCTATTTTTTCGCTCTTATTTTCTTTCCCAACTCTGAGGAATTTGACTCTCTTTTGTTTTCCATAAACGCAATTCTCAAAAAATTCCAAATCAACATGCTTGAAACCTAGCAACAAATTTCTTGAGTGAAGAATCTGCATCCCCTTCTCACTCATGTGCTCGAGCCTATGATGCGAGAATGTTGTATCTTCTCTTTCAGTGGTTAAATAATTAACAAAATTAGAAATACCATTGCATAAATACAATGCACCAACCTTTTCTCCTTTTTCCAATACCAGAGCTGCTTTATTGACCTTCCAAGTTTTATCTATAAAATTAGTTAGACTATCTGAATGAAATTATATTTTTATTCAAATCTAGAACATGCCTTGCCTCCTTCAATAGCCATTGGTTTCCATTGTTTTGTTTTATGAAAAATTTATCCATTCTAATGATTTTACAGGGTTTATCATCACCCAAATGAACTTGTCCAAAATCTACTTTAACATAATCATGAAAATGTTTCCTATAAGGTGTGGCATAGAATGCAGCCCTTGAATCTACCACCCAAGCATAAATAATATTTTATAACGAAAGAATAAAATAATCTTGCAACACATCATCTATCACATTAGATTCATGATTTTTTTCATGTTGCGTATCTCCTTCTTTTCCCTTCCAAGGCTTACGATCCTTCTTCAGGTGTCCTTTCTTCTTGCATTTCTAGCACACTATCCCCGATCTGGACTTGGATCTACCTTTCCTTGACTTACTGTGATATCCTAGGCTCTTTTCTCTTTCCATTTTTCTTCCCCTAGCCTCTGCAGTAAAAGCATTACTTGATGTCTCACTAGAGCTTTTCCATTGCATTACCTCACTAAGGATTGCATAAAAAACATCATCAAACTTTAAATTACTAGATCCAGAGACAAAGATAATAATTCCCATAGCTAAACCATTTTAACTTTCTCGCAATGAGCACAAAAATAAGAGAGCCTTAACTTCATCAAAATTTACCTGTACAGAACATAATTCACTGGTAAACATATTAAATTCATTTTAATGATCAGCAACATATCCACATTTTGACATATTCATATTAAATAAATGCTTCATAAGAAATACCTCATTTGAGGCCCAGGGTTTTTCATATAGTTTAGCGAATGTTTACATTAAAACTTCCATTGTCATTTCCTTTGAAATATTAAAGGCTATCGATGCTAATAGGCACAACCGTATTGTTCCAAGAGCCTTTTCGTTGAGAATATTTGATTCAGTGTATGTCATACTCGTCAGCTTCTTTGTCTTTCTCCTCAATGGTAGGCACATATCTTTCTGACACAGATAATATTCCATCTACACCTTCCACAGTTAGTAGTTTTGGTTGTTAAATTTCTCGACCCTAAACCTACCATCTTTTGCCATTGCTCCCACTCGAATGAGGAATCCTTCTCTCTTGCGAGTTTATCATCCAAATAGACCTTCGGCCTTGATACCAGTTGGTAGAAAATTATATATTACAGAGCAATGGAACACATAAAATATTTCAGAAAAATAAACACAGAAAACAAATAAAACTAGAGAGACACAGATATACGTGGTTCACCCAAATTGGGCTACATCCATAGAGAAACATCGAATCCTTACTTTTATATTATCCAGAAAAATGAAGAGATAAAACCTGTAGAAAATATTCTATAATTTCCTCTTCACTCTCACACAATCTCCTCTCTCTTTCTCGTTCAGAATACACATATACTTAGCTGCAATAAAATTCCCTCATATATAGCGTGGGGTTGCCTTCTAGGGAAAAAAAACCTAAATTAAGCATAACTTCTACCGTGAGATCATGCACTTAATGAATAGGGCATATTGACTACAAAATTACAATATTTTACAAGGAAAATTTACATTTATTTTTATCTTTGGGGGTGTTTCCCCCAAACCCCCGTTAGGGGGGGCTCATAAAAATTGTCATCGCCCCACTAGAACCCCCTATCATTGATGAAATGGGCGTCGTTGCTTCCCCATTACAAGATGGGGTCCAATGCGACGAAACCTATGAATAAAGAAGATAATCAAGCTCCACACCCAACAATTATTTAACTAGGAATTCTAGTCACTAGTTCATTATTCGTTGAGAGTTAGTTTTCCCTCAAATCATTAGTATAATTATGTGAAAATTTCAGACTATTTTAATTGGTGACAATCATCATCATTGGGCTTTAACTTACTATTTTGTTGCTTGGTGTAATTCCCTCACACTTCCTTTGTTTCAGCTATTCATGGTATGTTGGCTATGGTATACTCATCCAGGTAATTTCAGTAAACTATATTACGACACTAAAATAATTTTGATGGTTTGCTGACTACTGTAGACATCGTTTTAGTGATCTCCTACTTATAAATTTTCTTAAATATTTAATGTGAATCTCATACATATTCTTGTGGGATTTACTGTTGTGGAAAAATCTTGTGCTTTGTTTCCCAAGCTAATAATCAGTGCACCATTGTGTATTGTTGGCGTCAAATACAAAGGAATATGCATGGTCACTCATGAAAAACCATTCATATTTTAATCTATGGATATAAATTTGTAAATTATCACAATTATCTGTGATGTGACAACAGATTTTGGGAGCTGCAAATTTGCAAATAGAGGCCTATTTATCTAGTTGGCATTGTAAGCACTCAAATCTTGAACCAAAATTGGAAGGTAGATTTCTCAGGAAATTGCCACGCGAAATTAGAGAGCATTGGGGTTGGTACTTAGCATTGGTCTTGGCTTTCCATAGTAAGAAAAACAAGCCTTGAAAATAATAGCAGAACATTTCTTTACAATAGGTAGGTCTGGTAGTTTCCAAATATGAGATGACCAAACATGTCTCTAGTAAATTGGTTCTATGCAAAATTCTAGAATTTCTATAAGGAACTAATACACATGAGGGTTATTTAAGACATTTGTTTAAGACAAAATACATTTTTCGTCTTAAACCTTTTTGAAAAATACACGTCGTCATATTATTTAATATTAATTTATATTCCATTTAATTTAAGACATATTTTAAAACAAAATAACATTTCATCTAAAACATTCCCCCAAAGGACACTGACTCATGGGTATCATATTAGTCATAGGAAGTTATAGCATCCTAGGCATGGCTCTTTGCTCTTTCTCCATCACAAGAGGAAACGTGAAAGTCATTCCCCCTCAATGATCCATCGTAGCCTTGCAAGGTGATGAACTTCTTGGGCTGGAAGCCTAGCATGACCCACATTTTCTGAGAGGTTGAGAAGCCTAGATCCAAGCGTTGGAAGAAGGATATATGTGAGTCCATAACAATAACAGATATCCTACCATTGGCGATCGTGGGTGTGGTCAGTATTATAAAAACTGTTAAAGGGCTTCGAACCTTAACATAATTGGGGTCAGGCCTGTGAAACCATAACAATAATTGAGACCTTACGAATGTTGACTATGGACGTGGTCGATTATATAATGACTCCCATAGGTATTTGAATTGTTAACAAAATTTGGGATGAACACCTTAACAAGGAGGTGTGAAGTTGGTTTTACAAGAACTTGTATAGGTCCAAGAAAAAAGATTTCACTAGATATGCCAAAAAGTACGACTCTGAGAAGGGTAAGAAGGAAATCTAGGGCAAGGTTGAGAAAATTAAGAAGTATGCTACCATCATCATGGTTCTAGAACACACCAAGGTTAAGAAGATGAAAGGATTGACACATGAAAAGGCTCACCTAATTGAAATCCAAGTAAATGGGGGAACAATTCCCCAGAAGGTATATTTTGCATATAACTTCTTTGAAAAATAGGTTCCGATTGATTTTATTTTTGAAAAATATGAAATTATTTATGTTTTTAGTGTAACTAAGGGAAAAGGGTATACAGGTGTTGTAACCAGGTGGGGTGTTAAAATATTGCCTCATAAAACTCACAGGGATTTGTGAAAGATTGCTTGTGTTGGTACTTGGCATTCAGCTAGGGTTTCCTTTACTATCTCCAAGGTTGGTCAGAATGGGTACCATTATTGTATTGAGATGACTAATAATATCTACAAGAGTGGCAAGAAAGATCAAGAATCTCACAATGCAATGACTGAATTTGATAGGAATGAAAAGGATATAACACCAATAGGTGGGTTTCCTCACTACGGTATTGTAAAAGATGATTACATTATGATCAGAGGATGTTGTATGGGCACCAAGAAGTGGGTTGTTACTTCATGACAATCATTACTAAAATAGATCTAGCATATTTCCTTGGAGGAAATAAAGTTGAAATTCATTGATATATCCTATAAGTTTGGAAATGGGCCACTCTAGACAATCTACGAAAAGGCCAAGAGTTTTGGTATATTAAAGGCTTAGGTATGTTAATTTCATCAAAACCCCCAAAATCGAATTGAAATAGTTGTTCATTCATTTATTCTCTACCTTGCAAAGTGTTTCGTCTTCAAACCTCTTATAACAAAAATGGTAAAGGGAATTTAATGGCGATGGAGCTTGTGCTTAGTCTTCCCTGCCATTTCCATCTTGGTGAGTTTCTCGGGGTTTTAACACCTTCCATCATATATAGGTTTTGGCATGATGGTAGGGTCATATGGAGAGAAAGACATGGGCGAGCTGAGTGGAGCCATGACATTAACTGTAGCTTGTAGAGACAAGGGCTTCTTGATAGGTACCAGTCCCTTTAATTCTTGCAGTGTAGCAAGACCATTTAGTATGGCCAAAGCTTAGCATGGTAAGTTCGATTAATATCAAACACTATAATAGACCATGTATGTTGTTATGAAATTTCGGATATCTGAAGGCAAAGGATGTGCTATGTCTTTTGGATTCGTCAATACCAGAATTTTTAAGCATAATTTGGGTGATGAAATGGAGAAATTTAGTCTACTTTTAGTTGCTTATTTTAAAGAATGATGCAGAGTGTGTGAACGTTTTGGATGCCTTTGTTTGAAATGAAACATGAGAGGATTTTTTTTCGATTTGCGCTTTCATTTTTATCGAAATTGATTTAGAAATTGGGATTGATGAGTCATAACTTGGGAAAAGAGGAAAAATTGGATTTTATTTTGTCAAATTGACATTCCGTACGTTCTATACATATGAATAGAAACAAATATTGTAGAAAAAATAATAAATTAGAGAGGGAAAAGCTTTCTAAAGAATTGTTATCTTAATGTTAGCTAGACAAAACAGTATGTCAATGAAAATGTAGGAAAATTAAAGGAGCCAAGAGCTTTTTAGTGTCATTCTTTATTTTTATGTGATAACTTGTTGAACTAGGGTTTTATATACTTATCTTTGCTTACGAAAGAGAGCCAATGAACTCTAGTGATCTTGCGGCTTTTTGGGATCCTAAGGTCTTGATGTTTCTTACCTTTAAATCCATTGAAGGTATCCTTCTATCTGGTTTCATCAGGGGCTCGAAGTACAAATTTAATATTCTTAATACATATGCACCATATTCTTCCAAAAGATACTTCTAGGATGAATTGGAATCCTGCGGCCTATTAAATATGGGATCCCTTGTTTTGGCAGGGTATGTGAATCTCACCATTGAAGATAATGGGGTTTGGGGGGATCATTATAGACTGGACCCATTGGCATAAAACTTCAATGATCTTTTTGGTAGGAAACTTGGTGGATATTTTTCCGACTCCCTTTATTCTGACCTAGAGAAATGGTTGGGATAGCTTCATAGGAATTGCTAAGAGACTTGATTGTTTCATGCTTCACAAAAACGTGGTGGAGTTCTTAGGGTCTGTGAAATCATGGGTTATTCCATCCAAAATTTCGAACCCTTTCCATATCATAATCGAGTTCTAGGCATATGGGGATTGGGGTGGTCTCTCGTTCAAATTTAATCACCACTGATAAAATTTCCACAATTTGATTCATTAATGTGTAATTTTCGGGCACTTGGATCAGACCCTTGATCACGTCTTCTTTGGAAATTATTGGGATTAGGGTGAGGACTCTTAAATTTTTTATCAATAACTAGATTTTGACTAAAAAGAGGAAGTATATTGATGAAATTTATAAATATTGCTAAGATTAACTTAAGATGTGCATCAATAAAGCTAGCTAATTTTCATATCAATGCATTAAGAGGAATCATCAATTACTAGTTGTGGATTTAGAAAAGAGGAAGAATGAGATTTTTCAATTACATGAGGAGGAGTGGAGACTGAAAATTCATGCTCTCTAGGTGTTGGGAGGAAATGAATACAAAATTCTTTCATAATTATGCAATGAAGCACCGAAGGGAGAACTCCATCTGGGAAATTTTGCATATTAATGGTAATTTCATATCTACTCTTCCTGACATCTAGACTGAGGTAATGATATATTTTTGCAATCAATATAGGGCTTCAGTGGAGGTGGATATTGTGCAACAGATCGGGGTCGTTTATTCATATCTGACTATGTTCGATGGAAACAAAAATACTATGCTATTTCAACCCATTACAATGGAAAAATTACAGGATACGATGAAACCATTTGCTAGTGATAAAATCCTTGGTCCTAATGGCTAGCCCATTGAATTATTTTTACACTTTTAAGATATTATGGGCACTGATAGATTAGCAGTTGCAGAATAATCTCAAAAGATTGGTTATATCCCTAGTGATATTAATTCTACTTTCATTACATTAATTCCTAAGGTTTCACGCACATCAAATTACTACAAGCCTATCTCTCTTTGCAATACCTTATAGAAAATTATTTTCAAAATCATTGCTAATAGGTTGAAACCTACACTACTAGATGGTATCACCCAGGAACAATTTGGGTTTCTTCGTCAAAGACAAATTCAATATGTGGTTTCTATTACACAGGAGACTGTACATACTATCAAATATAAGAATCTTGAGGTGATTATTATGAAGTTGGACCTACAAAAATATTTTGATTGTGTAGATTGGACCTTTCTTCAGTTGGTCCTACAAAAAATTGGCATTTCATTTCAAGTTTCAAAATGTATCATGGCATGTCTATCTACTGTAAATTTTTTCGAATTGGTTAACATGCTTCTTACTAAATTCTTTTCTGCCTCTAAGGGTCTTTGACAAGGATGTGCCTTATCACCCCTTCTTTTCATTCTTGTTATTGAGGGACTTAATAGATTTCTCTTGTAGGCACATATGGATGGGTCAGTGACATGTGTCTTTATTACCAAACAAGTTAGGGTTACTCATCTTATTCTTGTCGATGATGTGTTACTATTTTGTAGATTATCTGTTCTATAATGGAGACACATTTATGGTATTATTTACCTCTTTGGATTAGCCTTTGGACTCCTTATGAATGTACTAAACCTCATTGTATTTATGCTTACCTAGATGATGCATTGGTACTGGAGACCTATTATATTTTTGGTGTTATCTGCACTGCATTGGATGCAGGTTTTAAATATCTTGGATTTATGCTCAAACCTAATTGTTATGGAATTAAGGACTAGAGTTGTCTTATAGATAAATTCCATTGTAAAGTTTTATCATGGGCACACAGGTGCCTCTCCCTAAGACACATTTAGTCTCTAGTTTGAGCGTTCCTTTAGAGAATCTCTATATACTCGCTTCATCTTTTTTGTCTGCCTAAGAATATCATTATATGGATCTACTCCATCATCTCCAAATCTATTTGTGGTGGTAACTATGATAAGCACAAATATCATTTGCCCATCATGGTGGTTCTAACTCAGAGGAAATAGGAAGGAGGATGGGCATTCTTCATCTTGAGCATATGAGTTAGTCATTACTTATGAAATGTCTTTGGCGGGCTCTAAATGGAGATGGTATCTAACATTATGTGGGGAATTTGGAAAACCCAAAATTCACTTATCATTGAGAACAATTTTCCTATTATCTGAGATAGGTGTATTTACATCATGACATATTAGAGGGAATCAAATTTTGGCGAGGGTGTGCCTACTACCAGAGATGTTGCACATAGGGAGGGTGAAAGGAGGTTTTGTTTCTCTCTCGAGGTTTTTTCGTTTGTACTCTTAAATATTTTTTATGAAGACTAAGTTTTTTATGATCGGGTATCATAATGTATTTGAATTTTGAACCATTTTTTATCTCTTTCCCAGGTGATGTAGCTCCTAGAGAGAAATATTGTTTGATGGGATTAGTGCCCAGGAATCTAAATTTTCTTTTAATAGGTTTCGTTAGGAAGCAAGAGTTTCATTCCAATGATTTTTGAAGTAAAGTGTTATTCTCTATAACCAGTAGGCTATGCCTTGAATATCTAAAAAATCAAACCTTAAAGAGTGATAGATGAAGGTATAAGGAGGGCTATCTTGCTCAGCATTTATGAATTCAAGAAATTAGAACTCAAGAAAAACCATTTTAAGGAATAACAAAAATATTTTCCACCTTAGAAGAAACACACCTAAGGTGTCATTCAGGCATACAAGAATTGTATTATTTTCATCAAGAACTTAATAAGGCCCAAAGCATTCTTCAACATTGTGTAGATTGAAACAAACTATACTTTGTAATATCTCTTTTCCCTACCATTCTTAAAATTGAAAAAAGAGGAAAAATAATTTAAACATACAAAAAATGGGTCTGTTGAACTAAAAATGTGGTATAGAAAGGCATGATGTCCTAGTAAAAATTTTAGTTCCATCTAGCATATATAAAGAAGAAAATAGTTTACTAGTCATAATTTCCAAATTGATGGTTATCTATTTTTGTCTTAAAAAATGTGGGCATCCATCCGTAATTATGTTTAAGACTAGTTTCTTCTTCTTTTCATTATCTTAAAATTTAATTTTTAAGCTGGCAGCGATTTGTATATTTTCCATTTCAGCCTAACAAATGTTTAAACTCTCTTAACATTCCAAAGAACCATAAAAACCTAAGCTATGATGTTGAGATTAATGATTCTTTGACATAATTTTTAGTTGTGGTGTTTACTTTTCTTACAAAACTTTATTAGTTATTTTTTAATTGTGAAATTTTGTTCAAACCTTCTGATGTTTCTTAGTTGTGTGTTTGGGAGAAATAATTTGCAATAGAAGTAGACATTTTCCACATTTAATTTGATACAATAACAAGTGCTTCACCATATGAGCTGTATCATACTTGGTGTTTCTACTTTTTTTAGGTCGTTACATGGGACTCAGCTTTGATAAGGTTTGAGAAGGCCAAGCATGCTTTGGATCATAGTTTGAGGAGTGTTGAGTATATAGTGCCACAAATATTAGGGAAATAGATGGGTAGCTAACATCCCACATTTTTAAAATTTTTTGCTTTTAACATTATACATGCCTCCATGCAATTATTCACTGTGGAATTGAGTATTCAAGAAAATGGAGAAGTCATATAATTTTTCCTTTTTTTATGGTTGTGTATGAGGAAGTGAGCATCTATTATATTTGAATAAAAAAATGTATTTTTTAGTTGTGTTTGACTTGAGATTATCCAATAGAATTGAACCAAGGGGACCTAGTTTTAATTTGAGTGGTTGGTTATAGCATGAATAAATGTGAGCCCTTGAGGCATGACCTTATATCTAAAATGGATGATATTATTGTGTTCCACTTGCAACTATTTGTACAAATATTCTACTGTAGTGGATGTGGTTTGAATTTTTGATCCCAGTTTGAACCTTGTCAAAGGCCTGATCAATGGTCTAGTTGTGAAAAATATTATGTGACTAGTAAGACATCTATTTATGATAATATGAAGTCAAATTTTGTGATCAAGGGAGCTTATTCATGCTACACTACTGCTCAAAGGACTTTAATCATTTTTCTACCCTACTGTAGCCTGTGAAAAATGAGGGTGCTACCTAAAATTAGTGATCCGCTGCAAACACCTCAAAACTCCATCAATACATTTTTTATTCCCTTTTGCTTAGTTATCAAGCAAAATATTGAAGCATCAAAATTCCAACATTTATAGGTTGGATTTTCTCTCACTGATGGGATGAACAAGAGTTTGAGCACCCGCAAATTAGTCGTAGCTTCAAAGTTCAAACACATGTAGGTGTTGACATAAGCTAGTGAGAGGCTTTGTCCATCCATGATTGCATAGGAATGTAATAATTATTTCCCATTAAATTTGAAAATTTTCCTTTTCTACCACCTCGGAGCACATAATGTTGTTATGTTTTGTCCCTCATGAAATATTGGCTCCATGAGATAGTAAATCATGTCATTTTGGGAGGACTATATTAGGGAATGTGAGTGATAGGAACACATATCAACCAAATGGGGATTATATCTTGTTGTCTTGGGCACCTAATTTCTTTTGAAAATTTGCATCCATGCCTCTATCAATCCATGTTGTGTCATTAGCTATTGCATTAATTATATAACATCCAGTGGAAAATTTCCAACCTAATGGTTGTTGAGACTATGTATTCACTGTTTTTAGAGAGCTAGAAGCTTCTTGAAAAAAATTGTCATGAATAACATATTTTCCAAGTAACACCTACATACCAAGGCTATTTCTTTTGGTAGATAGTTATGTCCTTACCTTCAAGAATTTAGAACCAATTTCCTTCATGTTGAAGGCATTACTCCAATCTAAGTCTATTTTAAGCATACATATTTCACTAGCCAAGATCATGACAAGGCAATCCAATATGTAAATAGTGGATATTTGAAACTTCAAAACTGTCATTTCACTAGGATACTAACATTGTTTTAGATTGTATGAAAACTAAATTCCTTGAATGCCACAGAATTGGTAGCACCTGCCTCTTGCAATCCTCAAGAAAAAAACTTGATATGGAATCAAACCTTGTGATATTTTCCATACACATATTCTTATATTGAGGTTGAGAAAAGACTTAATTCTTAATGAACTTTAAAATGTTTATCCCACTGTTTCATAAGAATGCTGAGAAATAGATACTAGTATCACTTGTAGTGGTTCTATATTAAACTCAACCTTTAGGTCTATAGTGCCATCATTTTTATCCTTTACAGATGCAGACACAAACAACCATTTCAATTTTTTCTTCAAAGGATGTCATGCCTCCAATAGATTATTAGCGTCAATTGAGCAAGGTCTCCTATTCATATGTGGAAGTTATGTTGCTTGCAAAAGGAGGTGAACTAGTGCATTGGTTACAAGCTTGGAATGAACCCTATATTGATTCCTAGAGGCCAACAATATTATGGATAGAGTATGTCTTAAAGGGTGTATACAAAACATTCTAAATTTTTTCTATATTATTCTACCTTGTTCTATTGTGTTGAATATCATAAAATTTTCTCTATTTAAGTATCAAGGCTAATTATTATTGTTTACATTTGTTTGTCTTTTATTCATAAAATTATATTGAGAATTTGAACTTGATGATTTAGAGTTATTGCTTATGAGAGTGAGGTGTGTTCAACCTTAACGTAGTTTAATTGTAATTTTTCCTAAAGCCTAGAAGTGAGATGAAAATAGATTAAGTTGGGTTTGATTTTGGCACTAGGTGTTATCCATTGAGGCCATTTATATTCAATGACAATACATAAGTTTGTTTTTTCTATTTAAGAATCAAAATAGAAAACCTAAGTTGCAAACCTGAGTTTAAATATATGATTGATGTATAACCATTCTTTGAAGATAGAGGGAGAGGGTTTTTGTATATTAATACGGTGATGTGGGGCGTTATAGATTTCAAATATTCCCTTCCATTGAATGTTTGTTTTAGGTACACAACCATTTCATTTTTGTTGTCTTTGGGGTGTTTCTCTTTAGTTGGATTTGGTGTACATTTGAGGGTTTTGGACATAACAATATTGGAAGGGTTTAAAGGAGCTAAAATGAAGGTAGTGACAGTTGAGGATGGATGACCCACAACTATAGAGGGCAACAAAATATGGTATCTGTGTGTATTTTTTAGTTTTGTGAGCTGTAGGTCAACACAATGAAGTTTAGTGTTTCATAAGTGTGGAGTACAACAAAGATAAAGTGTGTCGGGCCAAAGAGATCACGAAGAATAAATTTATGGCACAAGACTTGAGGGGCGATAATAAATTTACTATGAAGTTCCAACAGCTCTATCCTATGATGGATGACCTTCCCTAGATGACAGTCGTTCACAATGTACATAGGGCAGCCTAGAAGAAAACCAATGGGCATACCGATGGTTAGGGGATTTTGCAAGTTGATTGGGTTGCCGACGAGGCACTTATCAAGAAGAAATATAAAAAGTTGGCCTTGATGACCCATCCAAATAAGAACATATCTATAGGTGTTGACGGTGATTTCAAGCTCATAGGTGAAGTGTGGGGCATGCTATCTAACAAGGATAACATGTCCTCTTATGATAAGAAGAGAAACATGTCATCCATTCAGCTACATCAGAAATTTCAAAAACCCGCAAATGCGAGATCCAATGCTAACAATCGTCATCACGGACATCCTCCTTCCACTCAACCCAACACGGGAAATAGAGGTTCTTTTCCTATCATGACCTTCTAGATTTCCTGTCCATTTTGTAAAATGCATTATGAGTACCCAAGACTTTATGTCATTTGTCACCTTCTATTCCCAACTTTAAAAAAAAACTTCATGGCCTTTGAAATCAAACCATTTTCTAGCGCTGGAGCAAATGCTTCATTACAAAATCCCACAGGAGTAGCACCTAAATTTTCCCATATGTTTTCTAGAGGATCGTTTCCAGGTATGTCTAAAGGTGTGCCCTATCCCAATGTTAATACTTTTGCTCAGAATGCTTTTGACAAGGGTTCCAACACGGCTTCCAATTCCGCAAGTGATGTGAAGGCTAAAACCGAGGCTGTTAAGAGAAAATAAGTTAACCCCAAGGAAAGTCAAAATCAACCCAAAGAAGAAAGAATCTTGCAGTGCAGATGCCCATGGAAATGGTAGAAGAAGCATCAACAAGAAGAAGAGGTGATGAAAAGTAAAGGATAGTGATTCTAAAGACGAAAATGAAGAAGAATAAAATGAATATGACTTTGAAGTTGTAAACATTATGGGTGAGGGTGCATCAGACATCAACGGGTAGGATGTTGAGGCAAAAAATAAGTGGCCAAGGAAGAAGAGGCCAAAGATTGAAAAAAATTATGCCATGGAAAGTTCCACAAGAAAGAAATCACATAAATCGGATATGGGAAATACTAAGGAAGAAGAATCAACTTAGGATATTAATGTACCTAATGATAGTTTTCATGACTTTAACAAGCATTGAAATGAGAATCACTCTGAAGTAGATCAGGCTTGGGCTATATATGATGATGATGATAGAATGTTGCACTTTTATGCTCGTATTCAGAATTTTTTTTCATGAAGGAAGTTCAATATGAAGATTCAATTTTGTCTTGAGGTCGTCACCAGCAAAGATAAAACTATCAATAATTAGATAGATGATGGATTTTACCATGGTTGTGGCAATTTTAAGAATGGAAAATCTTCCAACAAAAACATGTCAAATATGTTTTCTCATATTGTTGCATGGGATAAAAGTCCTAAAAGAACTATCATGATATTTCCCCAAAAGTGTGATGTTTGGGCCCTGTACAGAGAGTGGAATTCTTCTTGGGATGAAGACACTCCTCCAGAAGTGAAATGTAACTATGAAATGGTAGAAATTGCAAATGACTTGTGGAAGAGGTTGGAGTGAGTGTGGTTCCTCTTGTGAGGATTGATGGTTGAAATTATATGTATCATAGGAACGAGGAGGTTAACCTAGTTCCTAAGAAGGAGCTTCTTAGATTTTCTCATCACGTTCTAGCAAAGAGGCTTTTAGGTGAAGAAGTCCAAAATGTGCCCCAAAATCTTTGTGAGTTGGACCGTGCTGCAACCCTTGAAGATGAATTCAAGGCAACTTGATCAAATCTCTTTTTAATTTGGACTTCAACCTTTGTGGTTTCAGGGTGTAATTTGGATATGTGGTAAAATAAAATATACCATACGCTTTTTGCTTCCATGCAATATGATTAAATCAAGATTTCAAATCTTAGCATTACTTCTTTGGAAGTATAATTGCATGGTAGGTTTCTAGCATTTGATACATTGAATGGCCAAGCAGATACTAGTTGTGCACTAAACTTCTCTTCTGGGGTGCAAGTAAATATCAGGATATTGTTGATTCTCATTTTTTATTCTTGCTAATTAGTAATGATAACTGTGCTAGATTATCTAACTTGCTATAAAACGTTTAGGGATAGATAGGAGGATGGTTATGCCAATTTTATGTCCCTTATCTTTAGTTCATGTAAAAAATTCTTGAAAAAATCATATTGATGGAATATATGAATAGTGGAAACATGCTAAACATAAACCATTTACTAGACTTTGCAACAAGATATTAAAGGCCTGTGATAATTCTAGTTAATTTTTTTGTATGATTAGATAAAATAGCTTTTAAATTGTTGTGTTTTACTATGCTGAGAGGCATTTTCTCTATGGGATATGGGTGAGAAGGCATTTTTCACCTCAAACAATCATAGAGTGTTATTATCATCCTCCTTCAGTAAATTAAAATTTAACACGTAGACCTTGATCGCTTGGCCTTTCCTCTAGAATTTTTCTACTCGGTTCTAGTTTTGGGTTTTCCATATGTGTTTCTTAAACATCATTCCTATCAATGCCTTTTATCTCCTCCTAATGCCTTGGAAGAGATGCCGACGATGATACTTATTGCTTCCGGTTCCCAAAATACTTGATAAGGGATTATTTCCCAAACCAAATATGTCACCCCTAATCTCTGGATTGTTGGATCGAAGGTCTATGAAGCATATGTGAGAAAATAGACATCGTTCTTGAACGACGACGTTTCACATTTCGGTGACGCCGAGACATCATGTTCGACCCCGAGAGGCACAATTTCAAGGATGAAAGAGAAGGAAGATTATAGAGAAGACAAGGATGATGTTTTCAAAATGGACATAGTTCAAAGTTTAAAATATTGAGTTCTAATTCATATGGGTCTAGCTGGAGAAATTCTGCTTTGGTCCCTTTCGTGTCGTATTACACCTTGTGATTTTCCAAGAGTCATCAATTATATCCAACCATAAGAATTTAGTCATTAATTGAATGAACAAAATGTTAGGTCCGCATTTGAATATCCCCATCCTTGCATGCCAACTGACTCAACTTTATCCACTGAGTGTAGCTAACCCCATAGACATGCTAGATCTCACATGGACCAAATTTAGATTACTAGGGCTAAGAGAAAAATACTTATGCCCTTTAAGTCCTAAAGGTCATTCATGGAAATCACAACAAACTATGACATGATAGGTAATTTGAGGGATGGAAATCCTGAAGAAGACAAAATCCCCATATATAGTGAAATGCTACTAGACTTTTGAGGAGGGAGAAGAAAAATACTTTGTTTTGGAATGTACATGGACAAAGGGCCACTAGAGAAAAATAAATCCAAGATGATGTCTGAGAGGTTCCTGTTGAATGTGGCAAGGTAGGTCTTGGAGGGCTTCAGATATTTGCACCATCACAAAATACTGAATAGAGACATAAAGTTGTCTTATTTGCTGATAAATAGAAAGTAAAAATTGTAGACTTCAGAGTGAGCAGAGTTATGTCTTAGACATTATCCTTGCAATACGTATGTGGGTACCTACCCTTACATGAGCCCCTGTATTCAACCCCTAATTGAATCTCTCAGGGTCATCATCAACCAACCATCTTTCTCATTTTAAAAAGACAAATGAAAATGAAATATTTGCTTCACCATTAGTGCAAAAGGGACCACCAAAAATAAAGGATCATCATGCCTATATTAGGGAATTTTTCTTTTTTGCCTTGAACCTTTATGTTGAGGGTAGGCACGCATTGTATACAAGGTGTCCTCTATGACATTCAACTAGTGCTTCACTTTCTACTATGTTTCTAAGTCAAATGTTCAATACGAAATCTTGATCATTATATGTTTATGATATGTATGTATTGTAAAATGAATGAGTGGACATGTCTCTGTACAATGCTTTAGCCCGAAGTATTACATAGAAACATTCTTTCCATTTCATCTTAAAATTTCACAATTTCCCTCAATAAACATTACCTTGGATGCATGCTCAAGAGTACATACAACTAAGATTATGTTGCCATTGTCTGAGACCCTTTTCATACTTTTTGACATGAGACCAAATCATGTAATCCAAAAGTACTAATATAAAACTAGCCTTTTCTATACCAATGATTTCACTTGATTATAGAAATTAAAGAGTATGGTTATGACCTACATGAGGCCTGCATTCCATCTTTGATCCTGAAACTGATCTGGCTTGGGCCAAATTGGTGGCTCTGGTACCATAACTTGCCCTTAGAACTCACCATTGGATTTTTTCGTTGCATTAGAATACAAACCTAACTCAAACTGAAACTCAATTACAAACCTTATTAATTCATAAAATATAAAATAAGAGTTATATTTATTTTCTTATTTTCTATTGTTCTTTATGTGTGAGGAGTTTCCAGAATCCCAGTACTAGATCTCTTTTGGTTCATGAAAAAACTATCTTGCACTTGTTCCAGGTGATTATTTATATTTCTTTAAACTGTGTCCGTGAGCACGCTCTCCTATGATGTATTTTACAATTTTTCCAGTGAGATAGGTACCAAATAACTATGTGTACATTGTAGGTTATGCTCTGATTCATTGCAATTGAGTACCTATGTTGGTAAAAAATGAGAAGCATAATTTTCATTTATCAAATTGTCAACTTCT
Source organism: Pinus tabuliformis (assembly GCA_031772625.1). NCBI lineage: Eukaryota > Viridiplantae > Streptophyta > Pinopsida > Pinales > Pinaceae > Pinus > Pinus tabuliformis. Next base: position 951,258,007 of record CM062817.1, read on the forward strand.
GAGACACTGAATCTTCTATAGAAATCTGAATTATGTCTTTATCTTCCTTTTATTTTTCTCATAATTGTCATGGTGACCTGGTGTTCTCCAAAAAGGATGCAAAACAATTGTAGGAGAGAGGGGTCTTCCTGCTCAATGATCTATGTCTTACCTATGGTAGAGGGTAAGGTTATCCCAACCCTCCTAATGATATTCCTAGTCACTTGGACACTCCAGAAGGAAGCAACAAAGTTGTAGGAAAGAGGGCTTTGGCCTTGTGCTTGTCTAAAAGGTCATAACTGAGCTAAAGGGTAACATTGTGCCAAACCTTGTAATGAAGGGAAGATACCTCACGTGCTTGGATTTGAATAGGTCTTGTCAACTTCTCCTCAAAGGTTAACCCTTCTAAACTTAAGGTAAGTAAATTGTCCTTGATCTCTTAACTAAGCATAGCAATATGTTTGTCTTATTTTGTAAGAATTTCATTTCTCATCAATAAACTATTGTTGGAGAAGCATTATGAAAGAATTTTTCTATAATCGTTGTGTTTGACTAATTGATATCAATTTTATGATGTTTTTCTCTATTTTAATGACCCAACTATGTTTGGGAAAACATTTTAACATAACCATCATTTTGGAAAACTTGGTATTTTCTACTATATTTTTATCTAGGAATATTAATCCTTTAAAGTGTTTCCTTTTTTGCAGGCATATACTATTGAGTTGGAAGCTAAAGTGACATAACGCAAAGAAGAGAACAAGGAATTGCGAAAAAACAGATATTGTGAACAAACCTATAATTGATATAAAGATCCATAGGATGTAATCCTTTCTTCAATCAATTTGTTGTTTTATTATCCTAAAATCTATGTACTAATTATTAATGGATATTTTTATCTAAAACAATAGGCAGAAATGCCTGAGCTACTAAAAAAACAAGTGTACAAACATAGAAATATGGCTTTTCCATCTACTTGGATGAATATTTATCTATGCACACCATTTGAATGTCGGGATTAATAGTATTGTCATATCATGTTACAATAATCTGGATAACACTTTTGAGGGGGCTGTAACATGCCCTTCAATATTTGTTGCTTACCCGTGAACCCATTCGTCACCATATTTCCTTAATTTCAATTAGTTTTTATATATTGCATTGAGATGTTTGGAGAGATAAGAAGCTTTAGCATTGTGTTTGTTAAATGTAATTGGTTTCTCTTTGTTAAATGTAATTGGTTTCTCTTGATTCGGTTTTTTTAATTATTTGTTGGTTTATATATTTTAATTTTAGTTTATTATTATTCACATTCACAAATAAAAACGTATTTGTGAGGGTTGAAGACACAAATAATTGATGTTGAGGATATTGGATTTGCTGGTCTAGTTGAGTTCACTTCTTCTGGGTTGAATTTAATATATATATATATATATATATACATCAAAATTATGAGATTTAAAATATCTGGAAATTGCAGAGTTATTGGCATATTTGTGTTGCAAGGGTTTTTATTGTTTTATTAGTTTATGTAGGACTTTAATGTAAATCTACCTATTTTGTTTTCAACCATTCCATTCAAAAGTAGCATTTCAAATTTACTGAGATTTGTGACTGCTTTGTAAAGTGCTTCTACTAAATTTATTTTGAGAGTGATTTTAATATAATTTTAGTTGTTGTGATTTTAAATTGGATGTATTTTTAAATTAACTATTTAAGTCAAAATTGTATTGTGATTATAAATGCAATAAAATCAATCAAAATTGTGAGTTATTGATATTTTATTTTAATTCTAATTGTTTTATTGTTTTGTTTAACGAAATCGTTTTTAATATAATAACATTTTTTTATTGTGAATATAAAAAAAAGCAATTGCAATAACTATAAAAATAAAATTAGTTTTAAAAATGGTTGGGTAGTTAGTCTTGGAAAAAAAATAAAAGACAACCTCTTCGATTGTAGGGACTGGAGTGGTTCCTAAAGCTTAATGATCAAACAGTTAATTTTTTTCAAATTTTTTTCCGCATTCGCCTACTCCAAGTATTTGTATTCCTTTGCACCTTTTGGTGCATTTGCTAGTTAGCTTGTTGTGTGAGTCATGCTACATGGGTGTGTGTAACATTGAGCTAATTCCATTAAGTTATTTCTATAAGTTAAAATTAGGGGTGCATGATTTTAGATTTTAGAACTGGAGTGGTTCCTAAAGCTTAACGATCAAATGGTTTATTTTTTTCAAATTTCTTTCCGTATTCGCCTACCCCAGGTATTTGTATTCCTTTGCACCTTTTGGTGCATTTGCTAGTTAGCTTGTTGTGTGAGTCATGCTACATGGGTGTGTGTAACATTGAGCTAATTTCATTGAGTTATTTCTATAAGTTAAAATTAGGGGTGCAAGATTTTAGATTTTACAAATATTACACCATTATGTGTCGAGCATTTTTTTAAATCAATGCCTCTATATGCAATTTCAAGTATTACCATAACTCTCACATAATTATTTAAAGGATGCTAGTTCAATGGAAGAGCACCTTCTTTATAAGAAGGAGGTTGGTGGTTTGATTTCATTGTGTCCTAATATGAATTAATCAATGATATTGGAGTTTATCTCTAATTAAATACTTTTAATATTTCTTTATTTAATGGTGAGATATTTTTATAGATTCATTATTTTATAGTGTCTCTAAAGAGACAAAAGTGATGTTGTATTATATTTTAATGTAATTTTTTATTATCTGTGGAGAGCTAATAGTTAAGATGAAATACATTGCCTCTTTAAAGACAATATGTCTTGAGTCCCAACTATTTTCTTTAGAGAGACAAAAATGAAATTATCTATGGAGAGACAAAAATGTTTGTGTTCTATATTGTCTTTATAGAAACAATATTTTAAGACAATTTAATTTGACATAGGTGCTTAAAGACAATATTTAATACAATACACAAGTTTTCTTTTGTCTCAAATTAAGAGAATTTACCTAAAAATTGTCCTAAATATTGTCTTAAAACCCCTTTGTATTGTAATGACACTCCAATATCTGGCTTTTATATCTTTTATATACAATGCATCCACATTAACATTATTCATATAACTAACCTCTTCATTTGTAAATTATGTTTTTGTTTGGTGATCTCTCATTCCTTTTCCTATCTTTGTAACATTCCATTTCACTCTTAACATCATGTTACCTCTCAGTTTTCCTTTAAGTTTCAACATTCAAATACTCGTTACACCCATGTTGCTTTTTTAGCTTTAACGTCAATATTACAAACCTCGTTCATCCGTACCCGCTTTGTTGAAACCTGTTATCATCTTGTTGATGAAGATGGGTTTTGTTAAAACCAGCAAGTGGTTGCTCACCATTTAACTAGCTTTGAATGTTGCTTTGTACTCCTGCACCATTTGTCTCTATCATTTGGTTCCCATATTCAATGGAAGCCTTGCCATGGGAAACTGAACCATCGCTGATTGGTCTCCATTGTAGTAGTTGTGAACTAGCTCAATTGGATCATGACGCTCCATTATTGTTTCCATAGAAGTGTGATCAGAGGAAGCTTGTTCTTGATTAATTATAGCTTGAGCAGTATTATGGTCATTAGGAGTCCAGGAGCTCATTTGATTTGCATTATTTGTAGTTGTACCTGTTGGAATGATAATTTCAAACTGCCGAAAGCTGACAGTTGAACAACGACCCAGCTTATTTAGAAAACAGCAATTGGACTTTCCCTGTGATGCGATCTGATCGCATATCGCATTTTCCCGTGTCACCCTTCGCTGCATCACTGTATTGTCTGCGTGCGATATTTGCGATGCGATCGCAGATCGCAAATCTTAAACTTCTGCGCGTTAAGCCTTTTGCTCCTTATCTGCCGATTCGATGGTGCGATGTTGTGATAAGCCATGAATTAAATTCCGATAAGATATTTTCAGCCGTGTAATTAATGATATTTACTACGGTTGGTAAATGTAGGTGAAATTTTTAATTTTATTGTTTTATATTTTATGGAAGTATGGGCACAAGCAACACGTATTGTAAGATATTTTTGCGTTGTTCATTATATATAAAAAAAAATGCAAGAGCAGATAGAGTAGAGTGTAGAATTAGAGAAAGAGTTTTTTTTTTTCTTTTTTTTTTTTTTTGCAACGAACACCAGTGCCGAACTTTTAGTTTTCTGAGATAATGAAATTGGTTTCTGGAACTGGAGCATTCCTAATGTAATCCCTCTGTAGAGGAAGTCTATTTTGTAACAGTTTTATTTTCTGTTGTTTTCTAATAAAGATCCTGTAGTAATAACAGAGCGTTGTTTTCTGTGCTATTTTTTATGTTTGAAATAAACAAAAATTTCCAACAGTGGTATCATAGCTAGTCTAGGCACTCAGTGAGTCAAAAACAGAGTTTGTTTTTCACTGTAGGAGCTGTAAGAAGCTTATGAAGCAGAGAAAGTTTTTTTGTTTTTTATTATACAGTCAGTATCTCTTCTTTATTTATACAGGTTAAGATGGCAGATGCTGGAACTGGTTTGAAAAATTCCCAACTGCCACAGTTTAATGGGAAAAATTACAGTTATTGGTCCATAACAATGGAAGCATTGTTTGCTTATCAAGGAATATGGGAGCTGGTTGAAACTGGCTATGCTGAACAGACAGATGCAACAACATTGGTTGCTTTGACAGTAGCAGAAAGAGACCAGTTGAAGAGCGACAGGAAGAAGGATGCCGAAGCCCTCTTTTTCCTCTTCCATTCAGTACATGAAATTGTTTTTCTGCGAATTCCAGCAGCAACAAAATCCAAGGAGGCGTGGGATATTCTCAAAACTGCCTATCAAGGCATGGAGAAGGTGAAGGCTGCAAAGTTGCAGATGTTGAGGAGAGACTTTGAAAATCTCAGCATGAAGGAATCTGACACAATAGATTCATTCTTCACTCAGGTTATTGGCTTGATAACCCAGATAAGACCCCATGGTGATATTCTTGAAGAAAGAAGGATTGTAGAGAAAATCTAGAGAATTACCCTCAAGGTTTGAATCTATTGTGGTAGCAATAGAAGAAACAAAAGATCTCTCACAGTTCACGGTAGATGAGCTGAGTGCTTTTCTTTTGTCTCATGAACACAGACTGAGTAGAGGAACAGATTCCTCTTTTGAGTAAGCATTCAAGACTCAGATGTCTTTTGGGCAAGGAAGAGGTCGAGGCAGAGCAAATAACAGAGGTCATGGAAGAAGCCAAAACAAAGGCAGAAATTATCCTGCAAGCACAAGCGGAAGGAGCTGCAATCAGAACCAAGATGAAGGTTCAAGCAAACAACAAGCTCATAGACAAAGGTATGACAAATCCCAAGTCCAATGTCATTATTGTAAGAAATATGGGCACTATGCCAATGAATGTAGGAAAAAGAAAAGTGACATGAATAATAGGCAGAATGCTAATTTTGCAAATGAAGAAGATAAGAACCCAAAGAACGTGATGTTAACATGTAATATAGCACAAGACATACAAGAAGATTTTTGGTTCTTAGACTCAGGTTGTAGTAATCACATGACTGGAAATATTGCAATGTTTGCCAATCTAGATGAAAATGTGAAATCTGAGGTAACAACAGGGACTGATGATAAGATAACTGTCAAGGGTAAGGGCAGAGTCAGTATCCGAGCAAAAAATGGAGAACAGATGATTGTGCCAGATGTATACTATGTATCTGGTCTAAAATGTAATCTTTTGAGCATTGGACAGCTCATTAACAAAGGTTACTATGTGTTTTTCAAAGATGATTTGTGTACAGTCAGAGACATACCTCCAAGTAAGAAGATCATTGCACAGGTGCAAATGACCATAAATAGAATGTTTCCTCTCAAACTCAGGGCAGATTTGAAGAAAGGAAGAACTATTGCAGCTGTAACACAAGAAGTCTTTCAGGAACAAGTGAAAGATGTGAATTGGTTGTGGCATTTGAGATTTGGACATCTCAATTTCGGAGGCTTGAATCTGTTGCACAGAAAGGGAATGGTAAAGGGATTGCCATTGATCGAGAAACCGGACAACCTTTTTGAAGGCTGCATTTTGGGCAAGCAACACAAAGAAAGCTTTCCAGCAGGGAAAAGTATAAGGGCAAAAACACCCTTGGAAATTGTTCACTCTGATGTGTGTGGACCGATGCAAATACCATCATTTTCCATAAATAAACATGTTTTAACTTTCATTGATGATTACACCAGAAAGACATGGGTGTATATGCTGAAACAGAAGAGTGAGGTGTTTGAGAAATTCCGCCACTTCAAAACTCTTGTTGAGAAGCAGAGTGGGCATTATATTAAAGTGCTCAGAACAGATAGAGAAGGAGAGTACATCTCCAAAGACTTTCTACGTTTTTACAGAGAGAATGGCATACAAAACTAGTTCACCACGAGGTATACACCTCAGCAAAACGGTGTTGCCGAAAGGAAGAATAGGACCATTCTTGACATGGTCAGAAGTATGCTAAAGGCAAAGCACTTTCCGCATGAGTATTGGGCAGAAGCTGTCACTTGCACAGTTTACATCTTGAATAGATGCCCAACTAAAGCTGTCATGAACAAAATACTAGAAGAAGCATGGAGTGGTCAAAAGCAAACAGTCACTCACATGAAAGTATTCAGTTGTGTAGCATATGCACATGTACCAGATCATCTAAGAAGCTTGACAGTAATGGGGAGAAATGTGTTTTTATTGGTTATAGTGATGAGTCAAAATCATACAAACTCTATAATCCATCCACCAAGAAATTGATAGTAAGCAGAGATGTGCAGTTCATTGAAGATGAAGCTTGGGATGGAAGCTTAGAGAAGACAGTGAATGTGAAGACAATTGTGTCTCACAAAGAAGAAGAGGTAGGGACAACAGCAAATAATCTTTCATTCGTTGCTCCTCCTCCACCATTGCAAGTGCAGCAAACCACACCACAAGCTGGAATTCGAACAGCCTTGAGAAGTCAAGGAAGTGCTTCTTCAAGCACACCCTAGGGATCAGAAATACCCTCAAGTTCGGATGGAACTCCAAACACACCAAGAAGACCAAGATTCAGAAATCTAAATGAGATTTATGAACAAGGAGAGGTAAGTAACAATACCGGTCTGAATTCATTATTCGATTTATATTTTCATGCTGATGACCCAGTTCATTTTGAAGATGCTGTAAATGAAAATAAATGGATTGAAGCAATGAATGAAGAAATTGGTGCAATTGAGAAGAGTAAAACATGGGAGTTAGTGGACCTCCCTGAAGGCAAAGATGCCATTGGAGTTAAGTGGGTCTATAAGACCAAAAGCAATGCTGAAGGCAAGATTGACAGGCACAAAGCAAGACTTGTTGTGAAAGGCTACAAGTAGGAACAAGGCAAAGACTATGATGAAATCTTTGCACGAGTAGCAAGGATGGAAACAGTCAGAACAATGTTGTTTATTGCAGCACAACACAAATGGAAGATTTATCAGATGGATGTTAAATCTGCATTCCTGAATGGGGTGTTAAAAGAAGAGGTTTATGTTGAACAACCTCCAGGCTATGAAGTTGAAGGCCAAGAGCATAAAGTCTGCAAACTGAAGAAGGCTCTTTATGGGCTGAATTAAACTCCAAGAGCATGGTATAGCAGAATAGATGCTTATCTCATTGAGAATGGGTTTGATAAGTGTGATGGTGAACCCACACTCTACATAAAGCAGAATGACGGCAAGATTATTATTGTTGTTTTATATGTAGATGATTTGATTTTTACTAGCAGTGATGCTTCTCTCATTGCTTATTTTAAAGGAGTCATGAAAAGTGAATTTGAAATGACTGACTTGGGCTTCTTAAGATATTTTCTTGGAATTGAAGTAGACCAAAGTGAAAATGGTGTTTTAATTTCTTAAGATAAATATGTAGAAGCAGTGTTGAAGAGATTTAACATGCAGAACAGCAAAGCAGCTGTGACTCCAACAGTAGTGGGGTTGAAATTGACCAAAAAAGATAGCAACAAATATTTTGATCCAAAACTATACAAGAGCATAGTTGGCAGCCTTATGTACTTGACTGCAACTAGGCCGGACATTATGCACGCTGTGAGTTTAATTTCCAGATTTATGGAAAGACCGAAAGAGACTCATTGGCAGGCAACCAAGAGGATTCTAAGGTATGTGAATGGAACGAAGGGGTTTGGTATTTTATACTCCTCTTCTGAAAGTTTCATGTTGATAGGTTACACTGGCAATGATTGGGCTGGAAGTGTTGATGATAGGAAAAGCACATCGGGATATGTGTTTCATATGGGATCGGGACCCATCTCATGGGCTTCCAAGAAGCAACCTGTTGTGTCTTTGTCAATAGCAGAGGCAGAATATGTGGCAGCAAAGGAGCAGCATGCCAAGCAGTGTGGCTGAGAAGAGTTCTCAAAGATTTGTGTCATGAACAGGAAAAGGGCACAACCATTTACTGTGACAATAGCTCGGCAATAGCATTGTCTAAAAATTTTGTTTTTCATAAAAGAACAAAGCACATAGACACCAAATTTCACTTCATACGTGAATTGGTTAACAATGGTGAGATTGTTTTGCAGCACTGCAGAACAGAGGATCAGTTCGCTGACATCTTGACTAAACCATTGGGAAAGAAAAGTTTCGATCATTTCAAGACATGCCTGGGTATGCAGAAAAACCCAGCAGTTGAAATTCAAGGGGAGTGTTGGAATGATAATTTCAAACTGACAGAAGCTGATAGTTGAACAACGACCCAACTTATTCAGAAAATAGCGATTGGACTTTCCCTGCGATGCGATCTGATTGCATATCGCATTTTCCCGTGTCACCCTTCGCTGCATCCCTGTATTGTCTGCGATGCGATATTTTCGATGCGATCGCAGATCACACATCGCAAATCTTAAACTTTTGCGCGTTAAGCCTTTTGCTCCTTATCCGCCGATGCGATGGTGCGATGTTGTGATAAGCCATGCATTAAATTCCGATAAGATATTTTCAGCCGTGTAATTAATGATATTTACTACGGTTGGTAAATGTAGGTGAAATTTTTAATTTTATTGTTTTCTATTTTACGAAAGTATGGGCACAAGCAACACGTATTGTAAGATATTTTTGCGTTGTTCATTATATATAAAAAAAATGCAAGAGCAGATAGATCAGAGTGTAGAATTAGAGAAAGAGTTTTTTATTTTCTTTTTTTTCTGCAACCCACAGCACTGCCGAACTTTTAGTTTTCTATTCCCTCTGTAGAGGAAGACTATTTTGTAACAGTTTTATTTTCTGTTGTTTTCTAATAAAGATCCTGTATTAATAACAGAGCGTTGTTCTCTGTGCTATTTTTTATGCTTGAAATAAACAGAAATTTCCAATAGCCGACATTCTTCACAGGAATTTGCGAAGCGCCAGAGTGTTTTTGTGCCTCGTACATTCCTCCAACCTTATGAAAAAAGGTAGAGCCCTCGTGCTCATGCCTTTTTCGAATTTCGATTTCAATATTGACCACCTTGTTCATAGGTACCCCATTTGGTTGAAGTGGATTATCAACTTCTTGATGAAGTTGGATTTCGTTAAACCCAGTAAGTTTCCATGAACCATTTAACTGGCCCTGAGGGTTGCTCTGCACTCCTGCACCATTTGTCTATAATGTTTGATTCGTCATCAATGGCGATTCGTCATCAATGGCTACCGTGTGGGAGTTTTCTCTTGTCCAATTATATTTTGAACAGGATTAGGAGTAGGAGTCCAGGAGCTCATTTGATTTGTAGTATTTACTGCCATTGTGTACAGGTGGTTGCAAGGCCCAAGAAAGGATTTGTGGTTCGCAAGTTCCTCCAACGTCAGGAATAAAATTAACGCCTTGGGAAACCAACTGATTTAGCTGTGTGGTTGTCTACAACTGATCCATTCTAATTCTTTTATCGTCATAATCAACAGAAGTAGTGTCACCATTAGGATGGTTTTTTTATTGAATACTGCATTGGGGTAGATTATGGCCCGACAATATTTTTCACTGAACGCAACTAGTTTCTTTTATTTATGTCTGACTTCTCTCTTTCTACCCACTTTGGTGTGAGCTTGATTATTCTCTAGACTTGCTTGTTGCGATTTTTCGCTGGGATGTGTTAATTTGGGATTGAGAATGAGGCATTGGCTGCATTACTATTGTAGAATTAAACATACCATTACTGGACAAGTAGTCCCTCTGAACTTGGCCATATCCATTCATGTGGGGTTCAGGACCAAGAAATCCATTAAAGTGGGTATTAGGAAGTGGTAGATTTGAATGATGCGTTGTCATAAGCATTGTGCTTATCTGAATAGGTGTCAACGTAGATCTTCTTGGTGTGATTATGGGTCTATAAATATTTTATGAATACCATGTGCCATGGCCTCCTCCGACTCCTCCTGTGGGTTTGGGTGTGGGAGTCGTGCCTCTTCCTAGTCTACTTATTGGTGTAAAATTAATCGTCTAACCCCTTGAGTGTTTTGCAAAAACTGTGCAACAGTGAATAAAAGCAAGCCTTATTTTCAATGATATTTAAAATACCAATAATTATTTCTGACCTATGACAATTCCTTGGTAAGCGCAATCTTGACATCCTTTCCGCTCTCCGCTCTCTGGCGAAGTATACCTCTCGTCCTTTCCATTCTTTGGTGAAGTATATCTCTATTTCTGGTCCATCCAAAACATATGCATCATGTTTCTATCTGATGAACCACCCCCACATAGTCGTCCATAGAACGCAAATTTGAAATTTATTCCAGGCCCTCCGTTGATGCTGATGGTTGAGGAGATGATGCTACAGGCTCATCATATGTGCCGACGCTCCAAAATTCAGTGTAGGACTTTGCCTCCTTCTGGATTCACTGAATAGAAGGATGCAGCAGGTAGATCATATTTCGCAGCAAGCGTAGATCATATTTAGTATATATTTTTAATTATATTATAATTTGAGTATATTATATTATATTTTTTATATTGAAGTGTGAGGGCAATGTATTTTTGTTATATTGTTTTTATTAGTTTGAATTTATTTCTAATGTAATATTTAGATTAATTATTTTTATATATACTGTTTTGAGTTAATTATTTTTAAAGGTAAAATAAATTTATAGTATTTAAAATTGTGAATTTACTGTAGCTTAATATAATATCAAAGTTTGTATTTATAATTTATTAATTTTTTATAAAAAATAAATTATCATTCAGTTATGTTTTATATGAAAACGTCAAAATTTCAATTAACTAAAAATGTTTTATAATTATATATTAATATATTTTTCAGTAACATTAACATATTTTTCAAGCAGATAGAAAGAGTTTAATAATCGTTTGCCAAAGAGTTTTTACAAATGCTCTGGACGGGGCAGTTAGCCCTTCAAGATTAGAATAGAAAGGTTACAATGGAGCCATTGATATATTGGTTATATAAGTTTGTGATATAAGTGATGTCCTACATATATGCTAGGTTATTTTTGCTAGATTATTTTCTTAATTACGCCGTAAGGCGTTTCCATTTGAAATCAACTTTGCTTTTGGGTTACGTGTACATGTCTTAGCCTTTGATTTTAAATGTTAGACGATGAAAATGATCTTAACCATCCAAAGTATCAGTAACTTTGTTATGATAGGGTTTCATGTTTGGATATATAATTTATGGTCTGTGTCTCAAGCATAATGTCACTATAGAAAATTTGGTTTTCTAGCCTTTTAGTGACCTTTGTATTTGAACTGTGTTCTTGACATGTGATACACTGATATATGCCATATTGGTCTACAAAGGGGTTGGAGAGGAGTGTTTTAAAGCAACAGGTTTCAAATTATAAAAAAATTCAGTTCAGTTGTCAAGCGATCATTCTGATTAGTCCTCCTTTACTTCTGGTGGCATTGCACCTACCTGAATGGACTTGAAGGCAATGCCTTGGACACTGAGTCATGTTAACATGCTTGTCTGTGGTGCATTCTTTGGTATCATTCTTAGATATGGTGCAGGGAAAGATGTTGAAATGCCTTGTCCCATAATCTTTCTCCAAGTTTCATCATGTAGTTAATGTATTTTTGTGTAATTAATTAACGCTGTGCATCAACGAGTGTATTAACTCAAGTTGTTTTATCTTTTCATTTACGTAAGTGTACCTACCCTTTCTCCGTGGATGTGATTTGTAGATTCAGCATTGTTCTTCTCAGAGTAACAAACGTCTCTGTGAGATTTTGAGCCAAAGGTTTCTTGTGGCTCATTTTGAATAAGTTAAAGATAGGGGTAGAGAAATGGAAGGAGGGCCTTGGTTGTCTGATGCAGCCTGTGTCTTTCTAACTCCTTGGGTCTTGGAATTCAATCCAACATTCATGACAATCTTATCAGTGCATGTCTAGGTCAGACTTCCAGATTTCACATTGAATCCTGAAAAGAATTGGTCATAGAAAAGAAAAAATTGTCAAGTTTTTTAATATGTTTATCAATTTCACAAAAGGAAGAAGATGGATTTTTTCTGGGATCAAGAGTGTGTAGAATTGGATCTAAGTAAAGGATGGTCACATAGGGTCATCCATGGATATGATAGAATGGGGTGATCTTTTCTTTTCCTTTTTTTTTACCATGGTGAATTGGTAACTGTTGGAATACTTTTGGTAAGTTCCAGGGTGACTGCCAGGATGATTGCAAGAGTAAGAGTATATCCAACAACCTACAAGCTAGATATACCAAAAACTTATGACTTAGTTAAAGCTGACTCCCCAGATGTCCTAACCACACTGGAATGGAATCTATTCAAGGAGCCGCATTACAATAAGCCAAACATATCTCTTAAAATTGAATCCAGATAAATAGAAAAATAAACAATGTTCCACCAAGACTCCGGGACGGGGAGACGCGGGTGCGGGGAGATGCACAAGGGGGACGTGTGGGAGTACCCTTAAATTTTAGGGAAATTTAGGGGGGACAGGGGCACGTCGAGGTATATATATATATATATATATATATATATATAGATAGATATATATATATATATATATATATATATATATATATATATATATATATATATATATATATATATATTTCAAATTCATATTCAATAATGAAAGCATAAATACAATGAGACATACACAATTGAATTAAGTAATGAAATACATTGATCCATACTCATCATCCTTACTAATACATACATGATTCATCCATAGACCATGAGATTCAATAATGAAATTCTCTGATACATATTCATCATTCATTATTCACCATTCTAGAATCTACATTGATTTAAAAGTTAAATTCATCATTCATCACTCTAGATTCTAAATTGATCAGACTGGTATACAATGCGACCCCGTGGGTATATGATGCAACCCAGCAGATGGATGCTTGCCCTCGCTGGACGCTGCGCTGCTTCCACTTCCAGGTGCTTCTCGGTGTGGAGACCTTGCACTTGCCCTCGTTGTACATATCTTCCAGGTCGAATTTTACAAGCACACAAATTCCGTGGACTCACAAAAGATGAAGCCGAAGCTGAAAATTCAAGATTCTAGCAACAATACCAAAGGTTCAACAATATCGTGTAAGACAGCCACAATTTCTGAGCAAACACTCTAGGATTCTCTACATTATCCTGGTGAGAGATCTCGAGAAAACACAAGAGGACAGGACTTGTGATGACCATGTAAGATACTTTCATAAAACCAAGAAAAGTTGATCTCGCGGCTCATAGATCAAAGTAGACAAACCCAAAAATAGTTACTTCCAATTCTTATTGTTTTCTTCTGAAATTTACTTCTGATTCCACACTTGGAGAGATCATTTTACAGTTATGAGTAATGACAAATAGAAGCAAGAAATATTTTGCTAAATTTTACATGTTCTATAAGTGTTTCTCCTTTAGCATGGCGAACTTCAGTAAATCCATACAATTCTGATAACAATGCAACAGGTGCAAACATTATTTAAATGTTATGGAACAATATGTTGAGCAGTTTTTGTGACATATTTTAGGCCCTAGTGCATTCAACAAAGCAGTGAGGGTGCAACGGTGGTTATGTTATAGTTCCGCAATATTGGATTATTTAGAGAGCACATGCATGTGCTAACCTCAGTTTCTTAATTGATATTTCCAACAATGCAGACGATGGTTATGTGTTACATGTATACCTATCTGAAGAGTTTCAATCATAGTAGAACAAAGATGAAACAGACCTATAATTTATCGATATGTTATGTTAATACAAAGCCAGAGATGATTGTGTTACAATTCAGAATGGAATGTTCTTCAATATTCATGTTCCAAATGTGTATGATTGAATGTATCGTCTGCTTACTCCAAACATAATATTAGATTTTCTATCTTTTGGCAGTGTTAACATAATTCCTATGTAATGGCAGTGTTACAATGTCGACAACAGAACAATATGCATTACACCTAAGTCTGGAACCAAGGTCGATAACATAGCAATATGCATTACACCTAAGTCTGGAACCAATGTCGATAACATAGCAATATGCATTACACCTAAGTCTGGAATGTTACAATGGATGGTCTGGATCATTATGTCTTTCAAAATTATTAAATTTTTTATTTCACCTGGCACTTTTACATAGTTTGTACAAGTATAACGGATGCCATAGTAGAGGTGTGCGCTGCAAATAAGCATTCATTTTATTGCATCTAGGACAGAGCAATCATCTTGAAGGGGCTATAATGGATTAAATGATTCAAATAAATTCCAATGAGATTGAATTCAGGATGTTATAATAAAGGAGGACAATGCATCACATACCAGGCAAGGTTGAAGGTGGTAGTTAAATTGCAACTTCAAACTCTGGTTCTTGATTTCCAAGTTAAATCTAGAATGTAAATACAATGAACCTGCACATATGATTTGTGATTTACTCGGAGGTAGGTATCATGAGAGCCACAAGGCAAGGGAGGGAGTTAGTTTCTCATACTGACCAGTAAAATTAAGGGGCCACAACGGTCTTAACGTATTTGGAATTAATTATGTTTCATGTTTTGTCGGCCAGCAAATTTTTTCTTCCAACCCATGACAAGGTTGTAATGCGTGTAAAAGCGAGAAGTGATTTTTAAATCGAGGGCAGAATTCGTTGAATTCCAATGTAAAGTATACAACTGATTTCCAAATCCTGCATGTATGATTTCCTTGCAGATTGATATTTCCCATGAAGGGATGAATTTGATGTTCTATTTGAGATATTTGTTGCTCTGTCCATGTGTACTGACAACAAAATGGGTGGATCGAAGTGTGTCGCGTACTAGACGATCTCTAATACATGGAAAGGGTGTTGATTATGAAATAAGGACTCCCTATGACCTGTGCCATTTTTTTGACAAATTTTCGTGGATAGAGAGATATGAATGGAGGGAGGGAGAGTAGTTGATTCTCTTGGGTCAGTAAAGGATGCAGATACGAAGAATAATGATGTTGTCTATCAAGTGCATAATTTGGGGGTTTTTATTGCTTACGTGCAAGACGTGTTCGAGGACTTTGCATGCAGCTTGTCTTATCCTACCAATGGAAATGCAAGGTTGGAGAGTTTGGATGCCTGGAACAACTTAAGAATTCCAGAGGTCCAGAAATTTTCTCACTGAACGCACAATATGCATAAAGAAGGATGATTGTAAAGATATGTGTGCATCATCTGTGAGCTTACTAAAGTTCACATGACAGATTCATTCAATTTATTAGTTAACAACGGTGCTGCTGCTGGACAAGTGATATTCCATGTAAGGCATTTTAAGATCTTGTATTTCTACAGTAACTGTTTTTGCATTAATTATTATTCATTGGAAGACTAATATTTTTGTCATGCGTATCTGAAAAATGCGACATGATCATTCCAGACACATTTTCACATTAGTTCAGAAGCATGCATGATAAACTTTGGAGGTCTGAGGTAAATACACAAATGCATCTTGTCTTTAATGCTCACGAGTAAGCTCATACATTTAAAGACCTCGATAGAAGGCATTAGAATAAGATATAAGAGAGGAGTGACATCTTTTAATCTACCCTATTGCAATGGGGGTATACTTGTTTCAATCAAAAAAGAGTTAAACAAGATGCCAAGATGCTTGAGGCCATGAAGTTCCCCCTCGATAACCCCTGGAAGTATGATCGTAAGTATATATTGGCTTAGTTAAAGGGAAACGAGCAGCCAAGGGTAGCATCAACTTCAGAGTTATTACATGTAATGAACAAGACACCTAGGTGCTTTGACTTTTTATGCTTTTTACATAGATTTTAAATAAAAAGAGTAAATCTCTGTTGTATACATTTTCAAAGAGATGCAGTGTATTTGTGTTTTTTTTACACAACTTTTTTAATTACATGAAAGTGAAAGGAGATTTACAATATTGCACTTATTAGATATTAAATAAATTTTCTCATTGAACACACAATATGCATAAACAAGCTTACTGAAGTTCACATGAAAGATTCATTCAATTTATTAGTTAACAACGGTGCTGCCGCTGGACAAGTGATATTCCATGTAAGGAATTTTAAGATCTTGTATTTCTATCAAGTCCAGAATTTGGGGGTTTTGAATGCTCATGTGTAGGACGTGTTCGAGGACTCTACATGCAGCTTGTCTTCTCTTACCAGTGGAGATGCGAGGTTGGAGGGTTTGGATGCCTAGAACAACTTAAGAATTCCAGAGGTCCGAAAATTTTCTCATTGAACACAAAACATGCATAAAGAAGATGATTGTAAAGATCTTGTATTTCTGCAGTAACTGATTTTGCATTAATTATTAGCGCATTTAGTACTTCATGCATGCATCTTGCCAAATGGGTGCTCTATTTCCATCAGAAATTTCAGCTGCATATGAGAATCCAGGCTCTTTTGGGTCAGTATGGGATGCAGATACAAAGGATAATGATGTTGTCTGTCAAGTCCAGAATTGGGGGTTTTGAATGCTCACGTGCAGGACATGTTTGAGGACTCTGCATGCAACTTGTCTTCTCCTACCAATGGAGATGCGAGGTTGGAGGGTTTGGATGCTTGGAACAACTTAAAAATTCTAGAGGTCCGAAAATTTTCTCATTGAATGCACAATACGCATAAAGAAGATGATTATAAAGATATGCGTGCATCATCTATGAGCTTACTGAAGTTCACATGACAAATTCATTCAATTTATTAGTTAACAATGGTTTTGCTGCTGGACAAGTGATATTCCATGTAAGGCATTTTAAGATCTTGTATTTCTACAGTAATTGCTTTGCATTAATTATTATTCATTGGAAGACTAATATTTTTTTCATGTGTATCTGAAAAATGTGACATGATCATTCCAGACACATTTTCACATTATTCCCAGAAGCATGCATGATAAACTTTGGAGGTCTTCCTAGAAACATGCATGATAAACTTTGGAGGTCTGAGGTAAGTACACAAATGCATCTTGTCTTTAATGGTCACGAGTAAGCTCATACATTTGAAGACCTCAATAGAAGGCATTAGAATAAGATATAAGAGAGTAGTGACGTCTTTTAATCTACCCTATTGCAATGGGGGTATACTTGTTTCAATAAAAAAAGAGTTAAACAAGATGCCAAGATGCTTGAGGCCATGAAGTTCCCCCTAGATAACGCCTGGAAGTATGATCGTAAGTATATAATGGCTTAGTTAAAGGGAAACAAGTAGCCAGGGGTAGCATAACTTCAGAGTTATTGCATGTAATGAACTTGACACCTGGGTGCTTTGATTTTTGATGCTTCTTACATAGATTTTAAATAAAGAGTGTAAATATATGTTGTATTCAAATAGATGCAGTGTATTTGTGTTTTTTTACACAACTTTTTTAATTACATGAAAGTGAAAGGAGATTTACAATATTGCACTTATTAGATATTAAATAAATTTTCTCATTGAACACACAATATGCATAAAGAATATGATTGTAAAGATATGCGTGCATCATCTGTGAGCTTACTGAAGTTCACATGATAGATTCATTCAATTTATTAGTTAACAACGGTGCTGCTGCTGGACAAGTGATATTCCATGTAAGGCATTTTAATATCTTGTATTTCTACAGTAACTGTATTTGCATTAATTGTTAGCGCATTCAGTACTTCATGCATGCATCTTGCCAAATGGGTTCTCTACTTCCATTAGAAATTTCAACTCCATATGATAATTCAGGCTCTCTTCGGTCGGTATGGCATGCAGATACAAAGAATAATGATGTTGTCTATCAAGTCCAGAATTTGGGGGTTTTGAATGCTCACGTGCAGGACGTGTTCAAGGACTCTGCATGCAGCTTGTCTTCTCCTACCAATGGAGATGCGAGGTTGGAGGGTTTGGATGCCTGGAACAACTTAAGAATTTCAGAGGTCCAGAAATTTTCTCATTGAATGCACAATATGCATAAAGAAGATGATTTTAAAGATATTGTATTTCTACAATAACTGTTTTTGCATTAATTATTAGCACATTCAGTACTTCATGCATGCATCTTGCCAAATGGGTTCTCTACTTCCATCAGAAATTTCAGCTGCATATGAGAATTCAGGCTCTCTTGGGTCGGTATGGGATGCAGATACAAAGAATAATGATGTTGTCTATCAAGTCCAGAATTTGGGGGTTTTGAATGCTCACGTGCAGGACGTGTTCGAGGACTCTACATGCAACTTGTCTTCTCCTACCAATGGAGATGCGAGGTTGGAGGGTTTGAGAATTCCAGAGGTCTGGGAATTTTCTCATTGAATGCACAAAATGCATAAATAAGATGATTGTAAAGATATGCGTGCATCATCTGTGAGATTACTGAAGTTCACATGACATATTCATTCAATTTATTAGTTAACAACGATGTTGCTGCTGGAAAAGTGCTATTCCATGTAAGGCATTTTAAGATCTTGTATTTCTACAGTAACTGTTTCTACATTAATTATTAATTCTTTGGAAGACTAATATTTTTGTCATGTGTATCTGAAAAATGCGACATGATCATTCCAGACACATTTTCACATTATTCCCAGAAGCATGTATGAAAAACTTTGGAGGTTTGAGGTAAGTACACAAATTCATCTTGGCTTTAATGGTCATGAGTAAGCTCATACATTTGAAGACCTTGATAGAAGGCATTAAAATAAGATATAAAAAAGGAGTGATGTCTTTTAATATACCCTATTGCAATGGGGGTATGCTTTTTTCAGTAAAAAAAGAGCTAAACAAGCTGCCAAGATGCTTGAGGCCATGAAATTCCCCCTAGATAACCCCTGGAGGTATGATCGTAAGTTTATAGTGGTTTAGCTAAAGGGAAACAAGCAGCCAGGGGCAGCATCAACTTCAGAGTTATTCCATATAATGAACAGGACACCTGGGTGCTTTTATTTTTTATGCTTCTTACATAGACTTTAAATAAAAAGAGTAAATCTCTGTGGTATACATTTTCAAAGAGGTGCAATGTATTTGTGTTTTTTTGTACACAACTTTTTTAATTACAAGAAAGTGAAAGGAGATTTACAATATTGCACTTATTAGATATTAAATAAATTTTCTTATTGAACACACAATATGCATAAAGAAGATGATTGTAAAGATATGCGTGCATCATCTGCGAGCTTATCGAAGTTCACATGACAGATTCACTCAATTTATTAGTTAACAACAGTGTTGTTGCTAGACAAGTGATATTCAATGTAAGGAATTTTAAGATCTTGTATTTCTACAGTAACTGTTTTTGCATTAATTATTATTCATTGGAAGACTAATATTTTTGTCATGTATATCTGAAAAAATGCGACCTGATCATTCTAGACACATTTTCTCATTATTCCCAGAAGCATGCATGATAAACTTTGGAAGTCTGAGGTAAGTACACAAATGCATCTTGGCTTTAATGGTCACGAGTAAGCTCATACATTTGAAGACCTTGATAGAAGGCATTATAATAAGATGTAAGAGAGTGGCGTCTTTCAATCTTCCCTATTGCAATGGGGGGTATGCTTTTTTCAATCAAAAAAGAGCTAAACAAGCTGCCAAGATCCTTGAGGCCATGAAGTCCCCCGTAGATAACTCCTGGAAGTATGATCGTAAGTTTATAATGGTTTAGCTAAAGGGAAACAAGCAGCCAGGGGCAACATAAACTTCAGAGTTATTGCATGTAATGAACAGGATGCCTGGGTGCTTTGATTTTTGATGCTTCTTACATAGATTTTAAATAAAAAGAGTAAATCTTTGTTGTATACATTTTCAAAGAGATGCAGTGTATTTGTGTTTTTTTTACACAACCTTTTTTAATTACAAGAAAGTGAAAGGAGATTTACAATATTGCACATATTAGATATTAAATAAATTTTCCCATTGAACACACAATATGCATAAAGAAGATGATTGTAAAGATATGTGTACATCATCTACGAGCTTACTAAAGTTCACATGACATATTCATTCAATTTATGAGTTAACAACGATGTTGTTGCTGGACAAGTGATATTCCATGTAAGGCATTTTAAGATCTTGTATTTCTACAACAACTGTTTTTGCATTAATTATTATTCATTGGAAGAATAATATTTTTGTCATGTGTATCTGAAAAATGCGACATGATCATTCCAGACACATTTTCACATTATTCCTAGAAGCATACATGATAAACTTTGGAGGTCTGAGGTAAGGACACAAATGCATCTTGGCTTTAATGGTCACGAGTAAGCTCATACATTTGAAGGCCTTGATAGAAGGCATTAGAATAAGATACAAGAGAGGAGTGACGTCTTTTCTAAGTGATTAGATTTAGATATTGTTTGGAAGGGTAATATTTCAGTAAAATCTCAAACAATATTTCCTTGATCCCTCTTGATTCATAAATATGTATTGTTGTTGCAATAAATTTTCATCATTTGTTGTTGAATGGTGAATATTGAAGCACACTTTCAGAAAAAGTCTAGACTAACATAGCTTTGATTGAATAATTCACAGTTAAATTTACTTTCAGAGGTGAAGGGAATAAAAGTTGGCTGGCATTACTTACAAAGAAAACAATAAAATCTTGGGAAAAAATGATGGTCTTGTTATTAAAGTTGGTTTATCTCTGGTTATTATCCCTGAAATATTCTTGTATATTTTACAGAATGTTTGTTGGAGATACCTCTATTTGAATCGAAAGACCTCTCTTCTTGCGGAATGTATTCGGGGAACATTATCAGCTCTGCAAACTGCATAATTTGGGCCATTCTAAGAGAATCCAAATTCTTGTTCAGCTGCATATGGTTGTCTAATTGATGTTATTAGACTTTGATTCTACAGGTTCATGTAATTTTCAAACATGTAAGCTGAACAATAAGCTATGTTTTGAAAGATTCAACTTTTTCCATGGTGGTGAAGTCATACTAACATATTTACAACAATTCTTTATGGAGTCCAACTTATAAGTGCCAATACCTTTACTCTTTCCCTTAGGCCATGTCCTTACAAAGGTCTTGAATAAGGAATGTAAACTAGAACAATATTATATGAATTTTTTGTTATTTCCAATTATTTTTCTAATTTCAACACAATTTGATATCGTAGTCTACGGGTTGCTTCAATTAATCTGCGGACATTCATTTATAGACATTGGTAAAGTATCCATTAGTTGATTTTGAAATTTGAAATACACCCATGACACTGGTGATGCCTCCTTCACGATCATAATTTTTTTAAACTACTGGTTGATTTTTATTAGATCTGGATAGTGTCATTGTAACACTGAACTTGAGAGTTGTGAAATAACTTTACATGGCTATAAAAGAGAGAGGAATGGTCTAGAAGCTTCTTTGCAGAGAGTTGGTCAAGAAAAAACAAATTTGGAGGACCACCTTAGCTCACTGAAATAAACATTGAGAAATTCAGATACTGGTGTGGATACGCTAAAACGTTGTCAAGATGAGCTAGAGAGAACAGTTTCATCCCTCAAGTTCACATTGGAGGACAAGCTTACTTAATTATCAGCCTTTTCTGAGATAAATCAGGCTTATGATACTCTGTCTGATCCACAAAAGAGAAAAGCATATGATAATCTGCACCTCATACCCAAGTTTGACATTTCCAGGGTTGCTTTTGGTTATGTATTAGAGACGAATAAGACCTTTCAAGCTCGTACATTCTAGAGAAGGCCAAGGACCACGATCTGTGGTGAAAATTTTCAGGCTGCTTGAATTTACTTTTGTAATCTGCTCCCTATTTATGTATGGTGTGATGCTTGGACCCATGCCCTCTTGTTTAATATATGTTATTATGTATATAGTTCTTTATGATGGGCCGACCTTGTACTTAGTTTTGGTGGGATATTTGTCTAGAGCATTCTTACTGCTATCATAGTAGTCAATATGGTCACTAATCACATGCACATCATTGGATAATGGAGATCATCACAATGCAGCTTGCTGCAAGAATGCTTGGAACATTGAAGAAGCCATCAGATTTTTTGTGCCTCTTTCCATCTGTCCCTTCCCTCAACAATGGCTTACAACATCTATGGTATTTTATACAAAATTTTATGCAAGAACAAGATATCCATGCCTAACAATCAACTTGACTTATCATGACTTTAATCTTTATATAAAAAAACATAGATAGATAGATACATTGATTTTGATTAGAATTGTAACTTGTTTCCAAAATTGATTTTTATACAATATCTATCATATGTTTATTGTAAATATTATCTAGCACCATTCATAAGTTGTTTCCAAAGAAAGTACCTTCATCATTCTCATTTGTGTCCTCATACACTCATACAGTGATCACAAGCCTATTTCCCAGGTCTTTATATTGTTATTTGTCATGGTAATAAATGTTGATTGAATGATCTTGAACATTGTAAATATATAATTTTGAAACATTATAATGATGTGTAGAGATTGCATTGATTTTACAAGACACTTCAAGCTACTAGTTCCTTTTCTATTGCCTTACGGCGTGTTCTTTGCAACATATGGTGCAAATGCTAGTAATATATTTTTCAGTAACATTAACATATTTTTCAAGCAGATAGAAAGATGCTAAAGTAATTTGGAAAAAAAATATTTGAATATTTTAATTAAAAGTATAAAGATAGTGTAATTAAAACCATATTATTTTAAATTGGTAAAAAAAATTATTCTTGATTAATATAAAATATACCCTTTATAATAATTAAAAAAATATTAAATCTATTTTATTTAAAATTTAACATCTAAATATAAGGAATTATCAAGTTTTTACAAATGGTTTATGTTTTTTATTATCTTTTTTTGGTCAAGTAATAATGGAGCCTTCAATTAACCACAAGAAATGTTACATATGTTATATGTCTTTATAAGTGTAAATACCAGCAAGGGGCAAACCCATTGAAACCAGAAACAAAACTCGAAACCTTACACATAAATCTTACACATAAACCTCCACCCATTATCCAACCCAATGGTCATTCGATAAGAACCCCGGTGATCCAATGGTCCTTAAAGAAATCGCTTCGGAGACTTGCACGACCCTTACTTTCTTTACGAAGCCGACAGAGAAAATAAACTGTCAATGTATAAAACTTCAAGTCTGTTCTTGGACTTAACCTCCTCCCATGTTGAAACCCAATATCATTTCAATGAAGATGTCGTAAGATCCGACGATCATTAATGATATCGCCTTGGCAAAATGTGCCCCTTTTACTTGGTTCACGGATCCGATAAGGATTATAATCCATTGGTTTATAAAAGTTCGGGTCCAATCTAAGACTTAGCCTCCAATCACTTTTAAAACCCGATATCCATACGCTCAAGCCCTTGTTGACCTGATGGTCCTCTGAGATATCAGATCGGAAACTAGCTCAATCTATACCCTCTTTACGCATCCGTTGAAGATTATAAACCACTGATCAATAAATCTTTGGGTCCGCTTAAAGATTTAACCTTCGATCAATTTCCAACTCGATAGCCATTCGATGTCGAAGGCCATCAAAATCTATGGTCGGTGACCTTCCAAGAAGCTCGCTATTTACCAAGTACCCCTCCCTTGTAATTAACTCTATTTTAAGCATTCTTTGTGGGATCAACGGTTATGATTGACTTTTGCTTCTGCTTTACCCCCTGCTTCCATTGTTTATGTTTCTTATTATCAATATATCAATATACATGCAATGTCTTCCAAAACTAAAATATAAAATTAAAGTGTATATAAAGTTTTTAAATGCAAGAGACTCTTTCTTCAAAATTACAATCTTTATTTTTTTATCAATTTGAGAATTATTATATGAAGTTATCCTCATAATAGTAAATGAATTTCAAATAAAATTACAATAATTGCAATATTTTTAATTTCAACCATCAACATTAATATAAAATTATCATCACAACGATAGCAAGAAACATTGATGATCAAGCCCCCTCTCTCTCTCTCTCTATATATATATATATATATATAGATATAAATTTCAAATAAAATTTCAATAATAGTAATATTTTAAATTTCAACTAACAACATTAATATAAAATTATCGTCACGGGTATAGCAAGCAACACTGAGGATCAAACATATATATATATATATATATATATATATATATATATATATATATATATATATATATATATATATATATATATATATATATATATATCTTAGCCATGGATGTAGTAAGCACACGATCAAATTTCTTGATACAAAACTTCTTTTAGAGACTAACACTTGGAAAAGGTTTACACATCAAGATATTTGATCCCTCTTGATGCTCGATATATCCATGGTTATAATGGATCTATATTCATTCTCTCTCTACACATAATTTCATTTTTAAGTGCATAAACATATTCCATTATTTGGAAATCCTTTAGGCACTTCAATTTTGTAAACCTGACAATTTAAATTTTCAATTTGAACAAATCTCAAAGGCAAAAATGTAAAATAGTGAAACCCCTTAAAATAGATGACATTATTTACATTAATTTTTTTTTTTGTAATCAATATATTTCTAAATACATATTAAAGTTCCTGAAATATTTTACTTTCAACAAATTCAATTACTTTATTTCTTTGGGTATTGGAATATTTTGTTATGGTTAATAAAAATTTTTTCATGTTCTTTTCCTATATATACATATATGTAAAATTAATATTAAAATAAGTTAACTAATTTGAGTACTCAAATAGTTTATTCAAATTTTATATTGAAATATCACATACATATACTAAAATTGATATTAAAATAGTTTATTCAATTTTTATATTGAAATATTTGTAAGAGGTATACGAATTATTCATATTCCTCACATTTAAAAGGGAAAATATAAGATTTTATTGTTTTATTTTTTTAAGTGTTAATTACTTTATTTCTTTTAAAAATTTATATAAAACTATGTTTCTTTACTTGAACATCAAAATATTTTATTTATAGCTAAGCGTGAGAGTGAAATATTTTTACCACATTTGCTAAGTGAAATTAGGATTATTGATGTTTTATAATTATTTTCATTAAAACTACCAAATTATGTATATTAGTTTTTTAATTATAATTGAAATTGTTTTTTCTGTAGAGAATATTTTACCTTTATTTTTAAAAGGCACATGTGTCAACTCTATGCTGATCACTCATGAAGTCATACATCATCGTCGCCCAATGAGCTTGGTCTGGGTCTTATAACGTTTCATTGTTTAAATTGCATTTTTGAATGCATAAATGGATTCAACTACTTCAAAATCTCTTTGGGAACTTAGATTGTGCAAAAATATATAATAGTGAAACTATTTGAAATGTTTTTTACCACAAGAATGTATGTCTTTTAATTGTTTTATATATTATAGACATAGTTATTTGTATGTAAAATTTCATTAGATTACTAAGAATTTACATACAGTACAAATAAATCGATATCGAGTTTTCTGTGGACAATGTCTAAATTGAGCATATGAAAACAAAAAAAATGCATATCTAATCTGGGACTAGCATTGTGCATGTCTTGGGGGTGACCATCTGCCCATAGATGGGAAACTAGATGACTTTCATAAATGTCATGAAACTAGTTTATAAATGCAGAAAACACAACTAATATGAAAATGAGTAACAAAGACTGAAAATGATTTTCTTGATTCCTGGTAGTAGTCAAAGCCATGCCAAGATTTAATTGAAGGGATCATCATGACCTTTCTTCAACCATGATGGTATTTCCCACTTGATAAGCATCATGTCAAAGCTGGTGTCTACATCCTATTGCAGTTTCTCTTTTGTATGTTCGTCTTTCAGTGTTTTCCTACCATTGGTGGCCTATTCCTTCACATTGTTTCTCAATGACCCTTCTTTTGAAAAGGTCTTCTGCATCTTGAAAATTGGCCCTGACTTCTCAAGATTGGGTGGTTTTTCACCTTGAAAAATCAAGTCTGAGAACTCAAAGAAGAAGAGTTTGAGCCATCTGAGAAGTTAGAGGGTGCTAGAGGCACCGGTGGTGGAGGGAGCTGAATTCCTAGAGCACTAGTTAGAACACACAATGTCTCTCTATCCTAGACGAGATGAAAGTCTAGGTCAATGATTTCAACTTCCAAGAGGCATATAGTCTCTTCTTAGTCCCGCATGTGTTGTTTAAGTAGGTTAATCAATGCCCATTGGTAGTCCCTAGTATTTCTTACCTCCTTCAATTTCAGTGCCACAATCAATCTTCTAATGTGCTACATAAGGTCCTCATCAAACCATTCTACTCTTTGAGTATACCATGGAAGAGGAGGTTGACAACCTCTATCCCTCCCTCCTTTCCTAGGACAATTGTGCTCATGTACCATGGTTGTTAGCTTGTGTTTTCATGAGTTTCCCCTTCCAGCACTGACATCCTCCTCTTCATTCTCAACAATATTAATGGAATATTTAACAAACAACTACTTATAGAGGTAATATTTAACATCTCGGTTCAACATTAAATTCCAATAGAATTTTATCCAACCCAAACATCTCATGCAGTGAATGAGATATGTGGTGATGCTAGGAAGGGTTGTTTCCATTATTTAATCATTAATGCACTCGATATAGCTATCATGAAGGAATTAAATACCTTTGGTAACCACATCTACACTCATATCTAGGGCTCTGAGATCTCTATCTTCCATGTATAAGCACTGAGAGGCCCATGTCTCAATTGGAGGGAAATTAAGGTTCAAGTCATCACATGGAGCTTGCTCCTCTATCCCTTTATTCACTAGAATATCCATTAAATAAATTTCCTTTCACATGACATGCGAGAAAAGTATTGCCTCTTGGTGATAAATAATTTGAACTAGTTATTGCATGATTTGATCCAAACACCATTTGGAGGAGCACTTCGTGGGAGGAGATCTTGAATGGATCTTCTTCGTTTCTTGAATAATTAGCTGAGAGTCACCTTCACTAATTGCAGATGTGACATGTGTGCTTTAGGAGGAGGATTGTGTAGAGAAATAGTAGGCCAACCTTGTATTAAATGTAAAGGTTGTGTAGAAATGACAGGTCCCAAACCATCATTATTTGGATTAACCAAAGGGGAAGACATATGTGGAGGCACAGGAATGCCCATAGTGGGTGGTTGAGGAAATGGAGGTTGTTGTGGTTGAGGCTACACCACAAGTTGAGGCTGAGGTTGTCCCAATAGGTTCACCACACTTGTACATGACAACTGCCTTAATTCTTGAGAATCAACATCAAAATAAATATAGACTCTTGGTTTCCTTTCCCCTCTCACACCCAGATGTTGTTTTCTATTAACTCCTCCTCTGCCCCTACCCCTATTTCTATTAAAAAATATCATATTGCAACAAATTCATTGTATTAATCACAAGCAGTGGAAGATATCGTACCAATCATCAAGTTAAGCACAAAACTCTGAGTTTGAAACACCAAATAGGAAACAAAGTTAAATGAGGAAATGTGCATCTGATTAGCAATTTTTATATTTTAAGGAGAATTATGTGAGAAAACCAACATTGTAGTAATGAGATCTCCTTTATCTCCTATATTCGCTAATATTTTCATGGAGAAGTTTGACAAAAGATATTTTCAAACATGCCCCCCTGAAACCAATAAGATGAAAGAAATGTGTGGATGGCCCCATGGGAGTGAATAACTCAACAAAATCTTTGAACACTTTAATTGCTTTTCAAAATACATTAAATTCACCATGAAAAGAATCCCCTTCTTGGATGTGTTGATAATTAGGAACCATGATGGGTACCTTGACCACAAAGTATATAGAAAATGACCCATATAGATAATTATCTTCATGTGAAATCTCATCACCACCCTACTAAAAAATATTGGTGTTTTTAACACCTTAGCCATAAGAGCTATTAGAGTCTTTGACAAAGAGCACTTTAAGCATGAGAAAGATCACATGACTAAGATCTTTAGGAGCACATGATTTAGAAAAAAAGGATTTTGGAAGTGCAATGAGGAGAGCCATGGAAAGGGCAAGGGGTGAGCTTTGATCCACAAACAATTCTAACTCCACCAAGATAACATATATTACATTCAAAGGGTCATCCATAAGATTGCCAAGGTATTGAAAAGGAAGGAAATTAAGGCCTCTTTCAAATTCATGGAAACTACCAAGGTGGAAAATTAAATCTGTACTCCTAACCATTATCACTGCGAGGGGATATACAAGGTTAAGTGACTATTGTGGAAAATGATACAATAGAGAAATTGGGCATACCTTTCAGTTAAGGATTATGGAGCATGAAATCAATATAGGATTGAGCACATTACACCTTGGCACTTTCACATCATTGCTTGATTACTAAGTACTAGATGTGCTTAGAAGACACCGAAATTCTAGCTAACATTTTTTTAAACATTAAATGAGAGAAGAAACAAAAATCATTAAACACCCCAACAACCTTAATAAAGATGAGTGTTGAGAACTAACTTCTTGTTATACACCCTAACAAAATAATAATAAAAATAAAAACATCACATAAATGAAACATGTTTTCTCTTTGCTCTTATCTTTATCTTTTCTATTTAGATTAAACTTTTTCAAAATTTAAATCATTATTTCAATTATACTAATATCTGTAATAATATTATTATCTAATTTAATTCTTAATTTTTTTAAAACAAGGAGATCATTAGTGTTTATCCCTAGTATGTTTACCTATCGATGGAGTTATGACTATATATACACCAATGACCCAGTAGGAATATAAGGTAGTGCAATGAATATGAACATATGAATAAGCAGTAACGATATTTTCACTACAATATAGAGGTGGTTAAACACAGATTATACTAATATCTATAATAATATTTTATCTAATTCAATTTTTATTTAAATTTTTTTTATTATTGTAATAAAATTTTAATATATTACTATTATGTATTTGTATTCGCCCTTTCTATTTTTTTTCTCGTTCAGAATTTTCATTTTCCTAAATTTTGTTTGGTTTTTCTTCCTCCCTTATTATTTTTTTAAGCCCTATATTACTAACATAATCCTTTGACGATTTATTAATATCATAGATTTTGGGACCTGTGAATTATTATTTTTTTCGGTTTGCTTCATCACCTTCTCTGTCAAAATTTTATTATTTTTTTCGGTTTCCTTCCTCACCTTCTCTATCATAGTTTTTCAAAAGATTAAATATTTCACATAGGACAATGTAATAAGGAAATTAATGAACCAAATTGAGTTGTGGCTCTCTGCAACTGCATTCTATGCGGGATAAGGAAATATATAAAGTTTTGGGAGGGTCGGATAAATATTGTGAGCCTAGGAAGCCATTGCAGGTACCAAAACCATCCTACTAACACTGGAGGTTGGGTAGCGTTGAGATTCCACCCAATTGCAATACCAAAGTTCCACCTCTGAGACAACCATATAATACTCGGAATGGGCCAATGGCCAAGTGTGATGAAAGGAGCAATATCAGAGGGATATTCATTCTGCATTAAACTTACACCCAACATTCGCTCAGATGACTAGCTTCCAATTGAGGTGGCATTGGATAAAAATAACCTTGAGGGAGGGTGTTAGCTTTCCATGACACCACCCTTATCCTGCGTTGCATGAAACCACTACAAACTATCATGATCAACCATTATGATCCTGCAAGGAAAATTAACAGTAATGTACAATGGACGAGATTGCATCGGTGTGGGTATCATTTCAATGTTCTTCCAAGCATGTTGGAGGGAACCATTATGTCCAGATAGCTGATGGTCACTTCCATCCATGAATGCATGCTAACATCCATCAGCGGTGGGCACCCGCCATGGGGGAATAACCTTTTAAAGTTAATACCTTGGATGTATGTCACTGGATGCAAATTTTATTGTCTCATATAACCATTTTAAAATGAGAACTATTTGGAAAAGGTAAACAAAACCGTTAAAAAGCACTCGTTGGAGGGTTTGTGATATTAGGACTGTAACATCCCCTGGTTGAATTTCCATGTAATAAAAATAAGACCAAGGTCATGGGACATGTATTCCAAGTTGAATGGTGTGTAAACATTACAGGTCCCATCACTTATGGTTTAAAAATGGCTATGTAAATTGGAAAAGCCATCGAGAAAGGCAAAGAGGCAATAAATGGCATTTAATAATGGGAAATAAAAGAAAATAGGAGAAAAGGGAGATGAAGAGATACAAATATTCATGCAAGGAAATTGGAGGACATTAGAAAAGAAGGTTGCATCGACAACTACAACTTGAGGTCGTTGTAGGTAACAAATCACATATCTGATTTCCTTGTTTAGAGTTGGATGCATGGTACATGCGTGTGGTTCTTTGGTTATTTTATTGTTATTGGCATGTGATTTTCCTATATTAACAGCAGTTTCAATCTTTCCTTGACATTTCCTGGATAACCATGATGTAGTAGGTTCTTTATTTGATTAATCTTTGGATGGTTGGTAGACTTGGATCATGGTTGAGGTGGTCTCGGGAAATTCCCAAGGGTCAAGGGTGGAGATGGGCTTCTCTTGGAACTCTTCATGGATGGGTAGAGACATGAAAATTCCTTTGGAGTTAGTGAAGGAAGTCAGAGGCATCCAAGCTTGTTTTGATGTTAGTGATTTCTGGACCGATTTAGGTGAAATCACTATGGTAGAGGGTTGAGGTGGTTTGGCCTCTGGAAGCCTTGGTTGGTGCATATATGGAATAAGTGTGCATATATTCAAGTCATGTGTCTTCTATATATGCATATATTCTACATCACGTATCTTCCATATATATGCAGCTTCCATATATATGCATATCTTCCGAATATGCACAACTTTCGTATATGTGCATATACAGAAGTTGCTCATATACGAGAGACATGTGGATATACCATTTCTACATATATACGAAGGTTGAATTTGTGCACAAATTCATTATATGCATAGCTTCTGTATATGAACATATATGGAAGTTGTATATATACGAAATATATGCACATAAAATTGGACTTGTCTAAAGCTTATGACATAATTAGCTGGTATTTTCTTTTCAACGTTTTATAGATGTTTGCTTTGTTGAGCCTTGGCTATAATGAATTGATCCCATTCACACATCAGATAAGTTGAAATTTACCAAGGGAGGTGGAAAATAAAAGGTCCTAAAATACCCTCCACCTTAACCCAATCATGCTCGTAAGTAACTTCCCACCAAAATTATTTTTTACCCCTTCTCCACTTTGAAAAAAAAGATCCTC
This sequence comes from Pinus tabuliformis, assembly GCA_031772625.1. Taxonomy (NCBI): domain Eukaryota; kingdom Viridiplantae; phylum Streptophyta; class Pinopsida; order Pinales; family Pinaceae; genus Pinus; species Pinus tabuliformis. The sequence continues at coordinate 951,289,591 of CM062817.1, forward strand.
CTATGACCATGGCATCACCTAAAATTGAAATTTCGTACTCTAGTCCTACTTCACGCACCCCCACTGAGCCACTCCATTTCGTATTCGTACCTCTAACACTCTGACACCCCACTAGCACATAGACATCCTAGAGAATGACAAGGATATCATTGAGGATATGGAGCCAGACACTCTTGACCTCCTTAAAATTTCCAAATATTACAAAGGAAAGGACCCCAACACATTCCCAGAACACCACATGAGGATACTAGACCAGGCATGGACTGGAGTGGCTCTTCCAAAAGTGTCGAAAGGAGGGAACTTGATGTATGTTGAAGTAGATAACTACATCACCCTAAGGGGAGTCAGTTGTAGTATAAGAAAGTTATAATAAAAAGACTCCATGGGATTTACATGATAAGTAAATATACAAATATTTAGGTAATGATTGATGGTCAAGTTAATGCATATTTCACAAAAACTAGATATTGCAATTTTCATAAAGTAAGACCCACCCTGGCATAAACAAGTTTTGAATTCAAAATCACGGGCGGGGGGGGGCGCATATTAAGGAAAAGAGTAATCATCGCTATATTTTCTTTATTCAAGGTTCATCACCATAACATACCCCCTACTATCCCTAACCATTACTAAGGGTAGAAGGAGGTAATTACTCTGATGACCTGACCTCCAAAGTCTAATTATGGAAATGGGGTCTAAACTTTTCGATCTTTTTCAACTTCCTCAAAAATTAAAGCAGATGACATCATTATGTCGTCTTGTTGAGAACTTTCCCATGATATAACTTTTTCCTCAATCCGACTCTTGAATCAAAAGATATGGTTAATCAAAGTTTGGCCTATTAGGTCATGTCACGTCATCTAACTTTCCATGTGGTTCCCATGTTGTCCCAAATGAGGAGGAGGCAACCAAAATAAATAAAGGGAACTCACTTCAGTGTGGGACTTTTTGACAAATTGACATTTTCTTGCACCTAGCATGCTTAAGTTGCTTAGTCGAGTCTTCATATGAGATTCTTGGGTGAGATTCTCACCCCTTTCTTCGATGGTCTATGAGTGCTAGCCCAAGGAAGTTGATTGATTGTCCCTTGGATCAGTTTCAGTATTAGCTAAGGAATTTCATGGGAATTTTGTGGCAGCTTCTAGGATGTAGTAGGGAGGTATGACTTGCTAGTTGGGGCCAGTGAAGTTCAGGAGTTTGGCTGAGGTTATTGGGGAATATTTGCAATGTTATTTTCCAGACATTTTGGGGAGGAATAAAGTAGACCTTCAAGGGAGTCCTTGTTGTAGCATTGTGGAATTTGGTGATTGCATAGGCATGCACAAAGGGAAAATTATGGGCATACATGGGAGTTGGAGAGTGAGCCCGAGGACTTGGGTTGAGTAGAGGTTCTGAGGAATTCATCCGGGGAGGTAAATACCAACATTTTGGTAGTGATTGGAGGATTTTTACAATCAATTTCCACACAAGCCATATTTTCCAGACAATGAGGAGGACGTGGTATTTGGGGGTCATTTTAGGGTGTTAAAACTCATTTTAGTGGTACAATTTTGTTGGTTTTGTTGAGAGGATCCCAGGTCTAATTTTGTAGAATTTTTTGAGCACCGGAGGAGGTCCTTTCAATTGTTTCTTTCCAGTAGACATAATAGTTCCATTAGGGTAGCGTAGGGCATAATTGGGGAAGCTCATTTCCTTATCTAGGCGTTGTATTTTCCAACTTAAGTCTTGTCTAGCTTGTCATTGAGGCATGCCTAAGTTCACTCCTTTCATACTCTTTGTACTATTGCTCAATTTATGTAATAAAATGTAAAGAAGCATGAGCTTAAGTATCAAGAATTACGAACAAACAACTCCCAATAAAGATAACATTGTAGGATGGATGTCAATGATGTAAGATGTGATACAACATGATAAAATCCACATGGATGAAAACGTATTGACTATTTATGACCATATAACTAACGGGAAAGTGATGGAAGCAAGCAAGTTTAGGAAGGAGAATGCTATGGTGATTTAGAAGGGAGTGAAGTACAAGTAGCACAGAGGGACTAGGTAGGTTGAATAATTTCATACCTTGGAGGAAAATGCTTCCTCCCTTTGTTATGTGCCTTAGGGACTGGAATAAATAGTAAATGAATTCCTACAAACATAAACGAATTATTTAAAGTAATGCATTGATGATATATAAAGATGAAATATGAAAAATACTTGAAATAGTATTTTGATGTACCTTTGTACAAGCATGGATGAGATGGGGCCCATGGTGAAGCTTTGAAGTTAGGGAAAGGAGCATACCAATGCATAACATTTATCACATTGATGCTAATGATGTAAGTAACTCAAGAAATGGGGATCCTAATCTCTTTTATGGGAAAAAATTAATGGATGACATAACATATATAAGGGGTGGACCCTGTAATTTCATGCCATTTTCACTTGTTGATTTGGTGGATAGATTGAATTGACATAGCCCACATATTTTAGGAGTGATTAGGAGGTTCTTTGAGCATGAGAGAGACACGTGACTGTAGAGGGCTTAACCCTCATGTTGTTTTCCGTTAGGTTAGAAATGTATGTGCATACCGGGATGATACGACCCCATTTTTAGAAACGGGGCCCAGATATGTGCAATTGACCCAAAGAGAGTCATGAAATTCTATGCAAAATAGGAAGCTAGTGTCGCACAAGTGCACATGGCTATCTTGGGAGACATCACATAGGTGTCAACATAGTTTTCATGGGATAGTCACGTGAATCTAGGGGGTTATGGAATGCAAAATTGCATGTATCGACAATTATACTTGGCATAATCACATTATTAAACATATGAGTGACTGAAGCATGGCCAATTTCATGAATCTGTGCAACAAAGTGGTGACTATTCACGTGACTATGTGTGGCTGAGAAAAAATGAGCCATGTAGATGGGATGATTTAATTTTTTTATTTATTTATTTATTTTTTTTTGGGGGGGGGGGGGGGAGGGGTTGCACGAGTGTAGGTGTGGGGACGCCAACATCATAATTTTGTTGTAGGGAGTCATGATGGTTCTACATTGGTGTGATGAAGGCTATAAAAAAAATAGGTTGAGGTTTAGAGGCCTTCCTATAGCCTTAATGAGATCTAGCTGAGTAATATTTACCTCCCATATGTATGTAAACCATACCTTTGCATTTGGAGAGGAGTGGATCAAGAAACAAAGAGCCACAAAACTCATGGCATAGGTTGAAACGAACCCACAACGAAGCTGGAACAGATCTTGAGGTTGATTTCATGAATATTTCATAGAAGGTGGTAATAGTGTGCCATAAAAGAGGCAAGCATTTATCTATTGGAATTTGTAAGAGTCATGGTCTTGTTATTTTCATGTGATAATATCCAGTTGACGATGTCTACACATGGAATAACAAGGTAATTGCATACAACCTTATGTAGTCCTGACCTTTGGACATTGATGTACACCTGCAGCTATTCAAGGTCTTCTTTGAAGCTCTTTTCTAAGAATAATTCATTCAAATTTTGTCATGTACTGTATGACTCTTTCTCTAAGAACATTTGAGTATCTAAGAAAAGTGGCAAGTTCACTAGAGTACTCTCAACTGACTCTCTGGTGCTACTTTATGTGGTGTCCTTCGAGACAATTCTCTTGGGAGACATAGTGACAGTAACTGATCAAGAGAAGTCCTTAAAACTATAGTGCCTATAAGAGAGAAATGCACTCATGGAAAACATAAACTAACTCAAGCAAAATGACTCAAAAATAATGATCTGAGAAACAACCATAAGAGTGATAGGGCAAACTATGTAAATCCAAGAAACTGGACATTGATTCTACCAAGAAGGATTAGACAACTCCCAACCACAAGGGACTGGAAACTCATTGACTCAATGAATTGTGTAGTTTCTCATGGGAAGGGGAAGCTTCTGTGCAATTTTTTAGCTCAAGGCTACCCTGCCCCTCAAAATTGTGCAATTTTTGAGCTCAATGTTGCCCTACCTCTTTGGATTGCTCAATTCAAATCCTCAAGGTTGGTCTGCCTTCCATGATTATGAAATTTCTCAAGGGGAGACTGACAATGTTGCAAGGTCAAGGTAGAATATGGCTTGTGGCTGAAAGGGATCAAGTCGAGACCAAAACAAGACATCAAAATATTTTCATAAAATGATAATTATTAAAATAAAATGAATACTTGACGACAGTGAATGATGAGATCCTGTGGATAGAAGGGAGACTCCAAAAACACAGAATGGGCAAAAGTTGGAGGGTGGTTGTAGCAGCTACAACAGGGGGGTAATTCCATAGTTCTAGGTGATTATGCAAGTATGGGTCCAAATCCTTTCAAATACCACACTCACCCATGATATCTTATTTGTATTCACCCCTTGATCATACTTGCCCTTCCACACTAATTATGCATTGTCTACTAAGTTGGGCCCAAAAGAAACCTGCAAAAAAAGTTGAACCTCACTAGGCTACAACAATCTGCACAAGTATATCAATAGGTCACCCAATTGAAAACATAATGTAACAAAAAAACCACATATCCATGGTGTTGACTCTCCTCATATCCCCTAGTTAAATGACTCGGACCCATTAGTAGACGGGTCGGTTGCCAATTTTTATAATTTGCAATAACTTTAGAAATAATATAAAGTAAATTTTAATTTATTAATTTAAAATAAACTATTTTACAACAAATATAAATATATTAAATTTATAATTTTAAATACATTATTATTTTTAAAAATAATAAATTAGAGAAAAATAAAAATTTAATAAATTTTAAATATTTATCTAATTTTAAAAAATAACATTGTAATCACACTTTCAAAAAATAATTGTACAATTGATTCTTATTCTACATTCTTATAGAACTTACCAAATAATGAATGAATTATAATACAATATTTCTGAAAGGTTACTCAAATGTATTTACCACCTACATCTCAAATTCTCTAGAATAATATACTTTGTTGTTATGCTCAAGCATATTATGAGGATACAAAAAGCAACACCTTTTTAGCCAATTGATAAATCTCAAACAAAAGGGTTCAATGATTGAGCACATTGAGGACTTACAAAAATTGAACATAAGGGTAAAAGATATTCTAGATGAGCATAGGATTTATGTGTTCATAGGGATTTTAAGGGATAATATCCAACATAAGGTTTGCCTTTGGGAACCTGATTCATTGGAGAAGGCATCAGGTTAGCAAGAAAAATGTAAAGAAAAATTATGTCAACTAGGAAGCCTACCACTCAAAACTATAAAGATGGAAGTGTTGTTGCCCCTAGCCTTCCACAACCTATAAGGTTGACACCACAACAATTGGAAGAAAAAAGAGAAAAAGGGCTTTGTTACAGTTGTGATAGCAAATACAGTAAATGTCATAAGTGTACTGAGAAGAAATTATTCTACATAGATTGTGAAGAGGAGGAAGAAAAGGAACACAAAATGTCAAAAGAAGAGGATATACTCCAGGAACAAAACCTAGATAAAGAAGAAATGAATCCGACCATATCTTGTAATGCATTGGTTGGAATTACCACACCTCAAACTATCAATATAGAAGGACATATCAAGAAGAAAAAGGTAATAGTGTTGATTGATTCGGGAAGTACCCATAATTTTGTTCTTTGTAAGATAGCAAAGGAATTGAATTGCTTCCTATATCCAGCACCAGAGTGTCAAGTGAAGGTTGCAAGTGGAGGAACCATAAATTTCTCTGGAAAGTGCCATAATATCAAGCTATCCATGGGAGAATATGTATTGAATAGCCCAATGCTTTCCATTCCAGTGGGTGGTGCTGATGTTGTACTTGGAGTCCAATGGCTACAATCCTTGGGTACAATAGCTTTTAACTTCCAAGAACTTTTCATGAAATTTTGTGCGGAAGGAAAGGAAGTTGAACTAAGGGGTATTGCAAGGAAATTAGGAAAGATAACCAGCTCTAACAGTAAGACAAAGCTTCTAAAGAAGGAACAACAAGGTGTAATTTCACAGTTGTGTTTGCTAGAGGTTCCCACATTGAAATAATCTATTTCGCCACATCCCCAAAAATTCTTGGACAATCATTCCAAGGTATTTGAGACTCCCAAAGGTATCCCACCCATTCTTGATCATGATCATGCTATTCATTTAATTCCAAGAAGTGTTCCTCCAAACATCACGCCGTACAGATATCCCTATGCCCAAAAGAGTGAAATTGAATGTATGGTTGCAGAAATGCTATAGGCTAGTATAATTTAGCCTAGTCAAAGTTCTTTCTCTACTCTAGTAGTATTGGTGAACAAAAACGATGGATCATGGTGCATGTGTCCGGATTATAGGAAGCTCAACAAGCTCACTATTAAAGATAAATTTCCCATTCCTCTCATTGATGAATTATTGGATGAATTGCATGGATCAATTTACTTCACCAAGTTGGATCTTTGTTCACGATATCATCAAATCAGAACTAATACTAAATACATTCCGAAAACAACATTTAAAACTCATGAGGGTCATTATGAATTTTTTTTCATGACTTTTTGCCTTACCAATGCACCTTATACATTTCAAGGTTTGATGAATTCCATTTTCAAACCCTTCCTTAGAAAATTTGTGTTAGTATTTTTTGATGATATACTAATCTACAACAAGTCTTGGAATTGAACATGTTGACAAGGTGCTCAAACTATTTGAGGAGAAAAAATTATATGAAAAAAGATCCAAATGTTTCTTTGGAGTACAGGAGGTGGAATATCTGGGTCATATTGTATCTCATGAAGGTGTTAAGGTATACCCTAGCAAAATTAAAGCCATTAAGGAATGGAAAATCCCCACACCCATAAAGCATATGCTAGGATTTCTCAGGTTGATAGGGTATTATCACAAGTTTGTTAAGAATTATTGGAGAATAGCGGCACCTCTAACAACATTATTGAATAAATATGAATTTTCATGGACTCCAGAAGAAACAAAGGCCTTCGAACATGTTAAAGAGGCAATGTGCCAAGCACTGGTCTTAGCTACGTCAAACTTCACAAAAACCTTTATTATGGAATGTCATGCTTCAGGAAATGGAATTGATGTTGTTCTAATGCAAAATGAAAGACCCATTGCTTTCGAAAGTCGTCCAATGAAGGGAAATTATTCACACAAAGCTACTTATGAGAAGGAAATGTTGGAAATACTACATGCACTTAAGAAACAATGACCCTACCTAATGGGAAGAAACTTCAAGGTAAAAATGGATCATGATAGTCTTAAATACTTTTTACAAAAAGGTTATCCTTTAAAGAGCAACAAAAATGGGTCACAAAGATGTTGGGTTTTGGCTTTGAAATCATCTACAGAAAAGGGAAGCTAAATGTTGTGGAAGATGCACTCTCAAAAAAGGATGAGGATGTGGAAGCATTGTTGTGTGCCATTTCTATTATCTAACCAGATTGGATAAACGAAGTAAGGGAGGAATGGAAGAATGACGAAGAAGTGTGGGCACTCATTTGAAAGTTACAACAAGATCCCAGTACATTTGATACATTTAGCTGGACAAATGATTCGTTATGGTACAAAGATTGCTTATACCTTTGTAAGAATTCCCAACTCAAACAAAATATTCTTATTGAATTTCACACTTCTCCCTTAGGAGGGCACTCAGGATTTTTAAAAACTTACCACAGGGTTAAGAAGGAATTTTTTTGGGATGGCCTTAAATCGGATATTCAAAATTTTGTGGCGGAATGTTTGGCTTGCCAACAAAATAAATTTGAAACAATTAAGACCCTGGGTCTATTACAACCTTTATCGATTCCAAGCCAACGTTGGGAGGAGGTTTCAATGGATTTTATCATAGGTTTACCCAAGTCTGAAGGAAAGAGTGTCATCATGGTGGTAGTTGATAGACTTACCAAGTATGCACACTTTTGTGCATTATCACATCCATTGCAAGCCAATACAATTTCTATTGCATTTATGGAAAAAATTGAAAAACTACATGGAAACCCAAAGATTATTGTAAGCGACAGAGATCCCATTTTCACTGGAAATTTTTGGACAGAATTATTTTCTTGTCTCGGTACTTAGTTACCTCATAGCTCATCTTATCATCCTCAATATGATGGGCAAACTGATATAGGAAACAATTTTTTTGGAAGGATATCTTCATTGCTTTGTATTTGATAAAAAAACATAATGGGTCAAATGGTTGCCTTTTGCTCAATGGTGGTATAACACTTCCTTACATACTATAGAAAAAATGATCCCATTTATGGTGCTTTATGGATATCATCCACCATCCATCACATCATATTTAAGAGAAAATACTAAGGTTCAAGCAGTGGAACATCACATCGAGCATCAACGACAAGTTCTCCAACTCTTAAAGGATAACCTCATGTTGGCACAGAATAGAATGAAACAATAGGCAGATCAACATCGTAGTGAAAGAAGTTATGATGTAGGTGATTGGGTATTCCTATGGCTACAACCATATTAACAAATGTCCCTCAAGCAAGCTAAGAAGGATAATAAATTATCATCAAAGTATTATGGTTCATACAAGGTGTTGCAAAAGATTGGTACTATGGCATACAAATTGGAGCTTCCTGCAGCTTCTCGAGTGCACCCAGTTTTCCATGTTTCATGTTCAAAGAAGGTTATAGGTGACAAGCTCCCAGTTCAACAATATTGCGAGAAGTTGATGAGGAAGGTAAAATCATATTGGAACTGGAAGCAGTCACAGAAACAAGAACTCGATAGCTACGCAATCGATCAATTTTGGAGTATCTCGTCAAGTGGAATAACTTATCCGCTGAAGATTCCACATGGGAGGATAATAAGTTTATACAAAAGCATTTAGAACTACTTAATCCTTGAGGATGATGCTCTTCGGTAGCAGAGGGGCATGTTAGGTCCCTATAATACTATTGATTCCCCCATTAATATTGTCATTGTATCCCTTATTGTTATTATTGTGCCCCTATCGTCCCCATATTGTGATTAGTATGCCCCATACAAACCCACAATTGTTATTTTTGTGCCCTTATGTTATTACTATTATGTTGGCTTGATTATATTGTGACCCCTTAGACTCCTATATATAGAATGGAGGTTTAGTCATTTGTATCATCTAAGAATTGTTCATTTGTGTAATGTAAAGGAGGTTTCCCCCTCGAAGAGGCTTATTTCTAAGGCGTTGATCTATCTTTTCTATCTTTTAGGAGATAGAAGCCAAGAGAAGCCCCTTTAGATCGTTCCAATAATCCTTGCACCAATCCTTCCAATAATCGTTCAACAATTCTGACAACCCAATCACTAAGAAAGGGTTCCTCCAATGCATCTTAAAGGAAACCTGAAAAAACACTAGGTAGAGAAAAGGAAGTTTACAAAAGATTTTTCACTTTCTTAGCAGATAGAAGCTAAGAGAAGCCCCTTCAAATATTTAGATTAATCCTTCCAGAAATTGTTCCAGTAATACTTCAACAATTCCAACAACCCAAGCGCTAAGAAATAAATGCATGCATCCATGGAGACTTTGATTATAATAGATGGAATGGTAATGAATAATAAATACAATAGATATTTAACAAAAATTTAAAACGCTCAAGATGGAGTGGTGGTGTTATTCTATTATTCCTCAAGGCTACAATCGGACATGGAGTGGGAGAGGTATTCTATTACTCCTCCACGTTACAATCAGAGATTGAGTGGCAGAGTTATTATTAAGAGAATGAATGGTGAAATTGATGGAAACTTGTTTTTTGGAGTTATTATTGACAGCACGAAAGGGTGAAATTGACGTACAATTTAATGAAACCACAAACAACTGTTATTTCGAATTGGATAGGTCACCAATGGTTTGAAATGGATGATGATCTTATTATGAGATAATTAAATAATAAAAAACATATACTATACTTTAATATCTAAATTTTAAAATGGTAGAAAAATCTTAAAGATTTTTAATTAATCTTTTACATTTTTAATTTCTAATCTTCACTAAAACCTTTTTTATATATCCCCTAATCTGTGACACAATAGATCTTCCCAGTATGAATTGTGACTATTGCTTTATCTATCAAATCCGCTGTCAATATAGGCCCACTGGCTAGATATATTCCACTGGAATCATCCTCACCGACTTGCAATCTTGTACGATAGTATTCAAAAGCTCTAGCAACATCAACACTTTTGCTGATGCATTTCCAATCAATGTTTACCTTGGTCTCATGAAAACTACCTTTATTGGACTCAAGTGGTAGAAAAAAGTAAATGTTAGATGATTCCCACACTCTTTTTATTTTCATTGTCCCTAATATATTCTTCATTACAACATCAACCCCATTCGATGATTTCGTGCGTTTGATCAACTTGCCAAATATTCCATTGGAAAGTATTTCTTGAAATGCTTTAGCATCCATTATCTATCGTTGGAAACATTGACCATAACCAAATTTGTATGAGCAAGAATTCAAATTCTTGAATGTAAATTGTGACCACTATCATTTTAAATTGTGGATTCTATGCCAAAGCTTAAGCAACTCACAAAACAGAAAAAACAAGAACGAACAATACATACTTGTCTCCGGGCAACTTTGAACAATATTTGTAGATAAAACTGACACTGGAATCACAATTAACTGAGGCACCAGTTTGCGACACACTATATAGAGCCTATTCTTTTGCAAACCTAGCCTTTGGAGTTAAAGGAATGTGGCTTCTATTCAAAGATAAATTTCTCATCAAATTTTCACTCCTTATTACCTTATAAAACAGGTTCAATTGTTTGTCATTGCTCCTGTAAATTTGAAGACGATGTATTTGTAATTACAGCCAGGAAATATTATAAAATTTAAACTTTAAAGCGCTTTAAGTAAATACATTAACATTCTTAATGCTAAAAACCTATTCAAAGATACCAAAAAGGAATATTAATTATGTTGGAAATAAGAAAAGTAAAGAAAAAAATGAATTATTTAATCAAAGAATATAAAGGAGTTTTGAAGTATAAAATGGAGAATTCAAAAATGACATAATAGAGAATCTTCTATGAGGCTTTTCCAATCACACATTATAGACTAATTACATTAAAGGGGAATATCTAAGGAAAACAAATTAATTAGCAAACTAATTATTAATTCCAGAATCAAATAGAGAAGGAAAGGAAGATGTTTATCATTATTTATTAATATATTAGTTCATCCGTAACCTCAAAAATTAATTTGTCCTTCCTTTAAATTAAATTTTCTAACAACTTAAAAACTTCATAATTATTAAATTATTATATGTTGACATCTCATTATATATAAATATCTACATATGCATATTCAACACATTTCTTCATTATTTTATGCCAATATCTACATATTCACAATATTTCATAATTAGTTTATCTCAATATCTAATTATATTTTATATTATATTTGAAGTAATTTTATAATTACATAATTTATATGCTCCAAATCATTTTATTATAAATTAAATTATGGGAAAATAGTGAAATTTACCTATGTGTAAATATATGCAATTTTATGAAATCTTTTGATATGGATAAAGAAAGAATGCTTTCAAGATTGGTACAAAAATATACAATAAGATAGCTTGTGATAGTTGGTACAATGAAAAATACAAGTCAACAGAGAAGAAATTATTAAATGTCAATTGAAATGAGGAGATTCATAAAATGAGTGAATGCCAAAAATCTTATGCATACTGGAAATAATCCTTCTTAAAAATACAAATTAATTGGCATTGTAAATTTTCATCCTAAAAGAATGTGAATATAATTATATTCACAAAGTTTATTTTTAGGGAAAAAATTAAAGATTAAATGATAACATATGTTTTCTAGCTTAATAAGAAAGAGATTAGGGAAAATTTCTCCTTTCTAACTAAATTTACAATAGGTTATTTTACAAGGAAATTTAAAGAACAGTTAAACATGTTGTTAAGAGAAAATTCCCTTTATCTTCCTAAGTTAGTTTTTAACTTACCGACACCTGTTATTTAGAATTGGACACATGTTACCAATGGTTTGAAATGGATGATCATCTTATTCGTAAATACACCTTTCCACTACTATGCCAAGTGTATGTCTAAGGTGTGTGTTACATTTTGTAGTCTTCCCATTATGGTTAATCCTGATAGGTGTCAATTAACAAATAGCATGGTTAATTTTTAATGGATCTTTGTAAAAAATTAATTTAAACAAGGTTTAATCAAGCGATTTAGATATGTAGGGAAGTTAGTGGTGTGAATTAAATCCATTGATATCGTGGCAACAATGGGAATATACTGGCATCTTTAAATTCAAACCGTCTAATCAATGTTTTTTATTAGTAAAATCACTAAAGTGCCCAACTCCAATAGGGGGGACGCCTATCGGCATAATTATTAATTTTAGGTTAGATATTAATGGCAGCCAATATTTCTAATGTCATAAACTCATTAATACATGTTATAAAGACATCGGGACATGGGAATTCTAAGATCTATTTACTGGTCAATTCATAGATGTAATTTTCAGGGAAACAATTTCTCGCAATTGAAATACGAATCTCAATATTAATATTGATGGCCATTGAAATAGGGTGGCATGTGAATCATATGCCCATCTATTTCCTACATCAACTAAACAACGTCATGTTTTACTTAAACTAAATCAACCAAAATTCATTAATGTAATGCTATTTGAGTTCGAAAACCGGCTCAAAAATATTTGAATTTGAAAACACACTCAAAAATATTCAAATTAGAAGTTTGAGGTTGTAAATAGGCATTCCCATGTCTCATTTGAGCAACATCAATGACATTTCAGTCATTTCAGACGTTGTTTTGTAAAGGGAAATGATGCAGTGTTTAAATTTGAGAGAGACACCAGAATAGATTTGGCAACCATTTCGAGCCTATGCCTTTGGTATTTGTTACACTACCATCTCTAATTACACTCTTGTTTGGACTGTCAACAGAGATAGTCTTGTAGATGGAAACTCTTCTCTGGCTCTCACCTAGAATGGTAACATGGTTCAGGATACTACATATGGAACTGTGGTCTAAGCCATAAATACCAATAGCAAAGGAGTAGAGAAGGCCTTGTTGCAAGAAAATGGAATTTTGGCACTATTAGCGACCAACGACCAACCTGTTTGGCAAAGTTATCTGTATCCAATAGATACATTTATGCTTATGCAGTGACTTAGAAATGATATTGCTTCGATATCTAATAAAAATGAGAATACATGGGCTTCGACCAAGGTGGGAAAACAGTTGATTGGATATTACCCAAGACTTTTTAAAGCTCACACTTTTGCTGGGATTCCAAGAGAGCGAAGAAACTATGAAATGGTTATTGCAGCAAGCAAAGCCGAAATAATTGGAAGACATATTACATCCACTCGTAATACACAAAACCCAACAACACATGTGCATACCCCTTCATTCAAGGCAACCAATATTTCCTATGTTTTTCGCTATTTAATGCCCCTAAGATAGTACCAGATAGTACCTAAAGCCATGCCAACCATTCTACAAAATAGGAAATCTGATTTCCCCTTTTTTGGTTTTGGCCACGCCACCTGTAGGATCTATGCATGCATGGGTCCATTTCGTACTCCTAGATGTCAGCTAATGATGAAAGGGCATGATTAATGTGATGGGATGATCTAGTTTAGTTTCAAATTCAAAATTTGAATATTATTCATTAATATCTCTCACTTCCCATTTTCTCAAAATATCTTTGTTCTCCATAGTGAATGCCTGAAGAACCATGTGGCCTGCATCACGGATGACACAAATGATGGTCGCCACAAATTCATGACCAACGGTGATGAAAGCACTCTGGAATCCCTCAAGTGCACTCCCTATGCCTGCCGCCATAATTTCCATAGGGGAGACACAGGCAAGCAATGGATGAGTTGACCCTCGCGCTTCTTGCTATTATTGTTGCTACATTAGGAACCACAATGGCTCCTCCAAGAGGCCCGATGGTGGGATTCACCTCCCGGTGCCTACTCCCCATGTGCCCCTAGCGTTGCCCTCCATTCCATTCTGTATCCTGCGCTCCCATCCGCAGATGATCATGGTGATCTGTGATGTTGGCGGTGAGAACCACGATCACATGATGAGCATGTCAGAAAGGAAGAGGAGACAAAACATAAATTCACACTCAAAACATACGAGCTACGACTCTTCTATTGATCAGACAAAACACGATTACTTACAATGAACCCGGTCAAGGGTATTTAACATTTACGACTAGTGACTCACCTAAAATATATTAACATGCACACACACTTAACTTAGTTAACTCACACTCTAAATATGGACTGCACTTAACTCTTCATCCATCACTTGACTTGACTCAACGCTTAACGCTCATTGCTCAGTTAATTGACTCTCTATTTTAGCCAACTCCTTATGCGGGAGTAATTACAATTTCTAACACTCGCCCTTAATTACAACCATATGACTCAACATAACTCAAACATGACTTAACTATGTTTGTTAGGCTTACGATATAAATTGACTCAATTATCACTCACACATGCCCGTTGGTCTGTGTCTCAGCTAGGCTTACAATGACTCAAGACTTTCACAATTTTGTATTTTCTTTTTCTCTTATTCCAACTTTTATATCCTCGAAATTTCTTCATTCTTTGTTGCGCTTTCTTGTTGAATGCTTCATATTCATTTACTTGTTGTTGCTGTAATTTCTCTTTGACTAAATTTCTTGAATTTGTGCTAAAACAAAATCTGATCTTGTCTACTAGACATTCCTTTTCAAATATTCGTTTAACCATGGACTGCTTCCACAACATTGCATCTTCAAACTGTCTTATTTTCTCTACTTCTTGCGCTTCATATACCTGTCTTTCTTTCTACCATATTTCCGGATAGAAAAATCATATCTCTACTTGACTCCATTGTTGAAAAATGGTTTCAATGCATTCATCTTTGTCTTTCATATCATTCTTTTCACTTTCATCATTAGGTACTGCTACTTTTTTCCTGTAATCTCCACACTCACGATCATTATTCACCATTTCATTCAATTATTTTATTACATCTATTGTTTTAAGACTCACATCAATTTGTTTTGTTGGTTTTTGAATCCATTCTTCAATGAGCTTCAAATCCGCATCAAATTTATTAACAACCTTCCTTTCAACTTATTCACCCATGTTATTCTGAACACCTACATATTAAAAAACAATGTTAAAAAAATCTTTATTATGCTCTTTCGTGAGAGCGTCCTACTCTACATCTTCCTTCTTTTCAATTGCATGGAGGTTGTCTTTCATTGTTATGTTGTTAGTGGATATTCTCATTAAAAACTCTTCAATCACTTTATCGTATTCTTGATCATCAACTACTACTAGATGACATATTGCTTCATGAGCAGTTCCAACTGCTTCATATCTTGTTGCTATAGTGGCAGCTTCAACCTTTAACTATTCATCAAACATGGCGCTTATCATATTGCCACAATGAATCCCTGTTTCAAAAAATAAACCAAACATAACATCAACATAATGTTCATCCACACTATGGTGGGATATTCGAGCATGCATGTGCTCATTGTCAATTTCATTAACAATTTCAACTTCAGCAAATCCATCAGTTGCGATTGGATTCACGAATTCACATATAAATTTGTAGTCGTCATCCACATGTGTCTCATCACAGTGGGATTCACCATCATCATACAGAGCATGTATATGCCCTTTCTTTGGTTCACATACAGAGGCTACTACTTCTCGCTCTGCAATCATTGTTGCGTCTTCTTCATACATATGCATGCTTGCAAGATGGGTTTTAATTTTATGGTCTTGACAACCATCATCCAATTTTGAGCTGGATTCTCCAAGATTTGTTTTCCTCTTAGAGCCTTGCTCATTTACTCTCAGATCTGTGGTTGACTCAACAAATTGTGACACATCTTGTTACTGCATGTCAGCCCCCCCTGCACCAAACTCTGCTTCTAGGAACTTCCATGCTTCTTTCGAAGTTGTATCTTTTGCTACCTTTAACAAACAGTTCTCATCCAAAGTCTGTTTTATAAAATTCAATGCTAAATCATCGGATACTTCATCATATGGGTTATTAGACTTGTACTCAATTAACTCTTTAACTCGAAGAAAAGTTAACATCTTGATAACCCAATGATCAAAATATTTACCTGTAAACATAGGAAGCGGTAATAGATCGAAACTACACCAATCACCATCGATTTCTTCTTTGTCTTCTGCTAGACTTGTCAGTTCCTCGGCAATGGCCTGAACCTCTCTAACCATGGCAATGATCTTTACCTCTTCTTTTCAATTTCTTTTCTTAATATGCTTCACTTGTGCTTTGTGACCCATGACTATAGTCGTTCCTCTGTTTTATAACTATTTTGCTGATTGAATGAAGTTGTCTTCGATATCTCCCCTGAAAAACAATATATTTTTCTATATGTGCCCCACAAGGCACATATTGACAAAAAAAAAATTACAAATGAAAATAATTTTGCATAGCCCTAAATTCTCTTACCAATAAAAACTCTAATCCTTTTTCTTATTCTCTTTTAAAAAAAAAAAACCTTCTCTTTTCAAATAATAAAGCGCCTTTTTGAATATACTACATCAAACTTTTTAAATCTCATAAACCCTTTCCAAAAGCTTTCAAATATCTCTTTAGAAAAACTCGTTTCGAATAACATTTGTCAAAATATTTTTAGAAAAATATTTAAGCCCTTTACTTTTATTTAATAGGCCTACAATAAAAACTTTTCTAATATGATTGATAGGTAAGTTTCAAACCAAACCTTTTGAATGACTTGGTGCTCAATCAAATCGCACCCTTTAAAATAACCTTGCCCACTTGACTTTTCACTTCTCACCGGTGGAATGTCTTGACTTTCTCGGGCCCACACACCTTTGGATAGGTAGTTTAGGTTATTCCCTCAGGGGCTAGGGCAAGAGGAGTTATGACCGACACAGGATGCCAGTTTTCTCTCAAGGCTCTCTTAACAATGAGCAATGCCTTGGATCTCTCCACGTAACTTCTTAGAGCGGTTCTACAGGATATTTCTCATTCACGCACAACACCGAAAATTACTTTTTGTGTGGTTTAACGGTAAGACACATGGGCGAAGCCGCGGAGGTCTGAAGTTCAAATCTCATTGAGTACAGTGACCTGTTGTGGTGGCGGCTAGAGGGGCGGACCTCCCTACCATGGGTGTGCTCTTGCTAAAACCATAGGATCTTAGTATACCCGACCTGCAGGTGGTTGGTTATGCTCTTGGTGTTATAGTGGCAGCAATGAGGTTTGATCCTGGGTCTCCCGTGGATTGATAATTACCGATTCACCATGTGTTTAAAAAAAGAAAAAAAAAAAACAACGAAAACTACTTTTCCGTGACAGTGGCTCTACAAACTCGTTTGAATTTCGGCCATGACAGTGGCTTGCTATCCACGACAACGATAACTCGCGTTAGTTCTCTAACGCTTTCAACCAAAGAAGGCACCTGCATGTTGCGCAAAAATGGTAAGTGCGAAACTGTTAACGTGGCTTTCTGCTGATCCGTTACGTGTTATAACGCCCTGTATATAACCTACAAGGTGCGTTATAGCACTAACCATTAGAAAATATAAATTTCTCTCATCTCACACGGACTGTTTGGTAATCCGTTCTCCCTCGATTTTTGTAACCTCATTCCACGGACTGTTGGTAATCCGTTCTCCCTCGATTTTGGTATTCTCCTTGCGATATCAGTTTGTTACCAGTTTGTTGGAAAGGAAGAGGAGACAAAACATAAATTCGCACTCAAAATACATGAGCTGCTCTTTTATTGATCACACAAAACTGGATTACTTACAATGAACACGGTGAAGGGTATTTAACCTACTAGCTACTTGCCTAAAATATCTTAACATACACACTTAACTCAATTAAGTCACACTCCAAATATGGACTGCACTTAACTCTTCATCCATCACTTGACTTGACTCAACACTCAACATTCAATGCTTAGTGAACTAACTCTATTTTAACCAACTCCTCATGCTGGAGTAATTACAATTTCTAACAGAGTGGTTTTGGTGTTCATGCCAGGTACATGGCTGGCCACTCAAACCTAGATGCAGTAAAATATATTGAGGCACAACCACATATACTGCAACTATTCTACCCATGGCGAGAATGACTTCTACGATGAGAGTTGTGAATCATATGTGTGGATACACAGTCTCTCCCATTCTGCAATACATCAAAGTTAATGACTTTAAAGAGTGTGTGGAGATGAAGATTTGCGTGGATGGCGACCATGGAAGTTTCTCTGTAGTCAAGATATCAAAAAAAAATGAGATTGGTCGTTTGGAGAAATGACAGGCGAATTTCTGCCTTATGTACAGAGACCCACAAATACAAACTAAATGTTCAAGGAATTCCTCAACAATCTCGGTGACCCAAAGGGGTTTATGAAGGATCTGAATCGTACCGTCAAACTGAATCAACTTGATGATTTCCTTGATATTGTCGACCAAATATTTGATTTGTTATCAGAAGAAGAACATGGATATGTGAGGACGGAATGCATAAGTGGTGCGTTATGGAAACTGTAAAACCAATGGTTATAGAAGGGAATGGAGAAAAGAGACGTGAAGGAGGAGATAAGATCGAGTGAAATAGTTGATCTACATATGCACTGCAACATGATTTCTAAACACTACTTTGTTTGTTTAAAGTATTTCGATTTTTTTCCGAGCTGGCAGTTGCTTTAGAGATCATGGCGCATTAGCATTTGCAACTTCTTCTCTGTTGTTCATTTTGCAGATCTGTTATGTCATGTGCATACCTTCAGTTTTCCAAAAAAATTAATAAATCTTCAGTTTTCCAAAATGCAAAAATAAATCACACAATGACACAACGGTATTTGTTTGGATTTTAGTAGCAAATGTTACTCATTGTTTGGACAAGATTGTAGAGCATACTGGGGTTTTCTCGATCCATCTTAGAAAATTATCATTTTTTTTTAAGGAGGTTAAGTTATCAATTTTTTTTAAAGGAGGTTAAGTAATAGGTTTATGGGGTTAATTTCACGGCATCAATTAATTGTTAACCAAAAGAGCACATAGGTTAGTATATTTGGAAATCTCTTGTCACTATGTAGCCATAAAGAGCACATAGGTTAGTATATTTGGAAATCTCTTGTCACTATGTAGCCATATAATAAGCTCGATCAACACTAACAAGAGTTTGTTGCCTAGGTGATTGTCTACAAAGGAATAGATTCCGAGTTATGTAAATAAGTAGTGGTTGTTTAATTTCCGTTTTGAGTTTAATGCTGGATAATTAGTTTTAAAAAAAACCTATTTTAATTTATAAAAGTTCTTTTCAATCTAAAATATATACTTTGGCAAATATAATTAATTTTTTAAAATGTTACTTTATTTAAAATTATTAAAATTTCCATAATTTTTATAATCAACACCATAAAAATATTTTATTAATATAGAATTTAATATATATATATATATATATTTCCTTTTAAAGAAACAAATTTACAATAATAAACCTATTACAATGGTAAAATTATTCATTATCTTAGAAAATTATCATTTTTTTAAGGATGGTAAGTAAAATGGTCTTTTTTAAGATGATAAGTTTTAATGTTAAGTTTTACTCAAATGAAAATTAGAAAAGAAAAAAAAATTGTCAAGTTTGAAATGGAAATTGTTTTCAATATTTTTTTTTAAATTGTTTCTATCCTTTTAGGGTTTGAATTTATAAATGGTACCTACAAATACTCCATCCGTACACTGGTAGATCTTTTTACTTCATTCTCTGTTTTCTTTTATTTACTAGTTGCTCTGCTTTCTTGCATTTATCAAGGTAAGCATTTATGAATATTACCTTCATGTCCTCTTCATGCCTAATTAATGTGAAGATATGGAGGCACTACTGATCGATTTTGTTCAATACTATTATGATTCTTTATTATCATAAATTCAATGCTAAATTAGATCCCTGTTGTAACGCCCTCGCGACTTGGGCAAGTGGGCGACGGGCAAAACACCATCACACAACGGTTAGACGGGCGACCCGGGCGGGCGACCCGTGGGCGACCCGTGCACGATGGGCGGGCGACCCGGGTGGGCGACCCGTGCACGACGGGCGGGCGACCCGTGCACGGGTCGAGCACGATGGGCGTGCGCCTTGCTACACGGTGGGCGGCGGCATACGACGGATGGCGGAACGATGAGCGACAGCGTGCGAACTTCAGACGACGGACGGGCGGATGCGAAGAAAAACAAATGATGGCGGGCAGCGTGCGACGAAACAGCGAGCCGGTTGCGACGATAATGTGCGACATATGAGAGCGACGAAGGAAAACACTTAAAATAAAATTAAGTGTTGAACACGGTTTATATGTGTTGTCAATGGAGGGAGGCCGACATGTTATTATGTATATTGCGGGCGTATGTGGTGAAGCGTTAAGGCAAGACACCCTTCCATGAACCCACAATGGAGTGCGTATGAACATGAGAGCTTTGGGCTCATTTGGGCATCGAATAAACACGTAAACATATATTATATGGAGACCTATACATATATATATATATATGTGTGTGGTTAATTAAAATGAAATATAATAAAATAATATATATACGTGGGCTTTTATGTGATATGATGGGGTCGGCCATGAGTGGTGCACCCCTCCTTAAGATCACATGAGAAGAGCGTATATATGGATGGAGGTTGAGCTCATTTCATCCATCGAACTTCGCTTGGAGCTCCTTCGCATAAGGACAAGAGGGAAGTGCGAAGACTTGAGTTATGCGCATAACTCATGCGCATAAGTGTTAAGGAGGTTCTCGCATGTTGAAGCTTGGGTTATGTGAAGTGTTGGTTCGGTTAAGGGAGTTTTGTACACGGTCTTGGTGCAGAATTGTATGAGCGTCTTGGTGACCCGTGTGGGTACCCGCTCATGAGCAAAGGTGCATAGATGTGTATGTAAAAGGTTATCTCGCCTCAGTTGTAATTATCTCTAAGTGTTGGTCGTGGACTCTGCCTGGCACACTTGTATGATGTATTATTGAAGAGTTCATAATATATTATTATTGGGCAGACTTTTCGGGAGTTGCCCCTCCCATTCTACACGATTGTTTGCAATTGTTATTTGGTTTAATTGCACATGAAAATGTTAAGAATGGTTTATGATGAATTATGAAGATTAATGCTTTCATATGGTTATAAGATAAAAGTTAAAGCATGTTTATATCGGTTAAGGCGTAGTCCATGTGCACGAGTATTGGAAAAAAGAAAGTGTATGGTGGTGCCGCACCCCGCCAGGCACGGTTGGAAGACTACCGTAGGCTTGGGGGCATGACAGGTGGTATCAGAGCAGGGTTGCTCGTGGAGACTTGAACAAGGTTCATGTTTTGAAACATATCAGAGCAAGGGTTGCTCGTGGCAGTTGACAGGTGAAGATAAGGTTATGGAGAACAACCGAGGTTTTGTAAACTTGAAGATTTGTGGCAAATATGTTCAAGCATTGGCAAACACAGGTGGCTCATATAACCTTATATCAGCACGGTTAGTAGAAGAAGTGGGACTGATATCTACTATGGAGAACTGGGAAATAACCTCGTGGAATTTGGCAGTAGGTTCGATACAAGATGTACCTGTACAGATGGAAGGATGTAGAGGTCAGCTAGACTTCGTAGTGATAAATACAGATGGCATTGATGTGATGCTTGGACGAGAAGGACTTCTTCAAATCAGTCAGGTAATGGAACAAGATGAAGTTGCAGACCAGGAAGAGGAAGTCATGATGGCCGAAGATGTTGAAGACTTAACTATGATGGAGGTTAGACTTGAAGATAATCAAGCTAAGCCAGAATCATGCAGCTCATGGACATGGACCGACGAAGATACTCATATGGAAGGACCATGTGATGATGAGGATATGATGGAGGCCGAACTTGAGTTTAATCAAGTTGAACCAGGATCATACAGTTTGGCAGCATGGATGGACACTCACATGGAAGGACCACATGATGATGAGGACTCGATGGAGGCAGAACTTGAAGGTGATCAAGTTGAACCAGGATCGTGCAGCTTATCGACATGGATGGGTGAGGTCACTCATATGGAGGAGCCTCATATTGATAAAGTTAGTGTGGATGCTTGTGTTTCATTTAGACATTTGTTAGATGGATCATGTGTAGGAGAGGGCAAGATCAGCTTGCCTAAGCAAGGAGACATCTTACCATGGATGACTATGATGGAACCTTGTATGGAGAAGCAAGGGTTGTTACCTGCTGAAGGACTTGTTGAGGTTGCTTGCTACCTTGAGATGGAAGGTGCAAGACCCCGTGACAAGGGAGGAACTTGATGATCATTACGGATGATTGGGTCATGCTTTAGCCACATGGCTAAATGCCCGACATGACTCATGGACAGATTGAAGGGCACAATTTTGGGTGGACTTCTCATGGCCGAGACCAAGAGATAGTCTTGATGGACACCTTGGTAGAGAAGCTGTGATGGAAGGGACTCGTGATGATGATGCTTAGATGAACTTCTCATGGCCGAGACCAAGAGATAGTCTTGGTGGACCTTTGGTGGAGGAGCTCATGATGACATGAGATCGTTGTGACTTTGGGAGACTTCATACATGGTGGACTTAGAGGATTTGAAGCATTGAGGAGCTGAGGTCAGGAGACTTTGGTGCAGTATGGGATGCATACTTCCAAAGTACATGTATGGGCATGGCTTGGAAGAGTGACTTGATGTGGAGGATTGATGAGACACTTTGAGGTGATGGGGTCACGATGATGATGATGATGCCTTGGTGGTTGCACTTGGGCATGGGTTGAGCCGAGACTCAACTACTTTACACACATGATGATGTTGGGATAGATGTGGCTGATCACTTGTAGCACATTGACACCAACACACCGTGGACAGCATGTTGCAGATGAGGTGGATGGAGTTCCCTGGACCTGAGCATGGATTATGGGAGTTGATTCTTGATGAGTCAGGGATGTGACAGGATGCTTTGAGGAACGACTGATGGTGGCATGAGGATGTGCATTCTCATTGTTTGGGCGTGATAGTTGGATTAGCTACCCAACTAGTTCAGACATGGGAGCTAGCAGTGCGCAGAGATATGTTGGCATTATGTTGGAGTATCATGGCAGCAGTTCACATGAGGACGACATATGGTGATCGAGATGACTTCCCGTTGATGATGCAGTCTTGGTGGAGAGCTACCGAGATGATATGTTATCGAGGACGACAATGTCTTCGGGTGGAGGAGATTGTAACGCCCTCGCGACTTGGGCAAGTGTGCGACGGGCAAAACACCTTCACACGACGGTTAGACGGCAAAGCGACCCGGGCGGGCGACCCGTGGGCGACCCGTGCACGACGGGCGGGCGACCCATGGGCGACTCATGCACGACGGGCGGGCGACCCGGGCAGACGACCTGTGCACGACGGGCCGGCGCCCCGGCGGGCGACCCGTGCACGATGAGCGCACGCCTTGCTACATGGTGGGTGGCGGCATACGACGGATGGCGAAACGATGAGCGACAGCGTGCGAACTTCAGACGACGGACGGGTGGATGCGACGAACAGCAAATGATGGCAGGCAGCGTGCGACGAAGTAGCGAGCCGGTTGCGACGATAATGTGCGACATATCAGAGCGACGAAGGAAAACACTTAAAATAAAATTAAGTGTTGAACACGGTTTATATGCGTTGTCAATGGAGGGAGGCCGACATGTTATTATGTATATTGCGGTCGTATGTGGTGAAGCCTTAAGGCAAGACACCCTTCCATGAACCCACAATGGAGTGCGTATGAACATGAGAGCTTTGGGCTCATTTGGGCATCGAATAAACACGTAAACATATATTATATGGAGACCTATACACACACACACATATATATATATATATATATATGTGTGTGTGTGGTTAATTAAAATGAAACATAATAAAATAATATATATACGTGGGCTTTTATGTGATATGATGGGGTCGGCCATGAGTGGTGCACCCCTCCTTAAGATCACATGAGAAGAGCGTATATATGGATGGAGATTGAGCTCATTTCAACCATCGAACTTTGCTTGGAGCTCCTTCGCATAAGGACAAGAGGGAAGTGCGAAGACTTGAGTTATGCGCATAACTCATGCGCATAAGTGTTAAGGAGGTTCTCGCATGTTGAAGCTTGGGTTATGTGAAGTGTTGGTTCGGTTAAGAGAGTTTTGTACATGGTCTTGGTGCAGAATTGTATGAGCGTCTTGGTGACCCGTGTGGGTACCCGCTCATGAGCAAAGGTGCATAGATGTGTATGTAAAAGGCTATCTTGCCTTAGTTGTAATTATCTCTAAGTGTGTATTATTGAAGAGTTCATAATATATTATTATTGGGCAGACTTTTTGGGAGTTGCCCCTCCCATTCTACACGGTTGTTTGCAATTGTTATTCGGTTTAATTGCACATGAAAATGTTAAGAATGGTTTATGATGAATTATGAAGATTAATGCTTTCATATGGTTATAAGATAACAAGTTAAAGCAAGTTTATATCGGTTAAGGCGTAGTCCATGTGCACGAGTATTGGAAAAAAGAAAATGTACGGTGGTGCCGCACCCCGCCGAGCACGGTTGGAAGACTACCGTAGGCTTGGGGACGTGACACATGTCCTCTTGGGATTGGTATTTACAAATGGTACCGACAAACTTGGGATTGGTATTTACAAATGGTACCGACAAATCCTCCATGGCTCCATTTGCAGATCTTCTTACTTCATACTCCACTTGCTTGTATTTACTAGTTGTTCTACTTTCTTGCATTTATGAATATTACCTTCATGTCCTCTTCATGCCTAATTAATATGAAGAAACTACCCATAAAAATGATTCAATGCAATTATGATTCCTTATTATCAGAAATTCAATGCTAAATAATAAATAATACTCATTAATTTTTGTTGAAAAAAAATAATGTAATTTATGTGTTCTTTTATAGTAGTGTCATGCATCATAATGCACATATGAATAATTATGAGGGCTTTAATTCTTATAGCAAAAGATTCTTAAAAGTTATATTTGTTTTATGGAGATTGTTTTATTGAAGGTTTTAAATAGTTCTTAATGTTTCACTTCTATTGGAGATTGCAATGATATTCATAAAATAATATTATATTTTGGTTCTTTAAAAAAACTCATTGCAATTCTTTTAATGATTGAGCTATTTACCTTGTATAAAAGAAAAACATTTTCAATGTATTTGAAGAGTAGTGTCCATGACATGAAAGAGTAAATGTTCTTATTAAATTCCCTTCATATGATTCATATATAAAGTGTAAACAAATCTTCTTATTAAATTTTATCCTTATGGTTTTTATATAGATTGTAATATTGATAAATCAATACTATCGATTTAATTGTACTTAGAACTTTGATTTGCAAATAAGATTCTTAGTTTAAGTTTTGCACAACTTATCACAATAAAAGCTTGTAACCTATAAAGTATATATAAAATTTAACATTATTTTTCATTTTTATATGAAAAATAGTTTATTTTAACTTAGCAATATTAAAAAGTTAAAATCTATTAATCCTAAGAGTGAAATGTAACCCTTCATTTATTTAAATTCAATCTCTTATTATACTATAAAATTATATAATTTGTATTATATCTACCACGAATATCTATATATTAAATGAAATTTTTCATTATATTATATTTAATATTTAAAATTTTCTTATTTACGTATGATTTTAGTTTATAATATTTTTTATTTTTTTAATTCCATTTTAATTATAATATTTTACTCTCCACATATATAAGTTTAATTTATTTAATCATAATTATAATTAATATATTTGACCATATCTTCATTACAATGATGAAGAACAACTAGTGTTATGGATATATTTTTTCAATTTAATTATATTTATAATTAACCTATTTGAACCTATTTTGATTATAATGATGATGAAGAACAACTATATATTCAGACTAAATATCATTTAGTTATGTCTAAAAAAAAGTTAAAATTCTTAAATTTTTAGTTATATGTTTGAGAAGATAATTTATACTCAGTTATGGCTAAACAAATAATTAAAATTCGTAAATTTTTAGTTATATGTTTCCTAAGATAGTTTTGTTGATTTCAAAGGTTAGAACATTTTGCTAGCATGACAGATATTTTGAAATTTAGATGTAATCTGAATATATGCCAAACAATATAAGAGAAATTGCTTTACATCTTCAACCCTTTTAGTGTCAAAAAGGTGACAAACTCATGTTTTTTTTAGGAATTCACCATCACCTAGTTTTAGTATGGAGCTTATGAAAAATTGTTTTATTTTAGCAATGCTTATTTCCTTCTTTAAGCTACTTAAGGAAGATAAATGGTTTTGATTTTCCATAATAGTATTGTTGATCACCTCCTTATAATATCTTAATTCCTCTTTTCCCTCTAACTCTTTATCACACCACAAATTCTCCTTAAATTTTGATGTAATAATATTTTTTAATATTATCCTTATTCTACATAATGACCTCGTCATTTATCTATGAATAATCTAGCTAAGATTGAATATTTTTATGCTGTCCCTGAGCCAAAAGTGGTTTTGGCTATATTTTGAAGCAATGTTAGGAAAACTATTCTCTTCCATGCTGTTTAACCTCTTATCATACATTAAATACTTGGTCATAGTCAAGTTGTAAGTGGCAAGGATTTCTTCAATGAAAAAAATAACCTTTTTTCTTTAGAGTATAGGTTATAAATTAATTGTGGATTTTTTCTGGTTTCCACTATCACACTGGAGATATTACATCCCAAAATCTCAAATCCATATAAAACAACATCGGTTACAAGAGTCTCAAAGAGGATCTTTCTAATCCCATATCCAAAGATTTGCATATTTACAAAATTGTTTTCAAGTCAATAAAAATATTTCCATCGTCCATTTAATTTTTTCTCAATGCTATAATTCTAGTTAGGCTTGTGAAGGATATTGATTCTCAGATATTTCTATAAAGGAACTTCTGCCAAGTTGTTGTTATATATGGAAGTATGACATGTGATTATTTTGGATTTGATTATTGTGACTTTAATTTTTTCATTATTAACATTCATACCGATCTTGGAAGAAAAAACTTAGAGGATTCTTAGTTGCTTGCAAGATTTTCAGGATCAGTTGACAAAATTAAAATAGCATGAACATAAAGAAGAAGAGTGCTAACTACACCAATTAGAATTGGGCCTGTAATGTTGTTTGTTGAATGGATGGACAAAATTGTGATTGATATATAGGAAGTTGTCACCTATACAAGTACACATTATTGGTTAGAAATAGCTAGGAATAAAACACAAATTAGCAATGCGACATCCGATCATGAATAAATAAGGAAGAAATAATAACAAAAAAGATAAAAAAATGTAAAATGAAAAGAAAATACTTTGTTACTAAATGTGTATAGAGATAATGGTCAACAAAGAGACATAAAGGAAAATGTTTGGATAGAATAGATCTCTTCAAATCTTCAATGGAAGGCCCTTATTTCTCCTTTTGCAAGCTTTCTCTCCTCAAGAAGTTGTATGTAGCTACAATGGTGGAGGATCACAATTTGCAAAGAAAATGCAATCAAGTTTGAGAGTTGTGGTGAATCGCAAATAGATTTTGGCAACAAGCCTTGCAACTATTCTCTTGTCGAAATGTCTCGCCAAGCGTAGTATTTATATGATTTCTCAAGGTATGCATTGTCCTGGTTCATTATATGAGTCTTGATTCTTGTGTATCTTTCTCATGATTGAAGGGAACGTGGAATCCTTTGCGGGATTCAACGACTCCCCAACTCTGTGGGAGTTAAGAGGAAATTTATTTGAACCTTATACTTTGTATTGAACAATATCTTCATGTTTTGGATTTTAGACATTTGTGGTTCATTTCTATTGAGCTAAGTTTTGGATTATTCATAGTAATAACCATTATTCTTCAACGTTTCAAATCCCAACAGGGTCCATCATCACGACTATTTCGAATGAAAATAATAGAAGAGTTTAATCATAGGATAAATAGTTATAAGATAATTTGTTTTAAGGAAGATGAAGGTCGGCCACTAATAAATTAAAACCTAAATTTTTTATTATAAGAATAATTATTAGAAAAAGTGTTGTTTCATAATTTATAACAATATTTTTTTTATATAATCCTTTAATAATTTTTATAATGCGCTAATGTTATTATAAAAAAATGATTAAATTTTTATTTATTATTAAAACCAAATATATGGATGTATTTTTTTAATAATTATAGATTCTTTATAGTAATATAAACACTATTATAAATAATGAGAGTTATTAGTAATATTAAAATAATTAGTTTATTAATACCATTAATAATGATTAATACTATTTAATATTATTAAAATAATTAATGTTCTTATTTCTAAAAGAAAATAATTAATTAATTAATATATATTGTAATAATTAAATACTAATTATTATTATAAATAATTAATTAATAATAATAATAATAATAATAATTATTATTATTATATTTTAATTTTATTTATAATATAAGATTAGATGGTTATTTTACAAGGATAGGAGAACAATTACCTGAGTTGTTATACCTAAGACGAATTGGCGGTCGTGATCTTCCTGATTAAACATAGCCAACTTCCACTGATCTCGATACCATTGTCCCTCTTGAGATTCTGCGGATGTTTATAATCTCAAGAGCCTCTCTAACCTTCTGCCTATGATACTGCTATTCCCGTATGATAATTGAGGCACTCTCCAAGCAAACATGGTGCTTAGTTTTTGAGGAATGTTCTACAGGGGCCAAAGTACGAGACCTTTCATTTGTAATATCTCCTCCATGTTCGTTTATTCTTTTTTGCGGTGAACGACCTATTTCACCAATGTAACTCTTGCCATAAGAACAATTTATTTTATAAACTCCCTTGAGTTGATTTCTATCAATATTATCCTTGACAAACCTCATACCTTGTTTAATTGTTCCAGGTGCTCAGAAATGTGTGACTATGTCTTTCCTTCTCAGGATTTTGGCAATCTTATTTGTCACCCCCTGAATATATGGTAGGAATACTCTACCATAGTTAGGTTGGTCTTGAGCCTGAGGCTCTTGTGATAACACCCTCCTTTCATCTCTATCTATAACTTTTTTAATTTATTTTTTCTTTATAGCATATACCCTTAAATACCGAAGATAAATGCTTATTTTCTTCATCTAGATGTTCACAGTTAGATATTCATATGGCTCTAATAGAAGGAGTGTTAAGAATATTTGAATCTGAGCATTTAGATGAAGAAAATAAGCATTTAATTTCAGTATTTAAGGGTATATGCTATAAAGAAAAAGAAACTATAGAGAGAGATGAAAGGAGGGTGTTATCAAAAGAGCCTCAGGCTCAAGACCAACCTCAGTGTGGTAGAGTATTCCTACCATATATTTAAGGGGTGACAGATAAGCTTGCCAAAATCATGAGAAGGAAAGACATAGTCACACAATTCTCAACGCCTGAAATAATTAAACAAGGTATGAGGTCTGTCGAGGATAATATTGATAGACATCAACTCAAGGGAGTTTATAAAATTAATTTTTCTTGTGGCAATAGTTACACTAGTGAAACAGGTCATTCGCTGCAGAAAATAATAAAATAACATGGAGTAGATATTAAGAACGAAAGGTCTCGGACTTTGTCCCTTGCAGAAGATTCCTCAAGAACTTAGCACCATGTTTGCTTGCAAGGTGCCTCAATTATCACAAGGGAAGAGTAGTGTCATAGGCAGAAGATTAGGGATGCTCTTAAGATTATAAAGCATCTGCGAAATCTCAACGGGGACAATGGTATCAAGGTCAGTGGAAGTTGGTTACCTTTAATTAGGTAGATCAGGACCACCAATTCATCTCAGTTATAACAACTCAAATAACTGCTCTCCTCTCCTTTCTTGGTAAAATAACCATCTAATCTTTATTATAAATAAAATTAAAAAAAATATATTATTATTCTTAATAGTAATAATAATAATAATAATAATAATTATTATTATTATTTATAATAATAATTAGTATTTAATTATTATAATATCTATTAATTAATTAATTAATTTCTTCTAGAAATAAGAACATTAATTATTTTAATAATATTAAATATTATTAATCAATATTAATGTTATTAATAAACTAATTAGTTATAATATTACTAATAACTCTCATTACTTATAATAGTATTTATATTACTATAAAAAAATCTATAATTATTAAAAAAAAATCCATATATTTGTTTTTAATATTAAATAAAAATTTAATCATTTGTTTATAATAACATTAGAGCATTATAAAAATGATTGAAGGATTATAATAAAAAACTTTAAATATTGTTATAAATTATGAAAGAACACTATTGATAATAATTATTATTATAATAAAAATTTTAGGTTTTAATTTGTTAGTGGCTGACCTTCGTCTTCCTTAAAACAAATTATCTTATAACTATTTATCCTATGATTAAGCTCTTCTATCACCTTCATTCAAAATAGTTTTGATGATGGATCCCTCTTGGGATTTGAAATGTTGGCGAATAATGGTTATTACTGTGGATCTTCATGTTTTCTCGTATCACTTCTTACTAAATAATCACTTGCTATGAATACATATGATTGTTGAAGAGACAACCATGACAATCACAAAACTCAAATGATGACTATGGATGAATTGACAAAGACTCATTTTGTAGTGTTAAATTACATACTTGTCTATTGTGAGTTAATTTCCTTAGGGAACCTTTATCTTGTTGAATTACTGATGCTTTCTAGTGACCATGTATATAGTTGTGTGACAAATTTTTAGGTGATAGCAGTTTCCACCTAATGTGTGAGGTTATGAGTAGACATATAGCCAAAATACATCTTTGCTTTCTTTCATGCAACTTGATTGGCATGTTTTTGTGTGAGAGAGAGACCCATGAGTAAAGGATGTCCAACAAAAGAATGAAGAATGATACACCTATAATACTTATGTCATACTAAGAGAAGTATTTACGATTGGAATGAGACAAGCATGTCCAATGCTCATAATCATGACTTCGATAACAATGGTTATAACAATGGAGTAGAGTGTCCCTTTCAAAAATGATGAAAGGAATGGAGCTTGATGTATGTTGAAGTAGATAACTACATCACCCTTAGGGGCATTGGTTGTAGTATAAGAAATTTATAATAAAAATACCCCCATGGGCTTAACATGATAAAGAAATATACAATTTTTTAGGTGGTGAGTGATGGTAAAGTTAATGCATCTTTCACAAAAACTAGATACTGCAATTGTCATAAGGTAAGACCCACCTTGACATGAACAAGTGTTGAATTCAAAATAAAGGGCCAAGGGGGCCGGGGGATTAAGGCAAAGAGTAATGGTGACTATATTTTCTTTCTTCAAGGTTCATCATCGTAATATATCCCTCTCGATCCCTAACCCTTACTAAGGGTCGAAGGAGGGAATTAATTTAATGATCCGACCTCCAAAGTCTAATCATGGAAATGGGGTCTAAACTTTTATATCATTTTAAACTTCCTCAAAACTTAAAAGAAATGACATCGTTGTGTCATCTTGTTGAGACCTTTCCCATGATATGCTTTTTTCCTCAATCAGACTCCTAAATCAAAAGACATCGCTGATCAAAGTTTGGCCTATCAGGTCATGTCACATCATCTGACTTGCCACATGGTTACCATGTGGTCCCCCCATGAGCTTTTCATGTCTTTGTATATATATATAAGGAAATGCTATCCTTCCTAAGCTTATAAGGAAATGACCTTGGCACAAATGCCTATGATCGGAATTCATTTTAATGAAAGAACTTAAATGATAATAGAGACTCAACAATCTCTTTCATAGGTAGGCCATTTAGTCTGATTTAGGACCATATTCACACAAACATACATATAACTGTTACATTTGTATAAGACTTTAACAAACCTCATTTATGCAGAGAACAACATCCCTCAACAATTTTTCTAAACACATCATTAAATAATGACATGATCATAAGCACAACACTAACAATACCCATGCTTCACTCAATGTGATATTCCTAATTAGCAATTATTGCTAAGTGAGGATATAAATTTTGTACAGTTTTGACAATTTTAGGTTCTAACTTAGGAGAAGTGGATTGGATGAACCCACTTCCAAATTTTAATTGATGGAGACATTCGCACTATGGGAAGAAAAGAAAAAAGTCAATTATTCCATAAAAATAGCCGACAATTTGTTTACGAGAGAAAAGCCATCGATACCATACAAACTGATTTGGTTTCAAATACAAAGTTGCAATACGTACCTTTTGTGTGTTTTGCATATTATGGAGATTGAAAAATTGCTCCATCTGTAGTATCCATGTTCCAGTATCCTTGCCATCAAACTTCCTCATATCGATTTTTGGAACATGGTGGGTCTTCAATCCAAAATTAGAGTCTATGAAACCATGATTAACATTTATTTTGTTCTCATCATTAGTTTCCATTACTACCCTTTCACCATTAGTTACCATTTCGTGTAGCAACTTATTCAAATTTATCTTCAATTCTTCCATCTTATCGTCCATGCCATTCATCTTAGCTTCCATGCCATCCATCTTAGCTTTCACGCCATCCATATTAACTTGCATGCCATTCATATTAGATTCCATGCCATTCATCTTGGCTTCATTTACCTTTAGTGAGAGTGAAACTTGTTGTACTTGGCTTTGTAATTTTGATATATCTTGTTGCATTTCTTCCTATTCTTCATGAGTCATGCTAGAACTTTCAGGTTGCTTACTAGGTGTTTCCATTTTATTTCTTCGGGGAATTAATTAATGCTAATAATTCTTCACTATTCCATTTGAATTCCTTCAAACTAATTTTTCAAATCAATCTTATGCAAAATTAAAAAAAAACTACACACCCTTTTTTTTCACTTTGTAAGAGCTCGATATTGAATATGTTGTGTATCTGTAACTGTGGATCTCGAATATTTGAAATATCATCTTGCGATATGCCTTTGAGTCCTATTTGTCAGCCTGAAAGTCTAATAAAGATTGGATTCTCCAATGAAGAGTTATGCCACATCTCCCACGGTGACCTGATTATAGAATAGTTCAGTAGAGCGAACTTGTACGACGTGCCACGTGTCATTGTTTTGAACTTAGTACCTCAAACTAATACACATAAAACTACAAGTTCTCCTCTTTCTGAAAATTTTGACGAAATTTCGATATGATGCTCAAAATAAAATTTATGACGATTTTCCCTAGGTCACTTGTTTGGAATGTAATTCGGGAGTCTGCAACAACCATAACTTCTTTAGATCATATCTCTACAAATATAGTGAGAGAGGCTCTGAAATTTGGAACCAAAGTTCAAAATGATTTCGGCTCAAATGGGGTTTTTTTTAGCTTATGAAACATCGGAGAAAAATAGTTATAGAGAAAATTCCATGATGACCTATTTGGAGCAGCGAAACCCTAGAATCCAAAGCTCCCATGCCAACTGTTAAGAAACTAGCTCACAAAAAGATAGAAAAGATAGATCAACGCCTTAGAAATCACACTCTTCGAGGGGGAAAACTCATTTACATGACACAAATGAAAAATTCTTAGATGATACAAATGACTAAAGCTCCCTTCTATGTATAGGAGTCTAAGGGGTCACAATATAATCAAGCCGACATAACAATAATAACATAAGGGCACATAAATAATAATAGTGGGTTTCTATGGGGCATACTAATAAAAATATGGGGACAATATGGGAACAACAATAACAATAATGGATACAATGACAATAGTAATGGGGGAATCAATAGTATTATAGGGGCCTAACAATTTGGTGCCTAGACTTGATTTCAATGGCCATTGTTAACTAGATTTGTCATTACTCTAATGTGGAATGGCTTTGTTCATTTTTGTTGAAGTCTTGTTGAACAATCCATATCAAAAATAAATAATATATATTAATGGCATCCATTCCTATGGCATACATCTGATTGGGCTCACGTTAATTAACGTTTGTTGGGTTCATGAAGTATAGTAACTGCAATATCACCACTAATCAATATTTATCCTCATTACTGTGTAACCCAAATCCAAATTGTGCTAACTATAATAGCGATGTTGCTCGGTTATACTACCAAGATCTGGAGTAATATAAACCAATGATCAACCCAGTCATTGAATAGAGATTTTCAAATATATCGCAAAACAAATGTGGTCAGAATAAGATTTTGTAGATTTACATATATTTTTTCTCAATGGTTTCGGCTATATTCTGAGCCATCACCAGGATGTTGCGACACCGAGATTGAGTTTTCACCATCATATGTATGAGGGTATGATCCTATGATTGAGGTAAAAGGTGTTAGGTTTTGGTGTAACCGCTCCCTCCGTCCACCGCAGACCCTCACTGCATTTGCGTTTTTCACTTTTTCTCTCTCGCTCTGCAAAACCCTAGGCAAGAATCAAACCCTAATTGCTTCGAAAAGGGGCTCCCAACAACCAGGTAACTTCCGACTCTCTTACTGGTCTATTGTTGATATGATTTGGGTATCGAGACCACGACTTCTTCCCAGCCAAGGTTATGCATCGATGTTTGTATGACCACTACAACCCGAAGGTTCTGGACATGGCTACCATTCTTTTACGAAGCTGAGACAACCTTCACCCCATTTTTTTTCCTTCGCTACACAGTCTTTAGCTCTTAATTGATTAGACTCGAGGGTTTTTAATTCTATGTCTTTCTCATAATTGCGTATTGGCTTTCTAGGGTGTAACAAGATTGTTTTTATTTAACAATAAGCATTTGTGAGGAATCTATATTCATATATTAAAGTTACTTTTCATATATATTTAATTCAATTGAAAATCTTATTTTGCAACCCATTATGATGTGTAACGTATAGGTCATCAAACTTGAATTTTTTTCATCTATGACAAAAAAATAAATAAATTAAATAACTATACAAAATATTTAAATAAGGTAGACTCATACAAAAAATTATACCTCAAGAAATTGGATTCTTCTCAAGAAATTGAATCTTTCTGGGCATGTTAGATCTGCATTTAAGATAAATCTATGCTAATTAAAAATTCATTACATCTAAGAAATTACAAAAAAAATCATCTTTGTAATACTAGGTCTCATTTATTTATACTAATTTTAATGAAATTAATTCAACATTGTAATAATGGTTAAAAACGTATTTACTAAATGAGAAATTGTTTAAATTCTAATGAATTAATAAATATTTACATCAAAATTATTTACTAAATCGGAAATTGTTTATTCACATACCTAAATTAGTATAAATTACTCATAAACCTGAAAACTAAAACATAAAATTAGTCAATTACTCATAAGCTAAATAACTCATAGTTAATGATAATTAGTCATAAATCTAAGTTACTTATAATTCATGATTTTTTGAAATATAAAATTACTTATGTAGCATTCATTATTCATGATTTAATTTGACAATGATCTTAATGTTTATACTAATGAAATCAGATAAGTTTTGCAATAAATATTTAAATCATAACTATTTATTAAATAACCTGTTTACTCATATACCTGAATTACTAGAAATCACTGATAAACCTAAAAATTGAAACATAGAATTAGTCAATTACTCATAAACCTAAATAAAACATAGAATTAGTCAATTACTCATAAACCTAAATAAACCATAGTTACTTATAATTAATCATAATTATTCATGAATCTAAATTACTCATAATTAACCTAGATTAATTGTTGACTATAAATTACTCATAAACCAAAAAACATTATAAATTATTGAAACATAAAATTAACTATGTGGCACTATAAATTGACTTTGGCACCCAAACAAGTGGAATCTGGCTTCTAAAATTTACAAAAACTCAATATACGAAACACTGAATTGTGATTTGTACTACCAGCTATATGTTGTTCTATTCACTGTTCATTGTAAATAATGTCACAACTTTTTCTACGTGTTTAAAAGCCTTGTAATTTTTTTTTTTTGAAAAAAATAGATATAGCTCTTAAACTCTATTCTATTCAATCAGATGGATGTCTTACTGCTGAAATTATCACATTGCATCTATTAGCAAGCCATCAATATATTTCAAGTCTCTTTCTGATTCTATTAGAAAATTCTATTGACATCATCATCAAACGCATATCCATTTCTATTAGCAAGCTATCAATATATTTCAATTCAATGTTTTGATTTGTTGAGATATATAGCCCTTTTAAAATTTCTTGAAGTATCTATTTCTATTAGCCAATTATCAATGTAATCAAATTCTCTTTTTGATTTGATTTGTTGAGATAGATAGCCCTTTTAAAATTACTCAAAGTATTTAGATCTATATGGAATAGGAATTCAAGGTTGAATTTAAACATTTGATTTTGATATTACTAGAGAAAATCTAGAGATAGATATAGACATTTCCTCCTTGAAGAAGGCCTTGTTAGGTGTGGAGTTCTTAGTTGTATCCACTTATTTTACTCAAATCCTTCCCCAAATCACACTAAAATGTATGGGAATCTAGAATGTGTGTGTACTCACTTTTTTTTCTTCAACAAAGAAAATGTTAGATCAATGATGGTTGAAGATTCATCAAGTTAATTGGGATAAATATTACTTCATTGTCACAACAATATCTAATTTTCCAACTTTCACATCTACTATCCATATTTCAATGCACTAAGGCGTGAGGATTATAATGGATTTCAGGAAATTTATGTATTCATTTTTGTTAAACACACACATGGCAACAACAAAATATTAAAGATAAGTAGGAGAGTATATCTATTATTTGAAAATGGTATACATTTATAGTACAATCGTGTGACTGTTGGGTTCCACATCCCAAGGTCTCTTGGACTTCCTTAGTCTATTCGGCTTCCACACCAACCCTTAGAGGATCAGGTGTCCAACATTCCCCCCTTAATCTGAAGGGTTATGTATGAGTCCAAGAAGAGAGTTGTAATACAGAATGTGCAAAAATGCATGGTAGCACTAGGCTAAATGTGCTCTCTGAAATCTTGGTGTAAGGCAGGTGGTTTAAGGATGACCACCAACACTGGAATGCTTAGTGAAGTTCCTAGAACTCTTCCAAGTCTGGCATGAAGCTCAGGTCTTCTACTAGAGGAAGTGCTCCTGATGTTTTGAAGAGGGAAACCTTCAACCAATAAAGGGAGGTCTTAGCCTCAATAAAAGGGAGAACCTCATCCTGAAAAGGGAGGTCTCAACCTGTGATGGTTGATTACCACCAACTCTGGAATGCTTAATGCAATTCCTGGAACTCTTCCAAAACTGGCAAGAATTTGAAGTCTTCTTCTAGAGGAAGTGTCCCCAATTCTTTGAAGAGGTATCACCAAATGAAGGCATGCTTAGGGGCATGTTTGTCTCTAGCTACAACTCTGAATCTGGTGTGGCAGGTGGTGGCTCAGGCTCGCTTGATGTGGCTTTGAAGCTTGTAGATGACCATCATTTCCCCCCTGTTAGATATAAGGTGAGAAGATGAAGAGATCTCAACTGCAAGACTTTTCAATATTCAAGAACAAATCCTGTTGTATGAGCAAAATATCTTCTTGGCTGTTGAAGCCCACTGCCAAGAAGCCATCCATCCAAGATGAATCATTGTTCTTGCAGGGTGTTTGTTTTTGCAGCATATGTTTGAAGACTGAATGGTTTTATGACAGTGCTTACATGGATGAATATCAAAATAGTGATCTTTGATATGGCCGACTCAGTCACAGTGTTGGCATTTCACAATTTGTTGTTGTTGTTGTCGAAGAGGGGCAGAAGCTGAAGGTGAACTGTCATGAAGGAATCCAACACTCTGAAACTGGATGGGTTTTGAGTAATTTGGAATATGAAAGGACACATCCATCTCATATCTTAGACCTATTCTATGCTTGTTATGGACAAGCTCTTCCCAAGTTCTAATGATTGGCCTGGGAATTGTTGGTTGAATTTTTGCGTCTGCGTGCAATTCTGCTCCTTCATTGGACATTGAATCTCAATCAACATGCTTCTTATGGGAGTCTGTTTCAATGTTATGAACATAAACAAGTTGAGAATGACGACTCCATTGTTGTAATTCTGCTTGTTGTAGTTAAGATTCAAGCTGCGAAAATTCAATCTTGTCTTGTGAATTTTGCCAAAAAGTTCTAATGTCAACAACAAAATGTTTGTTGATTCTTACTTTATCATGATCAGAGGAATGTATCAGAGTTTTTAAGAACTTTAATACTTCACTAATTAGAGCCATTTTTCAACAAATTAACCTCAAAAATTAGTAAAACAATGTGGACCTCAACGCACTCCAAACTCTAATACAATGCCAAGACAAAGAAGCTCTCAATAGTCTCCAGTCTCCAAATTAGTTCAAATATCGAAAAGCCCACATGCTATAACTATTATGCTAAACTAAACACGATGTCCATAAATAAGAATTTGACCACAAAAGATATTGGCTACACCAATCCTTTCCTCGTCTAGCCCAATCATAGGGTTTTAAGAGACAAATATCTTAATATATAAAGCCTGATAAAAAGAGAAAGGGAACAATTCTTTGAACTATGGATTCAAAACCTCCATGGATGCAATGGAAATGGGCAAAGCGACATTTGTGATTTTTGCGCTCTTTATACTTTTCTGTGGCGTTCCTAACAGTTGTAAGCGACAGGCTTCACTGAATTCAACAGGATTAGTAGAGAAGACCTTTGTCCCGACAATCACATATATTTATGGAGAACAACCATCCAACAAAAATCATACCGAGAGCTATCGACATAGTATCAAATATGGTTACATAAACCTTGGTCTAGCATCATGGTGAGGATCCAAAATTTTGTGCGAAATCGATATAGCCCAACTTTCTCCTTAGGGTGTACTGTGGCATTCAAGTAGTTGAATATTATAAAATAAAAATTTTCTCGTACCTTTTCAACTTCTCATGGCATTGACTTGCTCCATTTGACTAATGGAATGGCAAGGGTGTAATGCATTCAGGAGTTGAACTCACTGTAGCATGTTTCATGGCCCTCAAAAACTTTGAAAGAAAACGTTGCATATCATATATGGAAATAAGTTTCCTCGGTATCTGACCACCTATTTTTTCTCTGCCAAATGTTGGAGTTGTTGGTCTTGACAATGCGTTGTCTCGAATTCTTTCAAATGATTCTTCACTTACAACCGAATCCAATTCTGGAGGAATGAAGCATAATGACTCCAGCCAATCCCGGCAACAGAACGAGAAAAACACTTACAAGAACACAACAATTATCCTGGAATCGTTGTTCATAGCTCTTCCCATTGGAAGAGAAGCTCGGGTAGCATTGCAGATGAGGATGTGGGCAAACACAATAACGTTGCTTCAGTTCTTGAAAATGGAATGGAGATGTCCCAAAACAACTTTTACAACTCTTAGATGTCGAAGATGTGCCAGGGACAAGGCCTGCAGTCTGGTGAACAGCTTATTAAAAACATGTTCAAATATAATCCAGTTCTTTATAACGCTATTGATTCACCGGGTGGAAGGGAAAATAGCCTACCACTGTCAACGACCAAGAGTAGTCTTGTTCATCACAGTAGCTCCCCTGTAGGAGTTTTGTCTCGGATGAATTCTGATGGAAAACGAATTCCTGAAAATGGCTATCTAGAAGGAGTCATGACATGTGGTAAAATGGGTATGAGCATGCTTATTTCAGAGAATAGTTCATGTGTTTGACAGATTGACAAAGCCATCCTTTAGAGATACTGATAGCCCAACAGTGCCTATCAAATGAAGTGACACATGCCTTGAAGTTTGAAATCCAAGAAGAAAGTTTAGTCCTACACTAGCAACAACTTCTATTGAAGAAACTGATGATGTCTAGTGTCAAACACTACTTCGGTTACTTCAAATGAGGATTATCCTTATCATCAATAGACATCTATGGGCTTGGTAGACAATATATCTCCCACCAATGATTTTCCAGTTGCCACCAAGAGGCGTTTTGGAAGTCGCCAAGATAAGATATGACATACTAACAAAGAACAGTCTTCAACCACTACACAGCAAAAAGAGTATGTTGATTTTGAAGAGAAGTTGAAACACACGATTTATCTTGCTAGCCTTTCACCATTGGTCACAATACCAATCCTAAAGACAACACTTGGATTATCTGGATCCAAAGAACGCTTGTTGTGAGTGCCTTGGTGGAAATGCAAAATGAGCGACAGGCTCAGGAAACAGTGAGAGAGATCAATTACAACGCATTCATGATTGTAGGTATGCCGAGACCAGTTAGGGCCACAACAGTAGTAGCTGAGATGTTTCCTGACCATCTAGCACCCCCTAGGAGAAGAATACAATGCTACTGGATAGAATCTAATGATCCAGATTGGAGAGTTGCTTTGAAGTTGAGCATTTCTCTATGTAGAAGATTTCCTAAACACATATCATTCAACATTCATCATAGAAAAACAACACATACCACAAATCTCTCTTCAAGGCAGAATCCAAAATATAAATGGTTGTGGCAACAATTATGATGAGAAAACAAGGTATGACAGCAATTTCAATGGGCAGAGGGAAGAACTGATACACAGGTAAAGGCCATAATAACGCTTTTGAGATTCGGGGTTCGTACCAGTGAAACATTAAGTGTCAACATTCTGACAAGGTAGTAGTCAAGCAGAGAAAACCATTATGGGAATAATGCTTGGCTGAGAGAGGTTTCAGTCTGTAAAAGATGCACAACAGAGGGACAAATCTTATAGGAGTTACAGTACAAAAATTAGTTTGAGACCTATGCACCTGGGTATGAGGGAGAGATGACAGTTTTTCTATATCAGGAAAATGTGCAAAGCTGCAGGACAAGCATGCATAGAAGGGCCACAAAAACAAGTGGCTCACAGTTGAGCAGGGCAGGAGATCGCCTGCTCTTATACCATGTTAAACACACACATGGCAGCAACAGAATATTAAAGATAAGAAGGAGAGAATATCTATTATTTGACAATGATATACATTTATAGTACATTCATGTGACCGTTGGGTTCCACATCCCAAGGTCTCTTGGACTTCCTTAGTCTATTCGGCTTCCACATCAACCCTTAGAGGATTAGGTGTCCAACAATTTTTGTACTTAAAGTGAATTTGGTTATTGTGGTCCATTAGCATAAGGTAAATTGGTACATATATTTATAGATGCATATATCATGAACATTTTAAACAAATAACTTTTCAACTCTACAATCTAGTAGAGAAAATTTTATTTTTAAATATTCTCCAATATCCAATTGAAATTCAATAAAATCTACAATAAGATTATTTACATATATAATAAAA
Organism: Pinus tabuliformis; assembly: GCA_031772625.1. Lineage (NCBI taxonomy): Eukaryota > Viridiplantae > Streptophyta > Pinopsida > Pinales > Pinaceae > Pinus > Pinus tabuliformis. The sequence continues at coordinate 951,330,981 of CM062817.1, forward strand.
AAATATTTAGATATCTAATTCAATGGTGCATTTACTTTTTTCCAAAAATATCTACTTATAAAAAATAATAGATAATTATCTAAAAGATGTTGAAATTTTGGATAACTAGGAAAGTATTTCAGAAGAAGCCCATTTTTTATTATTTAAATTTCCTAATATTTTTTAATTTAACCTCCATATACCACGTAATCATAATCATGTAGATATTAATGTAGTCCATTACAATGATTAAGTTGCAGTATTAATGCAGTAAATTACAAGGATTATCTTATGATATAACAATCTATTGTTTTATTAATAAATAAGTAAAATGATTTTAGATTAATTTTAAATATGAAAAAAATAAATATATAACAATGTGTTTTTTTAGAAATTTAATAATATAATTTTAATTTGAAATTTCTGGATTCACTATGATTGACTCAACAAAAATTTATCAAATTCCAACCAAAAGCTCCAAAACATCTAGGTTTTAGACAACCCATTAAAAATATTTATAAATATATAAAATAAAGATAATAATACAGTTTTAAGATTAAGGTCAACTTATATATCATTACTTTTTTAAAACAATGAAGAAATACAGACTTAATTGTTTTAGGAACACAATTTCTTAATGGTTAAGAACATTTAAATTATAATTATTATGATTTTTGTATGATTAAATGCTATATTATTAAATAAGAAACACTATCTTAATAAATATTAAGAAATTCGAATAATGTTGAAAAAATCTCACAAACGTAAAACATAATACATTCTTTTATATTCAAATTTCCCAATATTTATTAATCTAACCTCCATATACCCCATAATCATAATCAAGTAATGTCAAATCTTATGTTTTTGTGTTGGTTGAATAAGGAAATTTTGTTGGTTTCAATAAAAGGGTGTTAGATATAATTATGAATATTTACAGGTGTATTGCTAAATAAAAATTTCATTGACTAATGAACAAATATGGCTTTTAAATGTAGTTGGTTGTCATTAATATTATAGGAATTTGGATAATGTATATGTGTAATATGGGTAATGTAATTGGTTGTATTAATATTATAGGAATTTGTATAATGTATATGTGTTTAGGTGGAATGTATTAATTTAAATAATTATATGTATTTAATATGTTATTGATTAAACTTTTTATTTACTTTTTTGAAAGAAATAGAATTATAAAATTATATAAGAGAATAATGAAAAAACACTTCTCATTATATTACATACATATTACAATATGTTAGCAAAATAAGATATGGATTTTATAAAATTATATTATAAAAAGTTATATTAAATCTCTTACTATAACCTTTTTATTATTTCTTTCATAAATTATAATTACAGAAAAAACATTGTATAACAAAAATATGTATAAGAATAGATTATTTCTTTTTTTGTTCAAGTAAGAGTGGAACCTTCAATTAACTGCAAGAAAGATTACATATGTTACATGTCTTTACAAGTGCAAGGACCAGCAAGAGAAAAACCCGTTGATGATTAACCGTTAGCAGGGTTAATAAAAGTCGAAACTAAACCCGAAACCTTACACTTAAATCTCCGACCATTATCCAACCTAATGGCCATTTGATAAGAACCCCAGTGATTCAACGGTCCTTAAAGAAGTCGCAAGAGATACTTGTGCGACCCTTGGTTGCTTTACTGAGCCGAGAGAGAAAATAGCCTGTAAATGTATAAAACTTCGGGTACGTTCTTGGACATAACCTCCTCCCATGTTGAAACCCAATATCCTTTCGATCAAAATCTCATAAGATTCGACAATCATTAATGATATCACCCTAGGAACATGTGCCCCTTTTACCTAGTTAACAAATCCGATAAGGAGTATAAGCCATTGGTTTATAAAAGTTCAGGTCCATTCTAAGACTTAACCTCTGATCACTTTTAAAACCCGATATCCATACGATCAAGCCCCTATTGCTCTAACAGTCTTTTGAGATATCGAATTGAAAACTAGCTCGATCTTTACCCTCTTTACGGATATGATAAAGATTATAAATTGTTGATCTATAAATCTTCGGGTCCACTTGAAGACTTAACCTTCGATCATTTACTAACCCAATAGCCATTCAATGATGAAGGCCATCAAGATCTATGGTCAGATGCCTTCCAAGTAGCTTGTTATTTACCAAGTATTCCTCCCCTATAGTTAACTTTATTTTAAGAATTCTTTATGGGATCAACGGATATGATTGACTTATGCTTCTGCTCTCTCCTGCTTCCACTAGTCTTCCTTCTACTCATTCTTCAAGGTTTGGAAGTGCTCCATGTCTTTGGCCTCCTGTCTTTGACATTCCTCAGGAAATTTCCCTGAGGGTATCGAATCCCAAGCATACCTACTATAAATTTCCTTGCAAAGCACTCCATTAGCCAGATGATCAGCTAACATATTTTCTTTTCTTGGCACATGAACGAAGCTGACTGTTATCAGGGTTCGTAGGTGGGAATGAATATGCTGAAAGACCTGCAATAGCTGCCAATGTTTTGAAAATTTTCCAGATGTAGTTCAATTACATATCTTGTTGGATGAATTAATTACCAATTCAAAGTCGGCTTCAATGATGGCGTTGTGTAAATTTGACTCGATCAGTATTTCCAGGCACTGCTCTAAGGCCATGAGCTTCACCATGTTATTAGTGGTCGTTCCCAAATGACTATGAAAGATATCCTTTATGCACCCCTACTTATCTCTTATGAGCCCGCCAAATCCAACCATCCCTAGGTTGAGCTTAGAGGCTCCATATATATTGATTTTCAAGAAACCATGAGGAGGATGTTGCCAGAAGTCTTTACCAGCAGTTGTTTGGCTCAAACTCTTGTTTATGCCCTGGGGAACTATTGAATGGAGACCCAACTGCAGCAGTATGTGAGCATCCTGGGCCAAAGAAGGGTCCTCAGGAAGTTTCCACAAAAGGGCTCCAATAGTGTCTTTTAGTTGTCGTAATATTTGTGCAATAATGTTCTGGGTTGAGCCAGTTTTGTTCTTGAAAATCCCGCCATTGCGTTCTTTCTAGACATCCTAGATTATAAAGCTTGGAACCAGAGTCCAAGGTTTGTTGATGATTTCATTTCTTGAGAAGTCTTTCCTCCAATTCTTCAAAGTGTTGGTGATGCTGAGTCTGTCCCTGTTAGTTTGCCTAAAGACTGAGGCCACCCAATCCCACAAGGTAGAGGTGAAGGGGCAGAGGTTGAGTAAGTGTGCCATCATCTCTCTTGTAAACCACATAGATGGAATTTGGATGGTCCAAAAAAAACTCTTTTCATAACATTTTCCCAAGTTAGAATTTTCTTTTCTTGAACCAACCACATAAACATCTTTATTTTCATCCAATGTGGGTTCTACCAAAGGTCCTTCCATACCTTATCAGGGTTTTTATAATCAAACCCTAAGGCCATTCGTTTCGCTTCTTTGAGGTTAAAGTTCCCTTCTATGTTTCACCCCATCTCAGTTCGTCAGACAAGGATGATACCAAAATCTTCCTCTTTACCAAGTCCATAGAAAGAGAGCCTGCCAGGGCCCTCTTCACTACAACCTATATCCTTCCATATTCTCCATTTACTGTTGTTCCTTACCTGATCCTAGAAGTCACTTAACATACGTAAACCTTTGTTGTCAGTGTCATTCTTGAGGGCAGTTAGTTCTTCCCTAAACAATTTTTGTTCCTGCTGCTACTTATCCTCCCAAAATATTGCCAGGTTCCCAGCTCGGGTCTCCCAAAAACTATGCTGCTGGACAATGTCTCTGTCTTCCCAAGCAATATTCCAAATGTGGGAGCCCTTGATAAGCCCCTGACATTTGAATATGATCCCTCTCCTGGAAATATTTTCATATTTCTGTTTCCAAAGCTTGGCCCAAGGGGTTTCCGATTCCTTAAGCCACCTCCACCAAATTTTTGCATCTGAAACTCTACTGAGGGTTTTAGAGTCATGAAGCTCCAAATCACCATGGTCCTTAGGTTTTCAGAGCTTTTCCCAAGCTACCAAATCCCACTTCCTTTTCTCTTCCCCTATGCCGCAAAGAAAATCTCTTTAAATATTTCTGATCTGTTGAATAACTCCTTTAGGGGCAGGAAGGGATGAAACATGAAAATGGTAATGGCCTGCAGCACAACCTTTGTGAGCACAAGATGCCCTACCGAATTCAAAGACCTGCATGTTCATTTCCTAACCTTGTCTTGAAGTTTGTTAGTTACCAGCTCCAACACTCCCTTTCTTGGAGGTTTCTCTATAAGAGGAATTCCAAGGTACTTGGAAGGTAACTGATCCCTTTGAAACCAGAGAATTCTGGTGAGGTTCCTCTGAATAGAAATACCAGTGTTAAAAAAGAAAACATTTGATTTTTCAAGGCTTACCTATGGACCAATGACCATAGAAAAGTCGCTCAAGATTTGTTTGAAAGCTTTGGCTTCCTTGACCATGGGAATACCCTGTAGCATAGTGTCATCCACAATTTGTTGATGAGTCGAAGAAGCACCATCTAGGGTAAGCTTCAGTCCTTGGATTCTTCCTTCAGCATTTTCCATTTTGATCACTCTATCTAGCCCTTCCATCATGTGCTCAAAGAGGAAGGGGGAGAGTGGATCTCCTTGTCTGAGACCCCTAGAAGGCATAAAGGTTTTAAAGGGTGAGTCGTTAAGTAGGATTGAAAAACTAACCGTGGATACAAGGGCCATAAGCCATCTTATCCAGTTGTGGTCGAAGCCATAAGCTTGTAGCACTGCTCTGATGTAAGACCAGCTTAGCTTATCAGAAGCTTTTTCTAGGTCAAGTTGTATGATCATATCAACTTACTTATTTGTCTTAGGAGAGTGTACCACCTCGTGAGCTTGTATGATGTTATTGAGAATCTCTCTTCCTTCCACATAACCATTTTTCTCCTCTGAGGCAAGAGCTGGAAGAAGGGATTTGAGTCTGTTAGTGATTACTTTGGAAATAATTTTGTACACCACATTACATAAAGCTATGGGTCTGAATCTGTCCGGTGTCATATACATTTCCTTCTTTGGAATCAAAGCTATGAAAGAGGAATTAAGAGCCTCCAAAACCATTTTGGATCTTCTTGAGTCTTCCGCAACATCAAGGATATCTTGTTTGACTATTTTCCAGCATGCTTTGAAGAATTCTACATTGAACCCATCTCAGTGAGGAGCTTTCTCATTTTGCATCTCATTGATAATTTCACTGATCTCATCTTCAGACACTGACCTATTAAGATTTTGATTGTCTTCCCTGGTTAGAAGCTTAGGAATGTACTTTTTGAAAATGTTAATGAACTGAGATCTGTCGAAGAGAGGCTCCTCTGCTATTCTAAGGAAGTGTTGAACTAGGAAAGATTCCATTTATTTGTGGGAGACGAGCTCTTTACCTTGAAAATATTTGAGTTTTGAAATTTTGTTATGTGACCGGTGATCCAAAGTTGATTTATGAGAAAAATTTGTGTTTCTTTCCCCTTCTCTAATCCATTGCACCCTCGATTTTTGTCTCCAGAAAATATCCTCTTGCATGCACCTATCTTCCCATTCCTTTTGAAGAGAATCGACTTGACCTTTCATTTCCTCAGTAAAACCATCTGTGATGATGATCTGATTAATCCGCTGAAGTCTTTGTTCAAATTCTCTTTTGGCTTTAAAAATATTACCAAACTCTTTTTTGTTCCAATATTTAAACTTGGATTTGATGTGTTTAGGTCTCTATTGTAGCATGAAAATTTTAGTGCCTTGAATGGGCATATCTTCCATCCACCATTTATCAATATTGCTAGTGAAGTCAGGGTGAGAGAGCCAGGCATTTTCAAACCTAAAAGGTTTGTTTCTCGATTTACCCATAAAAGCGGCCTCAAACTAGATAGGCCAATGGTCCGAGCCTCGAAAGGGAAGGACTAAAGCTGACATGTCAAGGCGTGTGAGAAGGAGGTCCTCTCAGATTATGAACCTATCTAGTTTAGGGGAAACTTGAAAAGCCCCTCCCATCTTATTGTTGTAGGTGAAAGTGCCATTTATTGTTTCAGTATCCACTAGTCCCATGTTATTTATGAAGTTTTGGAAGGCAATGGAGTCTTTACCTAGTGTTCTGGTACAACCTTTTTTCTCTGTAAGAGATCTAATCATATTGAAATCCCCTGCTAGAATCCAGGGCATACCAGGATATCTCTCTCTTAGCTTCTCAAGGGAAGTGAGAATCTTGACTTTGTCTTCTAGATTTTGAGGACCATAGACGTTTGTGATCATGTAGATCTCCTTATGACCCTAAGGTTGAATCACCAGCGATAGATAGTTCCTGGATGCTTCACCATCCAAGATTCCAAGTTTCTAGGGATCCCAAAGCGTAAGAATCCCCCCCGCCAAGTTCTCTGCTTTATCCTCTAGATACTCATACTTGATTAACCATTTTCTATGTATCTCTCTGATCTTGTCCATCGAACACTTTCTTTCCTGAATAAAAACCATATTTGGTTTTTCTTCTTTTATTCTACTGTTAAGATTTATTAGTTTCCTTTTACTTCCTAAACCCCTAACGTTCCAAGTTGTAAGATTCATTAAGAAAGGTTTGTAAAGAATAATTGGTGATATCTCTCATCTTACCTGAGTTAATCATAAGTTTCCCACATTTGGTCAGCAGCTCATTCTGTCTTTTTCTTCCTCTTTTCCTCCCCGGGTTCTTTGATGAATGCCCCGATGTTTCCTCCATCGTTTTCATCCCTCTGTTCTCCTGGCTATCATGGTTTATTTTTACTCCAGAACCCTTCAATTGGGATTTCTAGAGGAAGAGCTGTTAAACCCTGTCAAACTCCTCTTTTGGTTGGGAGTCAACCCCTTTGGTAATTCCCTGCTCCAGAAACTTTTCTAGATCTAAATTCTCCCTCTCTAGAATCTCCTGTAGTTCATGGTCCTCCGTTCCCACCTCACTTGGGGTCATCTCATGGTCCCTATTGAGCTCCATAATGCTCAGCAGATCATCCTTTTTCTGGTTGTTCTCTGGTCTATCCTCCATGCTAGCATCCCTTTCCTTCTCAGTGGGATTATTCTCTGATTCCTGGTTTGTCCCATTATTTTTGACTACTTCTTCTAAGATCTTGAAACTATTGTGGCTTGGTTGCCCTTCCATGTTGATTTTCTTTTGGTACCTCTTTCCTCCTTTCCCTTTACTCCCCACCTTAGTGAAACCCTCGAGATCTTTGCCTGTGGTGGTTTTCGTGTTGCTATCCGATTTGTTTGATAGGTAGTCTCTGTATAGGTGTCTGTGTTCATGGCACTTACGGCAACTAAATGGGATGTGTTCATTGTCCACCGGCTACACCCATTCTTCATCATACACTTCTAAAATTATCTCATCCGGAAGTGCCCTAGATAAGTCCATTTCCACACATATCCAGGTGAAGGAGGTGTATTTGCCTCTTAGAGTCGCATCTGATATCTTTATAAAATGCCCTAGCTTGTTGCTGATAGCCTTTAGAGACTCTGGCAGCCAATAATCTAAAGGGAGGGAGTAAAGTCTTATCTATAGCGATACTGATGTGAACGTTTCTCATTCTGGGACAAAATTCATCATCCATGGTTGCATTTGCAGTCCTGCAGCAGTGTAAAAATAGGGTCCTCCCTCGAACACTCTGTCTTTATCCTCTACGCTGGTGAACACCACCATAGACAAGCCCTTGGATCCAACGTGAAGGTTCATTTCTCCCTTTAGTTTCCAATGGTTCCTTAGCCATGTGTGCAAAGCCTTCTCTGTCGGCCAAATTCCCATAAATTTTCATATAACTGCGTATTCCGCCATGTGATCTCTATGCACTTGTAGCGCTGGGTCACTTAATATGACCTGAGGAATAATGGCCGACTTGGCTTTACAGACTCCTGTCACACTCATAGGAGCAAATTTTTGGTTGCTACCCCCTATCCTCTTCTCCTTGCTAACTTCCTCATGATTCTCTTCCCATCTCTGAGGTTTGATATTTTTCAGTTTTTCTGTGTTAATAGCCTCAGTTTCCACCTCCGTTTGTTTCTTGAAGCAATGAAAACCATCTCCCTTGCTTTTGTTTGCAGCTACTTGGTTGTAGAAGGGAGACGAACTCCCTCCTTTGTGTTCCACCATGGTTACCATCGGAAAAACCCTTAATGCAAACCCTAGTTCACATTGCAGACATTTTTCATGAAGCATCATATTCATAATTCATTACTAATGAGTTATCATAAGAATAGATTAATTCAATAAAACAAATCTTTTAATTTTTTTTAAAGAAACTTTAAACACCTTACTTAATATATGTTTAAATTCATGTGTTATATTTTCTATAGTTTATAATTTGGCAAATATTTTTTGGAATTACAAGTAAATTTGATTCAACAAAAGAAATTAAAAATTACAAGTAAATTTGAGTAAAGATTGTTTGGAATTACAGGTAAATTTGGCAAAGATTGTTTGGAATTACAAGTAAATTTGAGTAAACAATAAAAATTAAGATTGAGTCAACAAAAAAATGTAGGTAGCTCCAACCAAAAATTCCTAAACATCTAGGTGTTAGAAAACCCATTAAAAATATTTATAAACACATAAAATAAAAATAATAATTCAGTTTTAAGATTAAGAACAAGTTATATATCATTATTTGTTTTAAACAATGGAGACATACATAATTAATTGTTTTAGAAACACATTTTCTTAATGGCTAACAACATTTAAATTATAATTATTATGATTATTGTATGATTAATATTTGCATTATTAAATAAGAAATACAATTTTAATAAATATTAAGAAATTCAAATAATTAATTTTTTTTATAAATATATAAAAGTATGTTGAAAAATCTCACAAAATTAAAACATATTACATTTTTTATTATTTAAATTTCCTAATATTTATTAATTTAACCTCCATATAGCACATAATCATAACCATGTAGATATTAAGGTAGTCCATTAGAATGATTAAGTTGTGATATTAATGCAGTCCATTACAAGGATTATCTTATGGTATTAACAATCTATTGTTTTATTAATAAATAAGTAAAATTATTTTACATTAATTCTAAATATGAAAAAAATTAATATATATATCAATGTGTTGTTTTATAAATTTATTAATATAATTTTAATTTGATATTTTTGGATTCATTGTGATTGAGTCAATTTTTTTTTGTCAAATTCTAACCAGAAGTTATTTAGTTGGCTATTACACCTTAAAGGCTACTCCTTATTTAGGTGGTTATTACTGCTAATCAAAATTTACAAATAGTTAATTATGATTCACATTACATACATAATTAAAACATATAACTAAAATAAATTCACTACTATACAAAACAGGTAGCCATGTGATCTTGAATCTAGAAAAAAAACCAAGTTGTTCCCCAACTATTTTTTATTAGTTAAAATTTCACTCTTACACAACCATTAACATTTTTTATCCTTAACAAAATGGAAAATTGTGTATGGTATATTATGTATGTATGTTACTTTTAATTTTATTCAACATTAAATTGTTTTGTTGATATCAAATGTGTTTTGTTTTATTGTTAGGTGATTTCATTGTTTCATCATGGATCCAACTATTTGGAGTTGTCTTCCATTCGAAGTTCTTGAAATTGTCTTCCTGTGGCTCCATTTATCGTTTGTGATAAAGTTGAGCGTTGTTTGTAAAAAATGGAAAAATACTTTGCAAAACCCTTCTTTCTTTTTGCATTGCAAGAATTTCTCTATGAATGAATTTGGATTTCTCATTCCTTTACTCAATACTGAAGACAATTGTTTTGCTGCTCAATACCTTAATCAGAATGGCCACATATAGCAATTTCATTTGCGATACATAGATTCAAGATACAGAGTAGAGTGTATTGTTGGACCAATGGTGGTTTTATCCTTACCAATAGAATGCTCCCAAACACACAACTATTTTGTAATGAATCAATTTACAAAGGCATTTAAAAACATAGGGCGAATACGAATTGGAGATTGGGGATTATTTTCATTATTGGAAGATGTAAGCAGCAGAAAATATGACTGGGTTGTTCGAAAACATAGTATGACAAAATTCAGTCTAAATTTTATGTTTGTAGTATTCTTGATAGGGTATGGGAAAGGGTTGTTGTTCCATTTGGTGGCACTTCACCCCTTACGAATGTAGTGTTTTATAAAAGTAAATTGTTTTGGTTGTATCTATACAAAGAGTATGAAGATTATCCTCGGTACGGGTATACTATCTACTAGTTTGATGTAATAAAAAATGAGTGGGGTTTTTCATTTGTTCCAATCAGTGACATACGGTGTATGTCATTAGCAATATACATGAATTAGTTGATATTCCTTGTCAATGATGGCTCCACCTCTATATGGTCAATTGAAGAATTAGATCATTTCCAATTTGGTAAATCATGTTTTGAACGAAGAATTGACTACATTGAAGATGATTGGGGTTTCAGATGGAATTTGCTGGAAGAAATTTCTGCAGATATAAATGGCAAATGTCCTTTTTATCTTCCATTTGAACAGTCCATGGTCTGGTTCTTATGTGCAACTGCGGTGAAGTTCCTTTCCTATTATATGACATGATGACTTGCATCTGTTTTCCAATAGATATTGATAATTCAACTAATGAGCAAATGTCTGGGTTTTGGTACCCAACATTGGAGGATTGTAATGATTTGATTGAGTATGGAAATGTTTTTGCAATTTCTCCCTGTATGGATTCCGTTGATGAGATTCCACCATTGGATATGGATATGGATTCTTAGGATATTAGTATTCTTAGGAGTTCTTATAAATATTTCCATTTTATATACTCTCTATGGTTGTGGAAAATATTTCCATTTTTGTGTCTATACATACTATGGGTCTTTATGATAATACTTTAAAATTATGTTTGTATCGATCTTTATGATGTAAAGTATTTCATATTGCTTCCCCTAAAGTTTTATGATTTACATGCAAATGTTTCTCGATGTTATGCATTTTTCTTTGTTTGTATAATTATAATTTCTATGGGTTATGTTATACATATTATTTGTGTTGGTTTTTGTCATTAATTCTCAAACATTGTTACATGTTAATGTTCATTTTAATATTTACATTTATAGTTTGATATTATATAGTTCCAAAATTTTAGATATACTTCCAATTTATATCATGTTCAGAGTATTGTGTCCCAATAGTATGGGTTTCGTTTTGATTCTAATATGATACATGGAAATTTAGACTTTTTTGTTTAAGCCATTTGGAAGAATTCATTTCTTTTTTTTACCATTTTGAATTTTTTTTTTGTTTTTAGCCATTTGGAAAAAGCCTTATACATTTTGATAAGTTTATATGGTTGGAAAAAAATAACATATAAACTTTTTATGTTTTTTTACGATTTCCAAAAAAAACCTGTGCCTTTTTCATTATTTTTGTTTGTTTATATTAGATATTTGTTATGTTCCATGTTTATGATTCCATAATGAATGTTTTATTATTCATTGTAGACATGTCATCTGAAGGCACAAGCAAGCGTAAAAGAAAACAAAATTTGTCACCAAAATCATCTCAAAGGTCTAATGAAAGTCATCGTTTATGGTATCCACAAAATAAGGATGCCATAAATGAGCATAGGAGAGATACATATAATATAAAAAACGAGTGAAGCCGCTATTGAAAGTGATTTTATAATTCCTCGTAAGTATCGTACTATGGATGATATAATGGAAAGAACATTTCGTGTTGCTAGTTCATTATCAGGATATGCTCCTCATCAGCATAATCTTGTTGCTCGACACTCTCTTGAAAATGTTAAGAAAATTGGGGAACACCTTGCAATCGAGAAGAACTCCGTATCAATAATGTGGATGCAAATGTCCACGCTAACCCTTCTATGTGTCCAATCGCATGTTTTGATGGCCAAAGGTTGCAAAACATCCATGGTGGAGGTAATGATGACATTTTGTGTGATGATTTGGATGATAGTTTACTTGGCCATTTGTTTGATAATTTGGAGACAGTTGCTCGAAACATCGGATCTTCAAATCCCGCTTCTCAAAGTAATGTGGTCCCACCAAGAGAATCAGTCATCGCTGATAGCATTTCGCGTGGAACAATGGAGGTAACACAATGATATTTTGATTTTCGCTACAATAGTGGTTGTTTTATTACATTCCTATCTTTACAAAGTTTTGTTTACTAAAATTATGTTATTTTATTATCTTCGAATAGGATACAACTTGTTTTAATAGAGGTATAGAAATTAACCCCCAAAGTGTTCCATCTACTAATCTGAGAAGTGAAGATGAGGCATGTCATAACCTTCCTATGCATTCTCCTCGACGATCAAATTGCCAAACTAATGTAAATTTCCAATGTTTTTGATTTGATTTTCATTTTCTAAATTTTTAGTTACTTGGACATTGAATTTTATGGAGTATTTTATTTTCTTTGAACATGACACAAGTCATTTCAATAGAGGCATACAAATTAACTTCATAGATGTTCCACCTACCGATGTTAGAAGTGAAGAGTAACCATCTCATAGTGTTCATCCACATCACCAAACAAATGTAAATGTTGAGTGCATTTGATATTTTTCTCATTTTTTCATTTACAGTTGCCTGGAAATTGTATCTTGTAATCTTTTACGGAGAAACCATGATCTCATCTCATTAGGTTGGAGAATATCCAAAACATCAAATTGTAAAACTAATGTAGATGTTCAATGTATTTGATTTATTTTCCATTTCTGAATCTTTGTTTATTGGACATTTAGTTTTATAATGTATTTTATTTTTTTGAAATAGGAAGCAACTCATTTGAATAGAGGCATAGAAACTACATCCCAAAATGTTCCATCCACTGATGTTAGAATCCAAGAGCAACCATCTCATAACCCTCATCCACATGAAGACACAACTATAAAGTTTGAATGCATTTGATTCCTTTTCATTTATTTCATTTATAATTAGTTGGAAATTAAATTTTAAAGTCTTTTATGACAAAGAGACATTTACATCCTCTCAGGTTCAAGAAATTCACACCATAAATTTGGAAATACGTTCTCGTAGATCCATTCCACATGCTTCAAATTTGCGAAGGGAATCTCATGTTCTAGAATATGAAGTACATGTTGGAAGAAATTTTACTCTTCCAAATGGTTTTCAACATGGTTTGACCAATAGAGATCATATTCATTTTGATGAAAACATGATTGTAGTGCATAAAATATTTTGAGCAAAGATAGATAGCTTGTCAACTGTCCAAATGTGCCACATTTGGTAAGAATCATATCCCAGAATCCATGTTGTGAGACATTCTGAAGGACCTGTTTGCAAATGATGTAAGAGTGAAAAAGGAGCCCATAATTTTTGTTGATATAATAACATGGATCCTGGTGAGCATCCTCATATTTTAAGAGTTCTTACTCAAGTTGAAGAAATACTAATAACACATGTGAATCCTATTTTGCAAGTGACACATGCTCAAGGTGAGAAATATAAGTATAGTGGTCATACAATTAGCTTTCCTCAATATATTTCTACAATTCTACAAAGCCTTCCCCAACATGTTGAAGATATTGACTTTCTAATTTTGAGGAGACATGCCGCTCAATCTAAATATTATGAATGTTATGTCAAAAGATCTCGAGTGATGGCTGCGTCGTTTTTCAAAATCCAACATGATCAATATTATATCGAGATGTTGTAATTGATTATGATTCAGTGAATTCTCTGCCCCAAAGATCAATGGATGTCTCCTCCAGACTTAAATTTGTTGATTGTGATATTGAAGAATTTGAGATCAATCAAACTAATAATGAAGGGTTTCCCGCTGAGTATTTTCCCTCTCATCCTTCTTCTTTTCTTTCTCGCCTACCAAACGAATGAAGAGAAGTGGAAGAAATTAGATCATTTCTTGATAACGTTGATTCTTAACATGTTCAAGACACGGAGTGGCCCGGTATTGGAACCTCTCCAATGAGTGAATATAATACAGAGGGGTTATTAGATATGGCATTCCCAACATTGTTCCCCACTGGTGATGTTGATTGGTTGCAACCACGTATTTTTAGTGCTGAACTTCATGAGTATGTGTTGCATCTTCTTAGGTACTATGATCAAAGATTTGGAAGCCATCCTCGCTTTCGATATTACCTATTAACCATGATAATATGGCATCGAAGCCGAGAAACTGCTGTAGTTTTTGCAAAGAAACATTTACATGATAACTCACCTACAACAATTGAACAATTTCGTCACCAACTTCCTAATTTACCAGATAATAAGTTGGCTGAGAATCTTATGAAGTTTCGTTCTTCTCTAAGAGGTACAAGGGCATACTCGACTAAGTGTCGATCTGAATTGATGGACATGATTACTTAGTTAGGATGCCCATCTTGATTTTTTACTTTGAGTGCAACTCACACAAAGTGGACAGAGTTGCATAACCTCACGCCCATACATTCACATTCTCGTTCTTCAAATGAGCATCATATGAAAATTGAGAATGTTATCCAGTACACTCATATTGTTGTGACATTTATGCACCACAGATTCAATATTTTTCGAGAGGAAGTTATCCAAAAATATCTTAAAGCTAAAGACTTCTGGTACAGGTTTGTGTTCAATTTTTTTCTATACTTTTTCAACTTTTATTATGATTCTATTTATATTGTTTGTAGTAAGTATATATATATTTTTTTTCAGATATGAGTGGAAACATAGAGGTTCAACACATATCCATGGTTTCCTATGGTTAGAAGGCAATCTTGACATGGAAATACTTGATTGGTCAAATAGTTCTGATGTACAACTTGTAAAGATATTCTTCAACAAATATGTAATTGCATGGAATCCGCATGACATACATCGTCACACCATGATGGTTCCACAAAGTCTCAATGATGGCCTTTGCCTATTGAATACTTGTCAGATTTTCTCTTCTAATCCTCATAATCATTACGAAGAATTGTTAAACTGTGTCCAAAGGCACAAAAAGTGTACTTTAGATTCTTGTTTGTGCAAAAAGTGCACTATTCTAGCATGTTGGTACAATGCTCCATGGGTTCTTTGTGATTGATTGATGAAATTTCCCTTTCATTTCATAAATCCTTACATGAACCTGTGGGTTATGGCCTACCTATACAAATCAAAAGCCTTAACATTGGTGGGTTTAAAAAAAATCTGACCAATCACCAAATGATGGAATACAATGAAACCCAACAACAAATGCTGGTCCCACTTTGAACACAAAAGACCAGACGCCAAATAAAATAAACCTGTGTCCATAAAATTCTTGGGTTCGCTTAGGCGCAAGCCTTATTGACTTCAATCTCCACCATTGATCTCAGTGTTTAATCCGACGGTTGTTGGCTCTCCCGATCAACAAAACTAATCAGTGATCCTCCACCGTTGCTCAAGGCACACTTGATCCAACAGTCAACAACGATATTGGAAGAGCCACGTGCACGAGGATAAATTGGTTTTCTCTCTCCTACGGTGTGCTACGTCTCAGTTGATAAATGGAATCGGGTGATCACCCTGAATTACCACTTACCACTTTTTCTCCACCTGATAAACAGCTTCGCTGATAAAACCACCTTTCTTTCTTGACTATCGCATGATCTGATTGGCGTGCGATGATCATTAGATATAAGAGGCCATCAAATCTACAGTTTGTGGGATTTCAATTAACACACGGATTAAAAATGGCTTAACTCCTGCAATCGACTGTGACTTAAGAGTTTTAATATGAGATTGACAGCTAGGAGTATGTGCGGGGCTTCAGCAACGATCAAGAAATTCGTACACTCCTACCCCTGTAGTTGTTGATCACCGTCGATCTAACGCATATGTCGATCTGACAATCAAAATCTATTCCTCCGCCATTCTTCTTCTGCCATTAATATTTGTCGATCTAAATGATCCGACGGCTCCCTCTGCGCTTGTTCGCTTATGATGTAATTTACATTATAACACAACTCTGCTCTGCTATACTCTGTCTACACACTCATGACACTCATACAACAGTTAGCTCATTTTATCATTGGATCGTCATTGGTCTTTACAGTGATTGATGGTCGATCAACAAACCTGTAAACATGATTTAACTCTTTCAACGCATAAACAATATACAAACACACGAATTCCACATAACACACATATTTATATTATACAGAACTAGATTACAGTATAAGGAATTTCAGCCTTAGTCAAAATTTCTCTATCGATTACATTGTATTCTCACCTTTTTTCTATTCTTTATCTATCTCACAATACAGACTATCTTTATATAGGAAATTACATAAGCGTGGATCATCTCAGATCCACGACTTCTTCTCAAAAATTGCCTAAATCTCTCTATTCACATACATGGTAGATAATTATATTAAATTATGTCTTCTCGAGACTTATCAATTCCATCAAATTAGCTCATTTTTAATAGAAATTTGCTCCCGGTTTACATGATTGTCCATGTCTCCTTCTCCATAGCTCTGACTTTGACTTTTGATTAAGGGTGCCTGGATGCTCTTGCATAAAACTCTTGAGGCACAAAAATTTATGACCACCTGGTCATATGCTTCTCCTTCATCGGTTAGCAATTCTACCCACCTACTCAGTGGAACTGCCTTCATGATCTTTCTATGAGTTGCAGCAAAACCTCTGCAGTAACAGTCCTATCTACTACATGATACCTCATCAAGCTTTCTCCTTTGAGCTTAGTCTTTAAGCATCTCTCTTGTTCTCTCTTCTGTGAACCATTTGAGCACTCCATGCTCGAGGCTGCTGCATTCTTCTCACCTTCTGTTGCCTCTATCTGTACGACAGTGTAAAGACCACAAACACACTAGTCTTCAACATAACTGTACCTCCTCCTTTTGCACGTAAAATAGTCTTTCTACTCGTAGGAAACCTTTCCCTGCTTTGATACCACTTGATGAAAAGGAAAACTATAGTGATGAAATTTCCCTTTCATTTCATAAATCCTTACATGAACCTGTGGGTTATGGCCCGCCTATACAAATCGGAAGCCTTTACATTGGTGGGTTTAAAAAAAACCTGAACAATCACCAAACAACGAAATACAATGAAACCCAACAATGAACGTTGGTCCCACTTTGAATGCACAAGACCAGACCACAAATAAAATAAACCTGCTTCCATAAAATAAGCCTTATCGACTTCAATCTCCGTCGTTGAGATCACTATTTAATCTGATGGTTGTTGGCTCCCACAATCAACAAAACTAATTAGTGATCCTCCACCATTGATCAAGGCATAGTTGATCCAATAGTCAATAGCGATATCGAAAGAGCCACCTACACAAGTATTATCCACCTAATAAAGTGGTTTTCTCTCTCCTACAGCATGCTACGTGTCGGTTGATAAATGGAATCGGGTGAGGACCCAGAATTACCACCTACCAATTTTTCTCCACCTGATAGACAACTTTCCTGATAAAGCTTCCTTTCTTCCTTGACTATTGCATGCGCTGATTGGTGTGCTATCACCATTAGATATAATAAGCCATCAAATCTATGGTTTGCAGGATTTCAACTAACACAAGGATTAAAAATGGCTTAACTCCCGCAATCGACTGTGACCTAAGAGTTTTAATATGGGATCAACAATTAGGAGTAAGTGTGGGGCTTCAGCCACGATCAAGAAATCCATACACTCCTACCCTGCAGTTGCTGATCACCATCGATCTAACAGATCTGTCGATCTAATGATCTAGATATATTCCTCTTCCATTCTTCTTCTGCCATTAATATTTGTCGATCTAAACGATCTGATGGATTCCTCTACACTTGTTCGCTTATGATGGAATTTGTGTTATAACACAGCTTCACTCTACCATACTCTGTCTACACACTTATGACACTCATACAACAGTTAATTTGTTTTATCGTTAGATCGCCATCGATCCTTACAGTGATCGATGGTCGATAAACAAGCCTATAAATGATATTTAACTCTTTCAACGCATAAAAAATATACAGACACATGAATTCCACATAACACACATATTTTTATTATACAGAACTAGATTACAGTCTAAGGAATTTCAGCCTTAGTCACAATTTCTCTATCGATTACATTGTATTCTCACTCTCTGTCTATGCTCTATCTATCTCACAATACAGACTCTCTTTATATAGGAAATTACATAAGCGTGGATCATCTCAGATCCACAATTTCTTCTCACAAATCGCCTAAATCTCTCTATTCGCATACATGGCAAATAATTACATTAAATTAAGTCTTCTCGAGACTTATCAATTACATCAAATTAGCTCGTTTTTAACAGAAATTTGCTACCGGTTTACATGATTTTCCATGTCTCCTTCTCCATAGCTCTGAATTTGACTTTTGATTAAGGGTGTTCAGATGTTCCTACATTAGTGATGAATCAATATTGTTCATAGATGATCAAGGAAGAAAAAAATATGAGCCAACAAGAAATGATGATAGGCTTAATGTACATAAAATTGACCTTCTAACAATGTGGCATGCAAATGTTGATTTCCAGCCAGTTCTTTCTCGCTATGCTCTCTTGAAATATATTGCTAATTATGCATCAAAAGCAGTTAAAAGGTTGGAAAGTTATCATCATATGTTAACTATAATTTCAATTTCTATTGGCTCTGAGGATCATGCTTTATGTGAATATAAAAAGCTTCTTGCAGAAGTGATTTTTGACCGTGACATTGGAGCACAAGAAACATGCCATATGTTGCTTAAGCTACCTCTTGTTGTTTGTAGTCAGAAATTTGTTTCCTTAAATGTTGGAAGAAATTTTTTTGGGAAAATCTCAAGGGATGGCTTGCAATGTTCATTTGAGAATACTTTTGTTCAACATTATCAGAAGAGACCTTTTTTCGTTGAACATCTATCTTTGATAGAAACAATAAGATCTTGGACATTTGATAGCAAGTGTAATTAAGATCCATTGAAGCCTATAGATGTTCATGCTATTATTCGGGTTTGGCCATGGTTTTATTCTATTCTTGGTGAGGATTCAGAGGAATTTGAAACCTTTTGCTGGACATAATTTCTCTTGTACAAGCCATTTCCTGACATTCGTGCAGAAATTGGCCTTTCGGCTGAAATTATTCTTGAAAATTGGAGGAGATTTCGATATCAAGCATGGGATGTTGATTGAATCCATCAATTATAGACAATATTGAAGATGAAGAAGATGGTGATTTTTCTAACCAGGAAATGAATCTTGAAGATGATTTTCAATAATGGAAGATTTTCTCTCGCTTGGTTCCACCAAATGATGTGAATGTTTCTAATCTTCACACCCTTGGTTGAAGGGACTTTGATATATACTTTGATTGGGAAAGTACAACTATTTCTAATGATGTTGCAGAAGAAGATATTAAGTTTATAAGGAATGCAAAATAAAGGGGTGATATTGTTGACCTTTCAAATAGAACATTTTCATCTCCAGATTCTTTGTTGGAAAGAAACGACTTACTTTTGAAATTTTCTTAAGGCACTTTGTTGAATATGAGATTCGTGAAGCTCTTCTTATGATTATTTAGGGCACTACGGGCACTGGGAAGTCTTTCCTTATCCATTGTATTTTTGAAGCTCTTTCAAATTTGTCAAGTAATGAAGGAAGCCCTTTGCTTCTTCTTGCCCCTATAGGAATAACTACTTTTAATAGACATGCAAAAACAATACACTTAGCTCTAAAAATTCCAATTAAAGATATGCAGCCACTACAGGGGCAGCCACTTGCAGTATTCCAAGAATAAATGCAACATGTTAGATATATATTGATTGATGAAATGAGATTTCTAGGATCAAGTTTGCTTATGCAAATAGATGCTCGATTACGAGAAGCATTTCCAGAGAAAAAGAATTGTCCTTTTGATGGCAGATCCATCATCCTTGTGGGGGACCCTGGCCAACTGCCTCCTGTGAGAGATAAGCCTTTGTATGCAAGAAATACAGTAGGGAAAGTCTTGTGGATAAAATTCAACATTGTTGTCACTCTTGACACAATCTTTCACCAACAAGGGAATCATGAGAAACAATCTTGTTTTCCTAGAATCCTCAATAACATAATAAATGTAGAAATTGTTCTTGAATATTGGGAGTTTCTTATGTCACGGGCTGATATGAGGTTGCATCCTAGAGAAAGAGATTTATTTAATGCAACAGTTCACATGTTTCCAACAAATAATTTGGTCTCCTTCCATAATAGTCATATGTTAAAATCATTAAATTCTTCAATTGCATGATGTGCTGCTAAGAATTCAAGGCATTCAGAAACTAGTGGTGTTGATGGTGACCAATTGGACCATGAAGTTTTATTGTGTCGTGGTCAACGTGTTATGCTGACATGTAATTTATGGGTTGAAGCTGGCTTGGTGAATGGTGCACTTGGTTATGTTAAGGATATATTTTATCCACCTACCTATATGACACCTCAACTTCCAATGTTCACGACTGTTGTTTTTGATAAGTATGTTGGTGATACATTTGATGCAAGCAATCCAAACATTGTCCCTTTCACACCAATGATAAGAGGAAATTGAAAATAAATTCCTTTGAAGATGGCATGGGCTCTTACAATCCACAAGTCACATGGATTGACTTTAGAATGAGCGTCAGTCGATATCGGGGATAAAGAGCAGCAAGGCCTTACCTTCATAGCCATTTCAAGAGTGAAATCAATAGTGGTTTACGCATGGCACCGCCTTTTTCTTTTCAACGTTATGCCAAGATGAAAGATAGCGCATATGTTACAATTAGGAAGAAGGAAGAGGAGCGATTGAAGTCCATATCGCTATGACATACAACTAATAACATTTTGACCTTCTTTATAGTATCTTTATTGAATTCCTTTTATTGTCCTCTTGATTTATTTTTAATATAATAACCATTTTCATATATTTATTAGATTAATAATTTCATCATATTCATAGTAATATTTGAGAAAGTTGTTTACCTCGTTTTTCATGTTGTTCAATTTACTTCTTTTTTTTTAAGTGCCTATTGTTCTTTTCTCTGCAATAGACCATTCAAACATAAACAACGAGTTATATGAACCAATCATTCAAAATCATTTTTATAACTAGTTCATATTGATATTAATATTGTGGATTCATATTACATCATGAAATGAAAAAAAAGAGGTTTTGAATATGGGTCATCACCATGGCCAACATTCATTTTTTGAATACTGATCATGGTTTTATTATATTTCCATGTTTTTTTCTATTGTATTTTGAAATGAGGCTTATATTTGTAGAAATTTTTATATCATTTGGTTCATGTAACACTAGATTGTTTTTTTCATGTAACACTATAACATTAAGTTTTTTAACATAAATACAAATGGGGTGTTATGTTTTATGTATATACATATATCTATATATCTATATCTATATCTATATATATATATATATATATATATATATATATATATATATATATATATATATATATATATATATATATATATATATGCTTATTTATTTGTGCATGTCTTTATTAATTTTTCTTTTGTTTTTGTGTCTTTCAAATGCAGATATGGACAATAATGATGTCATCTATTATTCTAGAACAATACGTGATATTGTTGGAGCTATAAGCTTTCTTTCCTATCTTCAGAACAAGTTTGATAGAAAACATGGGTTCCATCCTGCATTTATTGATGATCATATTTGTGAGCTAGATCAAACAAAAACACATGTAAAATACTTGAAACATGTGCACGAGAGGGAGTCTGGGAGGAGAACAAGAAGGAATTGGTTGGAAAGTGTTAAGTATCGTGATCATTATCCTATTGATTTGAATTGGTGTTGCTTTTTTCATCGGTTTGGTTGTGTTTTGGAAGAGGTCGCTCCATAGATGACTTTTGATGGAGTGTTTCAAGTTAAATTTTTTAGTGGAATTATTTGATGTAAAGAGAACAAAAAATATATGTTAAGACTCAATGTTCTTTTTGTGGTTGCAATGTTGGTTAAATTGAATTTTTGTTTTCTCGTTGTTGATTTTATGTACAAAATTGTATATCTCTAGTCTTTAAATCTCCTATTATGTTGTTCTTCTTTAAATCCAATATGTGCAATTTATATGTGTTTTTTTCATTTATGTTGCTTTGCTCCAATGGCAGTGTTACAATTTTATATCTTTCTCTTGCATTTGTGATTGTTGTGGTCTTTTGTGTAGATCCCTTCACTTTGTTCACGTCTTTCATAAATGAAAATATTGTTTACATTTATAATATTATTGTTGGAATATCTAGTTCTAGGTGTTTATATCAATATTCTTGAGATTTATACTGTTAATACATTCATGTATTGATATCAATGTATTTAAGGCTTAAAATTTATTTATTGTTTATAATGTAGTGATATAAATGTGTTTTTATAATGTAATGATGATTTATCATGTTTTAATGGTTTATGGTTTGTAATGTGGTTCTTATATTGGTTTTGGTTTATGTTTTTTATTATTGTTTTATGTTATAGCATTATTTATGTTTATAATATTGATGCCATGGATTTAGGTCTTAGGTGCAGTTTACTACTTCCTTAGGTTTATAATATTAAATGATTAGGTTTATTTATTCCTTAAGTTTGTAATATTAATAGTTCCTTCAGTTTATCATTTATTCCCTTTGGTTTATTAATCCCCAATATTAAGGTTTAAATAATAGTCCTAAGATTTAATATTAATCCCTTACATTTACAATGTTTATCCCTTCAAATTATTAACGTGTTGCTTTCATAATATTCACAATCCCTAGGGTTTATTGATCCCTTAGGTTTATAATATTCATCCCTTCTGTTTTTAATTATCATCCCTTCCCATTTTTGATCCCTTTGGTTTCTAATATTTTTCCCTTTGGTTTATTAATTCCTTAGGTTTATAATATCAAATTGTTGGGTTTCTTCATTCTTCAAATTTTTAATATTAATTATTCCTTGGGTTCATAAATCCCTTTAGGTTTTAGTGTTAATCCCTCACGTTTATTATTCCTTTGGGTTCATTATATCAATCCCTTGGGTTTATATTAATAGTCCCTTTTGTTTAATAGTATTCCCTTAGGTTAATAAACCCTTGGGATTTTAGTATTAATTCCTTGGGGTTATAATATCAATCACTTGGGTTTATTATTCCCAAGTCAAACATGGTTTATTATGATGTCGACCATGGTCCAAAATGGAATTATGATAAGGATTGTCTCAATATGAAAACCAATGATGGTCGATCATGTTTATTTTAATGTTTATAATATTTGTCTTAGGGTTTATATATGTTGCATTTATAATATTAGTCCCTTGGATTTAATATTATTCCCTTGGATTCATAATCCCTTGGGGTTTTAGTATTAATCCGTTCATTTTATTATTCCTTCGGGTTTCTCATATTAATCCCTTGGGTTTATTATTCCCTTAGGTTTATAATATCGATCATGGTAAGCCATTGTCAATCGTAGCCAACCATGGTCAACCATGCTTAAATGTAACATTGTGACATGGATTGTCTCAACATAAAAATAAATAATAATCCCTTCGGTGTATTATTCCTTTGGGATTATTATATCAATCTGTTGGTTTTATTATTCCCTTGGTTTTATATTATTAGTCCCTTTTGTTTAATAGTATTCCCTTTGGTTCATAATCCCTTGGGTGTATAATATCAATTGCTTGGGTTTATTATTCCCGAGTCAAACATGGTTTATTACGATGTCGACCATGTTGCAACATGGAATTGTGATAAGGATTGTCTTAATATGAAAATCAATGATGTTCGATCATGTTTATTTTAATGTTTATAATATTTGTCTTAGGGTTTATATACGTTGGGTTTGTAATATTAGTCCTTTGGGTTTAATATTATTCCCTTGGGTTCATAATCCCTTGTGGTTTTAGTATTAATCCCTTCATTTTATTATTCCTTTGGATTTCTCATATTAATCCCTTGCGTTTATTATTCCCTTAGTTTTATAATATCGATCATGGTAAGCCATTTTCAATCATAGCCAACCATGGTCAACCATGCTTGAATGTCACATTGTGACAAGGATTGTCTCACCATGAAAATAAATTATGTTTATTTTAGTGTTTGTAATATTTATATTTGGGTTTACGCATGTTGGGTTTATAATATAGTCCCTTGGGTTTAATATTATTCCCTGGGTTTATTATTCATTTGGGTTTATAATGTAAATAACTTGAGTTTATTATTCCTTTAGGTTTATAATATCAATCATGGTCAATCATGTTTGAATGTTACATTGTGACAAGGATTGTCTCACCATCAAAATAAACCATGTTTATTTTAATGTTTGTAGTATTTATATTTGGGTTTATAATATTAGTCCCATGGGTTTAATATTATTCCCTTCAGTTCATAATCCATTGGGGTTTTACTATTAAACCCTTAGTTTTATTATTCCTTTGGGTTTATAATATCAATCACTTGGGTTTATTATTCCCTTAGGTTTGTAATATCAATCATGGTCAACCACCGTCAATCATAGCCAACCATGGTCAACCATGGCTGAATGTCACATTGTGACAAGGATTGTCTCACCAAGAAAATAAATCATGTTTATTTTAGTCTTTGTAATATTTATATTTGGGTTTACGAATTTTGGGCTTATAACATTAGTCCCTTGGGTTTAATATTATTCCCTTGGGCTCACAATCCCATGGGGTTTGAGTATTAATCCCTTGGGTTTATAATATTAATTTGGGTTTATAATATCAATCCTTGGGTTTATTATTCCCTTAGGTTTATAATATCAATCATGGTCAACCATGGTTGAACGCTGCGACAAGGATTGTCTCACCATCAAAATCAATCATCTTTATTTTAGCGATTGTAGTATTTATATTTGGGTTTACAAATGTTGGGTTTAAAATATTAGTCGCATGGTTGAATGTCATATTTTGAGAGATTGTCTCACGATGAAAATAAACCATATTTATTTTAGTATTTGTAATATTTATATTTGGGTTTACCATATTAGTCCAATAGTTGAATGTCCCATTTTGACAAATATTGTTTCACCATGAAAATAAATCATGTTT
Source organism: Pinus tabuliformis (assembly GCA_031772625.1). NCBI lineage: Eukaryota > Viridiplantae > Streptophyta > Pinopsida > Pinales > Pinaceae > Pinus > Pinus tabuliformis. The sequence continues at coordinate 951,356,013 of CM062817.1, forward strand.
ATTTTGGTCTTTGTAATATTTACATTTGGGTTTATGAATGTTGGGTCTATAATATTAGTCCCTTGGGTTTAATATTATTCCCTTGGGTTCATAATCCCTTGGGGTTTTAGTATTAATCCCTTGGGTTTATTATTCATTTGGGTTTTAGTATCAATCCCTTGGGTTTATTATTCCCTTAGGTTTATAATATCAATCATGGTCAACCATGGTCAACCATGGCTGAATGTCACATTGTGACAAGGATTGTCTAACCATGAAAATAAATCATGTTTATTTTAGGCTTTGTAATATTTATATTTGGTTTTACGAATGTTGGGTTTATAATATTAGTCCCTTGGGTTTAATATTATTCCCTTCGATTCATAATCCCTTGGGTTTTAGTAGCTTGGGTTTATTATTTATTTTGGTTTATAATATCAATCCCTTGGGTTTATTATTCCCTTTGGTTTATAATATCAATCATGGTAAACCATTGTCAATCATAGCCAAACATGGTCAACCATGGTTGAATGTCGCATTCTGACAAGAATTGTCTCACCATCAAAATAAACCATGTTTATTTTAGTGATTGTAGTATTTATATTTGGGTTTACATATTTTGGGTTTATCATATTATTCCCATGGTTGAATGTCGCATTTTGACAAAGATTGTCTCACCATGAAAATAAACCATGTTTATTTTAGTGTTTGTAATATTTATATTTTGGTTTACGAATATTGGGTTTATAATATTAGTCCCTTGGGCTTAATATTCTTCCCTTGGGTTCATAATCCCTTGGGGTTTTAGTATGAATCCCTTGGGTGTATTATTCATTTGAGTTTATAATGTAAATAACTTGGGCTAATTATTCCCTTAGGTTTATAACACTAGTAGAAAATGGATAATTAATTACTAAAAAAATGACTAAAATTTTCATATAAATGACCATTTTTCTGTGGGTGACCAATAGTAACTAATTTACAGTATCTTATAACACGAGCAAATTTTAGTTATTTTTAGCTTAGTCATTAATTGGTTGTCTCAATTTTATCATCTAGTAGTGTATTTAGAAATAAATTTGGTTATTAATTTAGTCACTCATTTAGTCATTAATTGCCACAATTAATGACCAAATATATAACAAAATATATTACTATAGGATCACCCGAGAAAAACAATTAATGACTAAATAAATATGACCAAAATGTTGGTCTTGTTATAAGATACTGTAAATTAGCTAGTAATAGTCATATATATGAAACTTTTGTCATTGTTTGAAACCAATTAATGACCAAAGAAATATGACTAAATTTTTTTCGTGTTATAAGATATTGTAAATTAGCTACTAATAGTCGTATATATGCAAAATTTAGTCGTCATTTGCAATCATAAATTTATCATTTTCAATAGTAATTTTTTTTTTGCGTAGTTTCATATTCATTACATATACGACTAATTTAGTAATTTATATTCATTTCATTTACTTTCATTAATAATCATTATAAATGACTAATTTAGTCATATATTCATTTTATTTATGTTCATTATTAATCAATATAAAATACTAATTTATTATTTCTAGATTGCTTTTATATGTTCATTATTAATCAACATAAATTAATTTGTATGATTTTGCGACTAAATTTTAAAAATGTCATACAATGTGCATGTTCATTTAATATGAAAACACAAAGTTGCATATGTTAATTATAATACTAAACAATATCAAGTGAAACTATAACTAATTTCGAACACAAATTATATTATATGAAATGTTAAAGTATTACAATACGAGTTTCCAATTTAATATTGGTTGGACTACAGTTTACACATGAAATGATGTTTCATCACTTCAAAACATTATCATTGTGTTGCCAAGCCATTGCAAGTGAATTCACCAACTCTGAAGACTTGAAATGTTGGAAATAATACTGAGAGGGGGAGGGGGGGTGAATCAGTATTAGTCAAGTTAATAATATTTTTCTTTTCATACTCAATTTCATATACGGTACTTCAATGAAGGTAACTCGCATGTGCACGCAACTGTGTTTAAGGAAACAAGCATATATCCAACAAACTAATGACTCAGTTAATTCATCATATGTTGATCTTAAATCTAAGCATCAGTACTTTGTTAAGCATTAAACAATAACCATGTGTTAATAACAGAAAGAACCATCACACATAAGCAACACACATGAACACCAAGATGTAAGGTGGAAACCAAATGTGGGTAAAAACCACCTGTTGTTGTCACCTCTGTCTTCTTTTAATAATAAGAAAATATGTTTACAACATTGTACTAGTGCAGACTCATACTAGTATGTAGTCTTCTACCTGCAAAAGGATATAACCTTCTCTTGTTCTCCAGCTTATACTGGAACGGAGCTACAACCCCCTAGCTCTTGTACTAGCTGATATGCTTACTAGCACGTAGGCACCAACCTATAGAAGGCTACAACCTTCTCTTTTCCTCCAGGTACCACGTTTCATAAATTTTGATACTGGATAATCCTAGAACACAACATCATAATCTGAAGGACACGTTTCATCCAATTTTCATACTGGATCGATTAACAACATTGAAGCTCAAAATCAATCACCACTGTAATCACTGAAACTCAATCATTACATTTTGAATCAACCAAACTCAATCAATCACTGACACCCCATGAATCTCTGACAAAACTGAATCAAATACTTACTAAACCTCTATCACAACTGAATCAATCATTCATTCAAACTTAATCAAATTCAATGAATCAGCTAGAATAGACAGGTCACTATAGCTAGTACACAGATCTAAACTCAGAACACTACATCATCATTCAGAATCCGCTATAACCTCAAAACCATGCATCGGAGTGTATACGCAATTGAAGAGGCAAACCAGTGTGTATACGCAGCTTCCCTGAAGCAAACCAACATATAAATATGCAAACACTTTGATGCACTTCGTGACTTCAGAGACAATCACATATAGAGGATAAAACATGTGTTAGTGATCAGATCTAGCCCATCCATTATCAGATCACATAATGATAAGTCATTATGATCCAGATCCATTAGATTTCATCCATTAATACTGAAGCTAATCACAATCAACCAATTTGAATATGCAAAATACTGTCACCAGAAAACAATCACTAGAACATAAAGCAAAAACCCATAACTCTGCATCAACAATGAGAACCAACTGTAACTTCAAAAATCATAGTTCATAAGGTATACACTGCTTCGATGTGTCAAACCTGCATGTGTACGCGCTTTTACCGAAGTCAACTAGCGTATACATCTGTAAATATTCATTCATAATTTTGCAGCTATTCAAGACTTTAGTTATACACAAATCATAATAGTTATAGAAAAACACATGTGTCAATATACAGAACTAGAATAAACATGATCAAGCCATATAAAGATAATTCATTCCAAGCCTTAAGATCTCGACCCGTCATTAGATCTTGTCCTCCATCAACCTCTAAGGTTCATCCTTGGTTTAGATCAAGCAGAGCATCATAAACCAATATACTAGATCTCACACTTCATTAGATATTCAATGCTTGTGTATTCTAGCCTAATGATCTTCTCCTCCTTATATAGTTTTAGGCTTTTCCCAATACCATGGACACAAACCACTTAGGACCAATACCTTGGATAAAATACCTAGGGTCAATACCTCAAACCAAATACCATGGACCAAAAACTTAGTTTCGCAAGGTATACATGTTTTCTTTTCTGTGAAAGTGCGTGTGTACGTTATACACTTCTTTTGTTCTGTTAAACTGCGTGTATATACAGCTTGGACAATGGTGAACCTACGTATACCTCTCTTTTTTCATTCTGTGAAGACTGGTATGTCATTCTTTGTTGTTTACCTGCTATACCGTGATCTTTCATCTGAATGAGTTGCCTTCTGAACTGATTCCTTGAAGCCGCCTTGCGTTTCGTCACATCTATAAACACTATTGTCATGCATTTTTGTCGCATATGATATCTCTTTTGTAGATTCATCTAGTTACCATATACAAGAGAGTTGTTATGCTATAAGTGGGTTGCCATCAAGTAAAACACATGCATCATAATGCCAACATGAACATCAGTTTCTATGTGTGCCTTATGTGGGATATTGAATCTAAGGGTATCATTAGATCGGTTCTCTTCTCTCTCTCTTTTTTTTCATTTTTTGCTCCATTTTCATTTCTCTCAGTGTCTTTCTTCAATTCCGGCTTCTTACCTTCAATACTGAGTTCCTTTTCTGAAAACAACAGAGACAATACAGAGTGTAAGACATGAAATACAATGAACACTAGATATAAACTAAAGTAGACTATAATGATTTTATATGACATATACCTCAACATCATCAATGTCAAATTCATTTTCCCCATACAAGTAAGAAACTCGAACAAGTTTTCTTCAATCAGGTGATAGTGGCCACCATAATGTGGCCAGATGGCTTGTATAAACAAAGAAAACAAAATGTCACCTTATAAAATAAAACCTTAGTAACTTAGTATTCAAGCTTCAAAGAAATCTTAGGCACAATCATTCCATCTAGGTTACATGCTAAAAATCTCAAGTTATAGATAAGATATGGAAACAAATAATCTGAGGTGTGGTGTTTAATCCTTGTCATTTTATTCGCAACTACATTTAATTTTCTAATGCATGAACTTGGTCAAGTATATAAACAACATGTGGCAGCTCAAAATAACATGAAAGTAAACTTTTCTCATAGTCATGAAAATATTTTAACACAAAATAGCTAGAAGGATTGCAATCAATATCATGTAATACTAATTTCATCTTCAAGCTTTGGTTGTTGTTTAAATTGACATGGTACCAAGTATTTTTAATTTCCTAGTTAAAAGACAAAAAAAATCAAAAGAAACATTCAAAATATAATCAAACAATAAAAAGACAATATCATGTAATGGGCATTGCAATTATAAAAAAAACTGTTTACCTGTCCACCGATGTCTTGTCTGGCATTCCTAAAACATTTTCTTTCCCATAATAACCATGAGGTGAAAGAATCACAACATTAAAAACCATAGGAATCCCTACTAGAAACATTTCCAAAGTTGATGGCTTAGGTTCCTGAAGGATCTCTAACACCAAATGAATCATATCCAAGACATGCTTTGCATTGTCTCCCCATCCTTTTTCCAATCACACTTCTTGTAACCTGCCCACAACATAGTCAAGTTCCAATGAAACGAAGGCATTGGCATTTGTTTTTATCTTTTATATCTTTAATATTTGAATCTAATTTGTTTCAAGAACATGTTAATTCATATTTAAAGTCTTCCTAACATATGAGAAGGTATGAAACAAGCATGACATCAGAAAAATTGACCTTAATGAGGTCCTCAAACAATTTCTACAATATCAATATTTTTCTTGCTATGATATCTTGGGTATAAAAAAAAAAACATATATGCAAAATAAAAATCCATATATTACTTATGTTCAAATTTTGTATATGGTGTAATTTTAGGTAGCTTTTCAAGATTTTCCTCTACCTTTACCAAAGCAAAATGTAGCTTGGTTAAAGTATGTATCCTTTCATTTAACATAATTTTTGAAAAATAAATGTCACACATCATTCTTTACCATTTCTTATCATGCTACATATGATAAATTGAAAGTCACATAAAACCAAAAGAAAACCATTTTCTAA